>JAILYA010000007.1:6373842-6955376 GCA_021437795.1 Rhodamnia rubescens
ATCCTATCATCAATAAACATCATATATAGGTCCTTCTTCTATACTCTCAAGCGATGCTCAATAACTCTCTCCCACAACTTCATTGTATGGCTCATAAGCTTAATGCCTCTATAGTTGGAACAATTTTGGATATCCACCTTGTTTTTGTAGATAGGCACAAGCATACATTTCCTCCATTCATCGGCCTCTTATGAGTATGGAGAACCTTGGTAAAAAGGTTAGTCAATCAACTTATTACTACTTCCTCTAAGCACCTCCACATTTCAATAGAGACACCATTGGGTCCTAAAGCTTTACTAGTCTTCATTTTCTTTAATGCCTCCTTAACTTCATGTGCTCTAATTCTACCTACAAACCTTCTGTTTAACTCATCGAAGAGTCCTCCAAAACCACCTCCCTTCTATCACTCTCACCATTAAAAAGCCTATTAAAATAGCTCATCCACTTTTCCTTAACTTCGCATCCGTTACCAAATTTTTTTATTTTCATCCTTGATGCTTCTAATCTATGTCAAGTCCTTACTTTTCTTATCCCTTATTTTTGCAAGTCTATAGATACCTTTTTTCTCCCTCTTTCCTCCCAAGTTTTTTGTACAAATCGTAGAAAACCTTGCCTCTAGCCTCTCGCACAGCTTTCTTGGCATTTTTTCTCGCAAATCTAAACTTTTGCAAATTCTCTTCATTAGGACATTTATGCAAACATCTGAAACACTCATTCTTCTGTTTAATTGCCTCATGCACCTCTTCATTCCACCACCAAGTTTCCTTTGTTTGATGTCCATTCCCTTTACTTTCCCCTAACACCCCTCTTACCACTCTTTGAATGCAATTAGACATCTCGTTCCACATCATATTTATTTCGCCCTCTAGTCGCCCAGTCCTTCATGAAGCATTCTTTCCTTGAAAACTATTTGTTTTGCCTTGTTTAACTTCCACCATCTTATTCTAAGGTTCTAAGCACTTCTTTGCATTTTCTATACTTTGTTATATTGAACCTCTAAAACCACCAACTTATGTTGCGTAGCTAAGCATTCTTCGGGGTAGACTTTGCAATCTACATACGATGCTCTATCCTCTCTTCTAGCAAGAAAGAAATCAATCTAGCTACAATTTTGACCATCGCAAAAAGTGATTAGATGTGACTTTTTTTTCCTAAAGAAAGTATTTGTCAACATCAAATCATAAGCTAATACCACACTCAAGATGTCTTCGCCGGCCTCATTTCTAGTCCCATAGCCAAGATGTCCATTTAGATCCCCTCCTATGAATATATTCTCCTCGCATGGTATCCCATGTCATGCCCCGCACCTATCGGGCACGTCAACATCCCTTTTCGGTCATTAAGTTATGACGTCCCGGGATGCGTCACCAACCCATTCATTTTATCTTTTAATTATGCGCATGCGGAACGTGCTACTTCCCTAAACAATAAACATACAACAGGGATAGAATAGCAGAATATCACATCAACATTAGCAAAATATCACTTTTATATATTTATATCGTTAACCCCGGGAAATACTTATATACAAGCCCTACCTCGGGGCCACTTCCCTGCAACCATAAAAAGATATTAGATCGGGTTTGGGATTAACACTACTCAATACTACTCAAAAGGAAACTTACGTCCACCTCTACCTCGGAACAAGCTCTCCACCGCTAGGGTCCTGAAAAATGATTAACAACAACGGGAGAGATATAAAATCTCCGTAAGTCAACGCCTAAGTCCAAGTTGGGCGCCGATTCGCTTAGGGCGGCCTAAATATATGGGGTAATCTGTCAATAACGGATCAACGGCGTGCGCCTAGCGTTACGCTCTAATCGTCATAGGATCGGACACAACCCAATAGTCAAACCTCAATCACATGCAATTTTGCCCCGCCTTGGTCCACACAATGAACAATATATGTATAACATGAAATCAATTGTATAAAACCAAGGCACCCAACCAAAACCCTTATCACAACTTTCATACGCAATGCAATACATATACACGAGTATGCTATCACATAATCATAGGCAACCTTATTTACCTTAACACGCGTCTTACACGTTATAATCCACTATACACAATTCAATGCAATTAATTCAATAATGCAAACATAACACATATCAACTTTCTTGTGCACAGTGCGCTCAAGCATACTCTCATCATTACGGCCATTCATGGCACGTCCGTTCTCACACGGGGGCATTTCGGTTCTACCAACATCTGTTCATTCGATCAATTACTGCCGATCGAGGCCACGTCCGTATTTCTACGGGGGTCTTCCATGGAAATTTATCTAGTCGATCAATTACGTCAATCGAGGGTATGCTCGTCTATCTACGGGGGTCTTCTGGCTTATCCGGGAATATTTCCAATCGATTAATTATCTGCCGATCGAGGGCACACCCGTCTTCCTACGGAGGTCTTCCGACTCATTCGGGTATTTATCTTTTCGATCTATTACGGCCGATCGAGGGCACGCTCTTCTTGTACGGGGGTCTTCTTGCTTATCCGAGAATTCTCAAATTAATGCAACTCTCATGTCGTGTATGCAATAAATAAATTGCACGTGATCACATACACACAATTCAATCACCAATTCAAAGCATGCTTTCCTATGCTTACATCATTGAGAATTGCCAATCAATTTATTACATATGCCAATTTATATGGCTATTCCCAATATCAATATCATAATCTAATATTAAACATCACACGAGATCACATTAATAAATATAATGTCTAACTATCAAAAATTAATTTACTTAATTAGAGAATAATAATTCTCAAATTAGCCGATAACTTATCGTAAAAATAGTGATAGCTTATCATAAAAATACTCAATAGATTATCGTAAAATATCGATAGCTTATCATAAAATTAGCAATAGGTTATCATAAAAATAGTGATAGCTTATCATAAAATACACGATAGCTTATCATAAAATACTTGATAGCTTATCATCAAAACCTCGATAGTTTATCGTCAAAACCTCGATAACTTATTGCCAAAACCTCGATAACTTATCGTCCAAATCTCGATAGCTTATCGTTAAAATCTTGATAGCTTATCGCCAAAACCTCCATAGCTTATCTTAAAAACCTTAATAGCTTATCGTATAAAATAGCGATAGCTTATCATAAAATAGGTAATAGCTTATCGACCAAGGTTAACTAACCCAACAATGGTTAACAAAAATAACTATGGTTAATTAACCTAATCAAGGTTAACTAACTCAACCATGGTCAACAAAAGTAACTACAATTAACGAAAAATAATTACGGTTAACGAAAAGTAATTACGAGTTAACTAAAAGTAACTACGGTTACTTTAACTAACATGAGTTAACTAACCCAACCACAATCAACTAACTCAACCGTAGTCAATTGATTTAACCCAACCATCATTAACTAAACTAATTCACAATTAACATAAACTAATCTATTCCTAAATGTAATTAATGACCTAATCAGAGATTAGGGTTAACTCACAAATAATGGCCGGCGATGACAAATGATCGGCGGCAACGACCGGAGCACGACAACGGCGATCTTCGGCGGCTCTCGGCCTCTCGGCTCGGCACGGCGGTTTGTAGCTTGAACTCGTGGGTGGCGCGTAGTGTGGCTACAAAAACCCACAAAGGCATAGCAAGGAACGACAAACGACGGAACTTGAATCGACACCGAACGAACCGGGGCTCCACCGACCAGCCTCTATCTAGCTCGGATTCATGAAATTCCATCAACTTTATGGATAATCAGGCCTCACATCCAAATAGACCTCAATCTTACGGTCGCGTAGGAGAAAACGTAGTTCAATTCGCCCTCCGGAAGAGCTCAAACGAGCGATTTATTCTCGGGCACACGCAGAAATCCAAAAAAGAGAGGGAGCTCGGGATGGGAAAGATTTCTCGGGAAAATGAAGAGGAAGAGAGGAGAAAAAGAGAGTCACGGCCAAGCTTGCGGAGAAAAAAGAAAAGGTAGGGCCAACGGGTCAAATCAACTATTTACTAATTCGTCTCTTATGAAAAATATCCAGGGACAATTTAGTAATTTCACAAGCAAGGGTAGGATAGTCATTTGGCATAAATGATTGAGGGTACTTTGGTAATTTAGCATCAAGGGTAGAATGGAAATTTTGCAAAGGGGTAGAATGGTCATTTCAAGGAAAAATGGCAAAACAAGAATTTACCTTTAAGGGCAAAATAGTAAATTCACTTCTAAGGTTCGGCCAGGACAAGGCTCGAGCGCGAATGGTCTCAATACTTTAGTTCGACGGTTGGACCTGCCTGGACTTGATTTTCTCTAACCGATGCTACTTGGATTATCCAAATCCCTTTTCGGATCAATTATAATTGCGCCTAACCATTGTCGCTTAAATCTAAAAAATCTCATCTTATTCACTGGACCAAAATTTGATACTAAAATCCATCAAATCTATTTTCTTCCAGACATCAAAATTTCGGGATGTCACACCCCCTTTAAAATCTTCTCCAGCTTCTTCCCAAAATCTGTTCTTATCGAATGCTTGCAGTCCAACTTGAGGGGCATACACACTAAGGATATTCACAATCAAATCTCTCACTACTATCTTAACCAAAATAATTCGATCTCATGTTCTTTTAATATCGACCACTCTATCTTTGAAGCTCTTATCGATCAAAATCCCAACTCTATTTATACTCTTTTTGTGCTTGTGTATCACAACTTGAATCCGGTGCCTTCCACTTCCTTAGCCTTTTCTCCTACCCATTTAGTCTCTTGCAGGCAAGCAATATTCACTCTCCTTCTAGCAAAAGTATTCGCTAACTCCCTCAACTTACCCGTTAAGGTTACTATGTTCCAACGCCCCAATCGAATCTTTATCCCCCGGGCATTTCTTGCCCCCACACTCGCCCATAAAAGTGTGAGGACCCTAGCTCACTTTTCACCACATCCAGGCACCGATGTGGCGCATCACTCTAGGAATGATGACCCAAGGCTAGCTTCCTTACCCCTCGCACCCACTTATCTTGGTGCAAGGACCCTTGCCCATTTGTTTTACGAAAAATGAGTAAGTTAAAAAATACTATTTTAAAATTGATGGCGTGTATCAGTAAAAGATATCTTCATTACTGACAATAATTTATATCTAAATATTTTCATGCACAATGGAAAAAAATTCATTTCCTCCATTTTTTAAATGATATAAGTGACTATTTTAAAGAAAAATATCTTTCAAATTATTTATTTTTCATTAAACAAAAGCAAGCAAGACATTTTGGATTTTTCTTTGTTTAGAGGAAAACTTAAATTGAGTTTCCTAAGAAGGGTGAGTCGCCCTCGTACACGTGACTATTCCCGTATATGTTGAAAGGTGATCTAGAGTGCGCTAGGCAATGTTTCTGTTCTCATGAATAATTTGTGAGCAGAAATGAGTTTGTTGATTCTCGCTCCCGAGAACATTTTGTGAGCATAAGAACACGTTTTAGAATCGCACAAAATTTCTATTCACAATTGGTACAACCCTAAAAATTTATTTTTTTATTTTTTTATTTAATTACAAAAATGTGAATGGAGATGGAGGGGGTCGACGACTATGGCGGCGGTGACGACTAGTGGTCGGCGGCAGCGAACGACAAACGATAGCGGGGATGGTAGACTCATGGTTGTAAAGACAAGCATTAGTTTACATTGAGTTTATTTTCTTAGAATTACATTATCTCTCCTTTTGTTCATGGGAACAAAGAAGTTACGTATTTTTAATTCTTGTTTCTGTTTCTCGGAATAAAAAATTAATTTGCATTTTCATATAAGTTTCTGTGCTTTTTCTGTTCTAGAGAACAAAAGAAAAAAAATAGAAAATCAGAAACATTAACAGACTCGTCCCTAGTTTCCAATATTTTTTTTTGGCCTAGTTTCCAATTATTACAAGATGGCTTTTGGGCACGTGGCATTTAAAAATTGCATTTCTCTAAATAAATGCAACGTTCGTTCTTCAAATTTTATGAAGTGCTTTGACAGCCTAATAAGCCCCAGGCTTCGAAGCCCATATGGTCCGGCCTAGCGGTGCATTACACTAAAGTTATATATAAAGTGCGGTGGTGTGGCTGGAGCATAGGCATGTGTCACAAATCGAAGAAAATTGTCAGTTCAATTCTAAACTGATTGTATAAATGCTAATACAATCGTAAACCTTCTAGTTTCGCCGATGAAGTCTTGAATATTAATGCGATATTCAATGTAGTCCTCTCAGTCAATTGCTTTTGAAAATCGCTAATATAAGGATTTCATGTAGGACATTGTTTGTTTGCATCGAGTGCCACGTAGAATGACCTCGCGATAATCGGACGCCACATCAGCAATTTCCGGCAATAATTGGCCCGAAAGGGCTATACCGACATTTTGCGCAAATTTAACAATTATTTTTGCAAAATTGAAAAGTTTATGACCGAATTGACATCTACATTATAAGTTTAGGATTGATTTGGTAATCATTCCCTCAAATTGTACACGAAGGTACTTGATTCGACATATCAAGTGATCTTACCTAGAAAGGAAAAACGTGTCTATGTTCCCTGGCTCCCAAAAGGAGTCGCGGCACCGCTTTCATGCATCCATTGTTTCCACTTTTTAGAAGGACCGAGAGTTAGCGGCAATGACCATATCGCCCAGTTTAAGGTATTTGATGGTCAAAAAAATTGTTTGGGGTAAATTTATCGCAGGTGTATCAATTTGGGATTTTTCTTTATCAAAAAAATAGTTTGAGATAAATTTGTCACAGGTGTACCAGTTTGAAATTTTTAGTGGTATTAATCCTAGATTTAATAATGCCTCGCCAACTATCTTTTTATTTTTTTAAGAAAAAATGAAGGGTTAATATCATGAAAATTTTCAAACCGTTACACATAATAAATTTATCCTAAACTAATTTTGTGACCACCGAAAACCCCAAAATAGTACATCTATGATAAATTCATCCCCCATTCATTTTCGTTAAATTTTACCATCAAGTTGTTGTATTAGATGACACGAAACAGGTTGATGTGTGTACCGATTCGGGGCTTTTACCCTTTATTTGTTACATGCGTGCCGGTTTAGGGTTTTTTGTAGTATTAATTCAATTTAACAAAAACTAATGGAGGGTAAATTTGTCATAGATGTATTAGTTTAGTATTTTTTATGGTCAAAATATTAGTCTTGAAGATATTTATCACGGATGTACCCGGTTTGAAAGTTTTTTGTGTTATTAACCCAAGACTACATTAGCCTTTTCATCTCCTGAACTTTGACCAGAGCCATCATAGTAAGTTATTTTTTGTGCAGTAATTCTTCTGAAATTCTCCGGAATTTTAAAGAATCTACAGTTATCATTTACGTTTACTGGTTGTAATCTAGCTATAGAGTTCGTAATGTGTGCTTGTTAGCACTCAATAATCATCGCTGATATTATGGTAAGCTCCCTTAAATTGTCGTTAGTGATACTGCCTTGACTCCCACACACGTAGAATGAGTAAATTGGCTCGATTTCTTGTAAGTTTGAGCATCCCATGGTTGATAAATTTAAGGAACATATTAGTGATTAATTTTCATTATATGTCGTATTTTTTTCTTTCATCTGATGTGAATTTGTTAATCCTTCATCAGGGACTTTCCTGAAAAGATAGCTAGTCACCAATAAAGAAATCTTGTTATATGCTAAGTAGAACTAACAACGATACACGACACGACACTCCGACACGTCAATTCTTAAAAAATAGAGAATTTCAATATGTTGGGACATATTGTATATCACATGTATATTTTTATACATACATGATAAATTATTGATTTTATGATTATTTCAATCAAATTAATTTGATTCAAAACCATGGATAAATAAATAATAAAAAGAGCCTATGATGAATTTATACTAAAAACATTAATCCATCATTTGTTAATATCATTTACTGTTTCGAATTTGCAAATTCAACTACATTCCATCTAACCTTTGCTCTTTATACATTAAACTCTCTATCTCTCTGATTCTTAAATTTAATTTCTGGATCCAATATCTTTATTGATATTTTTTTTTACCATCTAATGATTAATGAAGAGGCAACTCATGTAAAGACAAAGTATATAGGAAATTTTGAGGGAAAAAAAAAGAATTACATACAGAGAGAATCTTTCAAATTAGTGAAAGAGAGATTGAGAAAGGGAGAGATACTGAGAGAGAAAGAGGACATACATATAAGTGGTGAGCTGCTTCTTCTTGTGTTACAGATTTATGATTAGCTCTTTTTTTTTTTTTTTTTTGCTAGCTGGGTGTATGAAAATTGGGATATTTTTTATAGATCACATTTTCACCCCCAATTTATTAAAAATATATACAATTGACCCGTGCATTTCGAAATGGAGTGTCATGATGCTTGACTCGAATATTGCGGCGTATCCCGAGGGCTGATCACGTATCGAATGTCCGATAAATGTTGACCATGTATCGGCTCACGAAGGCCCCCGAAGAGTGCCCATGCTTCCTACGTTCTATGTCATAACAACATCCTAGTTTCCAATTTGGTTTTGGGCACGTGGCATAGAGAAAATGAATTGCTATAACGCTTTGATTGTTTTTGCGAAAAATGAGTGATTTGAAATTTTTTTTTCTGAAAATGATCATTTGTATCGTTTGAGATTATTGATCAATGAAAAATATTTTCATTATCAACAACAAATTATGTCTAAATATTTTCAATGATGATGATAATATTTTCCGTTCATTCGCTCTTATAAGCAATACGACATACAAGTGATTCTACTTTAGGATTTTATATATTTTTTTTGAAATTATTTATTATGTTCGAAACAAACAAACAAACAAACAAAGTTTAAATAAGCGATTCGACATACAAGTGATTTACTTTAGGATTTTTTTAAATTATTTTTTTTCAAAATAAAAAAAGTCTAAATAAGCTATATGACACACAAGGAGTCTACTTTTGGATTTTTTTTATTTTTAAAAAAATTAGACAAACAAATTCTGGAGCACTGTTCTTTGATTTTCAATTAGGGCTTTGTCGGCCAGGCCAGGCCAGGCCAGCCTCCAGGAGCCCAGGCTAGTGTTGCATTAAACTAAATATAACGTGCAGTGTTGTGGCTACAGCATATGACATGGTTATAGTGGGGTGGTTAGTTAATTAAAGCCCCATTTATTTTGTGAAAAACAAGTAAATTGAAAATTTTTATTTTAAAATTGATGGCTTGTATCAGTAAAAGATATATTCATTACCGACAATAATTTAAGTCTAAACATTTTCATGCATGATGAAAAAAAAATTGATTTCCTCCATTTTTGTTAATGATATAAGCTACTATTATTAAGAAAATATCTTTCAAATTATTTATTCTTCATTAAACAAATGCAAACTAGACATTTCGGATTTTTCTTTGCTTTGAGGAAAACTTAAATCGAGTTTCCTAAGAAGGGTGAGTCGCCCTCGTACACGCGACTGTTCCCGGTTTATGTTGAAAGGTGATCGAGAGTGCGTTTGGCAATGTTTTTACTCTTAGGAACAATTTGTGAGCATAAATGAGTTTGTTGATTCTGCTCCCAAGAACAGTTTGAGCATAAGAACGCATCTAGTAACTCGCACAAAATTTATATTCACAATTGGTACAACCCTAAAAATTTATATTCTCATTTTTTATTTAATTATAAAAATGTTAGTGGAGACGGAGGGGGCCGATGAGCTATGGCAAGAAGTGACGACTAGCGACCGACGGTAGCGAACAACAAACGCGGTGGACTTATGGTTGTAAAGATGAGCATTAGTTTACATTGAGTTTATTTTTCTAGAATTACATTAGATCTCTTTTTGTTCACAGCAACAAAGAAGTTATGTTTTTTAATTCTTGTTTTTGTTTCTTGGAACAAATAATTAATTTGTATTTCCAAACGAGTTTATGTGTTTTTTCTGTTCTAGAGAACAAAAAAAAAAAAATAGAAAATCAGAAACATTACCTGACGCGTCCCTAGTTTCCAATGGTTTTTTTTTTTTTTGGGCCTAGTTTCCAATGATTACAAGGTCGTTTTTGGGCACGTGGCATTTAAAAATTGCATTTCTCTAAATAAATGCAATGTTCGTTCTTCAAATTTTATGGAGTGCTTTGACAGCCTAATAAGCCCCAAGCTTCGAAGCCCATATGGTCCGGCCTAGTGGTGCATTACACTAAAGTTAAATATAAGGTGCGGTGGCGTGGCTGGAGCATAGGCATGTGTCGCAAATCGAAGAAAATTATCAATCCAATCATAAAACTGATTGTATAAATGCTAATACAATCATAAACCTTCTTGTTTTGTCAATGAAGTCTTGAATATTAACGCAATACTCGGTGTAGTCCTCTCGATCAACTGCTTTCGAAAATCACTAATCTAGGGATTTCATGTAGGACATTGTTTGTTTGCATCGAGTGCCACGTAGAAAGGCCAGCGATGATCAGACACCACATCAGCAATTTGCGACAATAATTGGCCGGAAGGGCTATATTGACATTTTGGGCAAATTTAACAATTATTTTTGCAAAATTGAGAATTTTATGACTAAATTGACATCTGCATTATAAGTTTATGATCGAATTGACATATCAAGTGATCTTACCCAAAAAGGAAAAACGCGTATCTATGTTCCTGGCTCCAAAAAGAAGTCGCAGCACTACTCTTATGCATCCATTGTTTCCATTTTTTAGAAGGACCAAGAGGTAGCGGCAATGACCATATCGCGGTACAATGATAAAATTCAATATATCGATAAGGTTTTATTAAAATGTTTAAGTATCAAAATTATGTCTTCATTTAATATTTTAAGCTTTTTGAATGGTTGAATTTACTAGAACAATTAACAATGGTCACACAAAATTCATAACCGTTTCATAACTCCTCTATGTCTATAAAGCATCAAAAGTCCATATACTATGTCCAGTGGTTTCCGATGAGTCCGGCAACAACTTCTGATCCAAGATTGTTCTTCACATAATAAAACCTCTGTCAAGAACCTAAATCGAAAGGTGTTCAAGTTATGTCACGTTGCGTATTTATGAATCTATCAATTTGACAGGTCTAATTTTATAAAGATCGATGGGGCTTGCTAGAGCGGCCACGTCTTCTTTCTCGATGACTTTAGGTCACAATCTTGCCTCCAATATCTAAAAATGGAAAATATGGAATATAGTAGCCAAGGAGACAAGAAGAAAAGGGCAAAAAAACAAAGGTATTTATTTACTCTCTTTTTTCATTTATTGCTGTTTGACTTAGATGGTTGACTCGACCCCACAATTTTATTATTATTTCGAACATGACCAAAAAGTTTTAAATCCATTTTTATACGACCATAGGGGCCGTCGTGTAAGTCCGTGAATAACGTGTGCTTTATTAAAGTAATGTGTTCATGCTTCCCCTTTCACGCGTCCTTACTCCTCCTTATGTGTTATTTCATCGAAATTGCTTAAGTCAAACAAAACAATTCCTTTAAATCGTAAGCTTGATATTAAGACTGGCATGGTTAGACGCGGCTCGTTGATGCGGCTCATTGACGCGACACGAAATCCACACGAGATAAAACACAAAATACAGTAAAGAAAAGACTTAAATATGACCTCGACACGACATGTTAAACTTGGCAATTTAATTATTTTGCTTGTTCAGCTCATATTATGATGTTTTAGTGCTAACCCACGAAGCATAAAGATGGATATGATATGACTAATCGGTGTTCAGCGTGAGCTATTAATTTAGTATATAGTACAAAACACAGAAAGAAAAGACTTAAATATGACTTGCCACGAGATACTAAACTTGGCAATTTAATTATTTTGCTTGTTCAGTGCATATTAGGATATTTTAGGGCTAACCCACAAATCATAAAGATGGATATGAGGGAGTGATCACCGTGAGGTACTAAGTTCAGGATTTAGTTGATGGTTCTTTTCTAATTCCATCTCTAGATTCCCCGCTACCGAACCGGACATGAGAGTTATTAATTCCAAAGCCTCGAGAGTGAGAGGACTCGAACCACACGTCTTGACACGAATAATCGACATTTTTTGGAAAAAATTACCGACTTTTTGGAAGTAAAAATAAAAATTCAAACTTACATCTCTTGGGGAGAATTCTCTATGACTATGCAATTATCTGAAGACTCGAGATACAATAACATTTGGGAGAACATCTGATGAAGATCGAGCGAAATGATTCAACAACAACAACAATAAAAGTAAATTATTTTTTTTATATATATATATATATATATATATATGGAATGAGGTGAAAATTTGAAAAGAACAGTAAAAAGGCGTCATATCGAAAAGAGGAATTACAGAAAATTTTAGGTCAAAGTGCACAATTCGGATTATCTTCATTTTTCATTGTCCAAACAATTCTTCGCGTGACTCGAGAAATATACATATTTCTGAGGCACATCGGGAAATTGGCATTTTTTTTTCCTTTTTCTGAGGTGATAAAATTTACCTGGATATTTTCTTACATTGTCCATCTCTATTTTACAGCATCATAAAAAATATGAGATGCGCTCGAGATTTACACCACCATAAAAAACATGAATAATTTACATTTCTTACATTATGTTTGACGATGTCTATTGCGTCTGGCATGTAATGAATCAACTATAGATTTGTTTCACAATGAAAATTTATTTACGTTAATGAAAACATGTAAATGTAAAGGTTGAAGGGTCGAAAGCAACAAGAGCATCCTTACAGCTTTCGGAAAAATTGTAAGAAAAAATTCCAAATAAAGATATGAAGTGTTTGCATTTTCTCAAATAAGAGCTTAAAGTGAACCTTATTCAAATAATAAGACTTCAAATAAAGGCTCAAGTGCTCTTATTTTTTTCAAATAAGGACTTGAAATGAGCATTATTTTAAATAAAGGGCTGAAGCACTTGTTAGTCTCAAAGAAGAGCCTAACCTTCTAGATGGTTATCTTTCTTTCTTTTTTCCTTTTTCTATTTTTTTTCTTTTTTTTGCCAGTGGCCATGATGCCCGGAGAGGGCTGGGTGAGGGTCACCCTGGCCACCACAACAAAGAAAAAAAAAGAAATGAGAAAAATTAAAAGAAAAAAATAAAAAGATAAAAAAATTATTCATAAATATAATTGTCTTTAGATAAAAATGCTATTGACCAATCGGAATATTTAGCCGGTGATGAGTCGGACCCTTATTTAAAATCGTTGGGATTACTTTAGGCCCTTATTTGAAACTCACATAGCCACTTCATGTTATTATTTAAAACAAGATTCACTTTAAATACTTATTTGAGAAAATGATGACACTTCAAGTCTTTATTTGAAAAATTTCTCAAATTCTAAATGACTTATACTTATTAAACTTTTGACCGGTTTTAGACTTAAACCATTTTTCGTGCTCCGTCTCCATCATTAGATGAAAGTGATGCAATGTGCAACCATTCACTCGTCGCTATCGGTTCTTGTCAAGCGTCTCATTTCGCATGACGATTTCGTATTGCGAAAATCCATGACACGCCAATAACCTTCGGTGGTTCTTTCGGGAAAATTTTACGAAGTACGCAATCCGATTCATAAGATCAATGCTCTTCTTCACTCCCCTAGGCGTATTTTCCGCTCTCATCGTTACGAAATCAACCCGCTCGCTTCGGATCTTCCAAATTAAGAAGTCCCAGAAGAACGAGACGAAACACGGTGAGTTTCCACTACTTTGGATGAAGTTACACGACTTCTCCGAAATTCGAAAACTCTCCTTTTACGATCTAAATGCAGGCTCGAGAGCTCTTTTCCTCCTATCTAGGTTTAGGTGACCGCATTGACGAAAGGGGATTAACGAGTTGTGCTCATCACCGATGATAATGCGAGATTCAATACCCGACCGCCGATTGTTCTATTTTGATGCCGAGATAAATTCGCTTTTATGGAGGAGATTATACTTATCACAGCGATTTATGCTTTGTTATTCTCCTTTACCGTTTTTTTTTATGTGTTTTGTTTTGTAGTTTTTTAAAAAATGTTCTAAATGTGTTTCTAAAAAGTGTTTTTAAAAAGTGTTTCGGAATACGAAATTTTTTCTTATTTCTTATTTATGCTCCAAAAGTATTTTTATTTTTCAAAAGTGTTTTCAAAATATTTTAAAAATACTTTTTTAACGTATATGTTTCTATTCTTAAAGTATTTCGAAAATACTTTGAAAATAGAAAAAAAAATATTTTGGAGTGTTACCTTACGCAACCGATTCCCGAAAGCAGCCTGTCGAATCCTAGCCTCTCATGGTTTTGTCTGTAAGTTCGCGACTTTGACTAGCGGAGTCAATCGTCGAACTTCCAAAAAGATTCACCACATTTCTCCTCTCTCTCTCTCTCTCTTTTTCGTTTCTACTTTATTCCCCGTCCTTCTCGATGCGGACCGCGTTTCTGCCGCACAGCAGATGATTTTTTTTTTTTTGTGGATTAGTTGGTTGAGGAGCTGTTTAATCCCGTGGATGCTTCGTCCTAACTCGCCTTAACCTTGGACCTCTGAATCTTAAACTTTGTCGGAGATGTGACGAAGCCATTTTCCAAATTCGATTTCTGATGTCGCTTGCATTTCGAGGATAAGAAGATTTATTACAACCTAGTTATCTCAACCATTCGAAATGTATTATTTTTTACCAACGAAAAAAGAATCGTTATTTTTATTTTAGATGATGAAAGATGTTCGAATCAGCTTTTCGTGTTGAACCCACGAGTGAAGAAACGATCTCTCCTTGAGAAAACAAGATATATTAATGTTGGATTTCTCGTTGCTTAAATCCGAATATTGCTATAACCAATGCCGTAATTCCCAACTGATGTGTTGGACTCGGCATGAGTTCGATATGTTCAATTTGATAACTTAAACTTTTTGTCCGACGAAATATGAACATAACCACTGATGTTTTCTTGACTCGTAGTCTTACCTTCTTCTTTTGTCAAAGGTTTTTCGCGTACGTTAAGAACAGTAGTGAGTTTTCCGTTCATGTGATCTTGGAATTTGACCAGGAAGTATTTCCTCGGGTCAGCACGTTGACCCCACGACGGCCCATTTGCATATGCTGGGAACTTGAGCAACCATCCACTTCCTCAGCAACAAAAGATAAAAAAAAGGCTGTTGTTGCGGATGACACCTCTTCCTCTCTCTCTCTCTCTCTCTCTCTATCTAACGTGCTGGGAAACTTGAAATGAGCTCTCCTCTTTGACGTTGTCCGTTCGTCTCCCTCCTGTGCAGACAGAACTTGAAACGAGCTCTCGGCTTTGACAGTGTCTATTCGTCTCCCTCTTGTGCGCAGACACTTTTGCTTGTCCCGAGCAAGATTCTTCGCACAAAAATGATGTTTTCTTGGTGCTCTGCTTAGAAAATCTGCTGTGTTTCGCTTTCCCCTGAAGACCCACATTGGCAGAAAACAAGAAATGGTCTTGGTTCTTGCTTGCTACGAGCAGAGCACGTAACTCTCCTCTCGGAGAGCTGTTCTTGAACTTCTCTTCTGGCTGAGTGCTTCTGCACTTCTGAAAAGGAGGGCTGTTGCTAACATTATCTGGTAAGTCTCAGACCTTCTTTAGATCGGTGCATCTTTAGAAGATTCTTCTGTGATTTTGTGGCTGAGGTATGGCGGATTGCTGTTCTTTTGCGAGGTCTCTCTCTGGTGATAGAGTCAGAAACTGTGTTGTGTGACAAAAATGACGTCTTTAGGGATTATTTCTTCTGAGATTTGTTGTGACAGTTTGCTGTGAATTCGCTATTTCTGGGAAATTGTTATTTACTTGCTTTGGGATGAAAAAGAGAGCAGGAAAAGCTAGCCTTTGTATAATAATATAGTAGCACAAGAGCCATATTGGTAGTGATAAGTTTAATCGATTTGTGTCTTCTTCCCAGTAAGCAGAGATAGAAGTTTCATTACTCTTCTTGGATGATAAAATTAAGGCATTTGCTTTGCTCGCAAAGTTCAAACTCTTCGAGAACGGTGCTTTTTGAGTATGACATATGCAAGACTCGTAGATGCTTGGAGGTTGAAAGAATTGATGAGACCGTTACTTGTCTGTAAGCATGAGAGTTCCAAGAACTGAACTCAGGAACTAGCCAGCTCTGATATCTTGTTAAAAACGATAGTACAGCCAGTTATTCTGATCGGTGGGTTACAAGTTGTGGACATCATCATATTGAAAATTAGCAAAATACGAATGTGGGTTTACATGGTTGTAACCCATCAATGAGAATTGAAAAGGGTGTCTAGAGGAAGTTACCTCCACCCTTTGGAGGAAAACATAGCCCTTAAATTCTTGGACGAAGATGTCCTCCTGTTCTTCAATTTGTGATCTAAGGGAACCCATTCTGAACATCCCATTTCCTTGTGGTGCAAAGGTCCGTATGAAACCAATTCATGAAATCGAATCTATGTATCCGGTTCTTTCATGAGGAAAGGCTGTTTTGTTAAAAGCACCAGTTAATGGCACCGGAGAAGTGAAAGTGAAATAACTGATGGCCTTTGAAGTTTGTAGAATGCGTCAAACACCGATTCACATGAAAGAAATTGATATCACTATTGCTATAATATTCGGTGGTTGTCAAAGTAGAGATTCTCGATGTTGATGAAGCAGAGGCCTCAATATAGCAATGGTGTGTCCTGCTAGTTTAGAATCTTTGTTTCTAGTTAATTAGCCATTCTTTAAATTTCTGTAGAATTGCTGTATTCTCTATCCTTTTCTTCAGAAATGTCAGATTCTAGTTTAAGTGTTCGTTCGATGCTTTTGGAGGAATGCAGCATATGTACTAAGAATTAATTTTTGCATGTCAAACCTCTACTTTGAGAGGCAGGCAAAAATAAAATTCATACTTTGCTGGTGCTTATGTCCTTTAAATCCTCTGTCCATTGTTTTTGCACCGGTAACATCTCATGTCTGCTGCATTTTCAGACTAATGATTGGTTGCAATGATGCTACGTTATTTGTATCTCAACATAGTATTTGAGTGTCTCATCATAGTAATCTTTTCCTCGTCAATACTTCTGCATCTGCAGATCAAGGAAAAGTCAGTCCCTTTGAATGGGGAGTGGTATCACTGTGGTGGCAGAGACGCTCTCTAATTCTTACTGTTTCAAGGTAAATACTTGTCAGGACTTAAAATTCCTATTCCTCTGCATGAGATTGATCATTTTATTTTCTAATGTGCTGTCTGGTAAATTTGCTCCTACCAGTTATTTTTGAATGAGAAGAGTTTCGGATTTTTTATGCCTTTGGCTTCCAGATAAAGTGAGATGATATTAGAAAAAGTCACTAGCATTGATGAAGATGAAGCACTAAGTTGTTTCAGTTTGGAATGAACTAAGGACTACACATTTAAAAAAAGTGTGCCTGCATTAATGTTTATTTGGAAGAATGTGGGCAAGTCACGGTACATATATAAAAGCTTTGTATTGATTGGTTTTTGAAGTTGTCCATTTTTATCGATCCGTCGTATTTATACTTTTTCGGTTCTTTCTGATTTCGTGTAATGTGATGTGTATAGCTAATGATTGCAGGTCCATTATGAAATGTGCACAGAACTTATGAAGTTGGTTGATAAAGTATCGAGTGTTATTCCACAAATAGAGGCAGCTCGACCTCGCTCATCTGGAATGCCTGCACTTTCCTCTTTAATTTGTGAAATTGATAAAGCCAAGCAACTCCTCCACTACTGCAGTGAATCTAGCAAACTCTACCTGGTGGGTTCCTATGAGGTTGTTCAACTCCAAAGTGATGAGGTTAAAAAACATACACTTATTTGTCAAATAGTTGTGCCTTCTGGAAAGTAGCAACTTGATCACATCCCTTGTGAAAGTGACAGTTCAAATGATTAAAAAAAGTCCTAAAGGGAAGAAGACCAAGTAGAAAAGTTGGATATAGAAGTTTTGGTGCGTCATCAGTGGGGAGAATTTTGACATGCTGTAATGACTAAACATTTGACAGTCTTTCCCGTATTTCTCGTTATCTACTCAGTCCTTAGAATTACTCCTTAAAATCTACATTAGGTCTCTCCCAAAGAACGTAGAGTAGATTATATATCAAGTTCATATATTTGTTGGCTTCACAGATATCTGATTGTTGCAATTTTCAGGCATTAACCAGTGACGCAATAGCCAGGAGATGTCAAAGATCAAGGGAGCTATTGGAACGCGGTTTAGACCTAGTTCGAAATTCGGTTCCAGTCTTGTTGGCTATCAAGGTTGGTTGCTTTTATACGTTATGCAGAGATTTAACACAGATAGAATCTTCTTAATATTAATGTATCTAGTGGGCATACTTCTGTGGCCGCCATGGAAAAGGACAGGCTCCTTTGCAGCTTCTGTTAATGATCTGAGGCAACACTTAGTCCTATGCCTTCTATCAGCCAGAAGAAGAAAAGCGCTGATCCTTGCTCTGCTGATGTAGTTTTCATCCTCCCTACATTAAGTCTTCTCTTGCATGCTTATTCTGCACGACTAACATTTGTTGCAATGAGTGGTTTCCCTGACCTACCTTTCAATGTATGTGAATTATCCTAGTTTACAACTAGTAAAGAAACCTTTCTTTTCGTTGATCGCTTGGACTTCTTAGTCTCCTTCTTCTCTCTCTCTCTCTCTCTCTCTCTCCTTAGCCTTAACTAAATCCACATCTTGTCACAAAAAAAAAAAAAAAAAAATCACCTAAGCATTTGTTGCGGCTCTCCTGGAGTTGGCATTTTCTCTGTATATAGGTTTGGCAGGGGGTGCAGGAAATTTCATTGGACATGCATTCTTCTTATTGCTTGTGAGATGGAACATTTTAGTCGTGTGTTGGGAGGTCAAACCAGGTTTTCCTTTCTTTAGTTTCTTCCTTTGCTTGTTGCGTCTGCAGATATGTCACATAATTGACGAGCTTAGAAATGCAAAGTTCGTTTTGGATTCTTCTGAAATGGAAGCTGGAAAGGTTCTTCGTGAATCTTTAAGGCCACATTTATCCATAGCTGGTCCGATGGAGACACTGGATATTGGAGCAATTAAATTTGCTGCTTCAAAGCTTCATATCATGTCTCAAAGAGCTGTCGTAACAGAGAAAAGATCAATCAAGAATCTTCTCAGCACAGTAGGTGACGGAAACCCGGCGAAGAAACAGAGGTTGAAATTCTTATTGTATCTCCTGGATAAGTACGGAAACTCCATCGTGGCAGAGCCACAAGAGAATGCTGTCGCTCTTGGTGATAAAACAAATGAATTTCAAACCTCCAGATCCAGCAATGATGCTAAAGCTGATGTTCTGAGGGACCCTGTCCCTCCTGGTGAATTCAATTGCCCCTTGTCTAAGAGATTGATGTACGATCCCGTCGTCATTGCTTCTGGAGTGACATTCGAAAGGATGTGGATCCAGAGGTGGTTTGATGAGGGTTACGATACATGTCCCAAAACAAAGGAAAAGCTGTCGCATCAGTTGTTGGCACCAAACAGTTTCCTGAAGCACGCGATATCAAAATGGTGTGTAGAATATGGAGTTAGAAATATAGACCCGAGCATACGAGCAGAAACGTTATGCTCATTGGAAGCTTCTTCAACATCCATCAATAGCCTCGGGAGTCTTGCTCATGGATATGTAGATTCCATCTACAATCCTGAGCCTTCGAGTGGTAAAGTTCCAGATGACCTAAGTTCGACATCTATTCAGAGTGATGATGATGATCAAAGATGTGGAACTGCTATACCGAGGACCTGGAGATCTTTGGCATTACTGCCTAAACTCAAAGAGCTTCAATGGAAGTCCCAATGTGAGGTTGTCGAAGATGTCAAAAACTATTTGGATCACGATGATCAAGCTCTTGGGTCAGCGCCATTTGAGAATTTTCTTACGCTGCTTGTACAGTTTCTCGCAGATGCCCACGACCAAGGTGATCTAAAAGCTCAAAGGACTGGGTCACAATTCTTACTGGCATATGTCAGCAAAAATAGGTATGTCATTTTCTATAGTCAGCCGGAATCCATAAATACTAGTAATGTTATCATTCCTTTTTGGGACGATGTGATGATGACACCACTAGCTTAGGATGATGTGATTGCTTGACCTAGCTAAAGTTTTTTCCTGGTCGGCGCCTTCAATGTCGTTTCAAATATTTAAGCAGATCATTTTAGGCGTGTGGGTTGCATCATACTTCACTAATAGTTTACAGTTCGTGTCAAATGCTCCCAAATCTCTGCAAAATCTTATTTTTAATTTGCTTCATGCAGATATGAAGTGACATGTATCAAGAAAAGTGCCTTCTCTCTCTTGATATCATTACTCGATTCAGAAGTATCTGAACAAGTTCTTGCCACACTAGAAGTCTTGTCCGCTCATGAAAACTGCAGACCCGAGATTGCCGCATCAGGTGTTCTTGCCCCCATCTTCAAGATCCTTGGCTCTCAGAGCAGACTACTTCAGGAATCTGCACTCAAGATCCTGAGCAATCTGTCATATGATTGCTATGTCTGTCATCATCTTATACATTTAGGATGCATCCCGAAGATGGTTCCTTTTCTTCAGACTTCCCCCTTTACGAATCTTGCCCTGACGATCCTGACAAATCTGTGCAGTAGCGAAGAGGCAAGCACTTCCATTGTAGAGACTGATAAATGCATTGCTTCCATTGCTGAATTTCTAGATTCTGCCAGTAGTGAAGACCAAGAATATGCAGTGGCCATTCTACACTCGGTATGCCGTGAACAAGTTATATACTGTAAGTTGGTCCTTGAAGAAAGTTTCACAGTTTATCCTGCTCTAATCAACATAAAGACGAACGGCAGCGACAAAGCAAAGGCGAGTGCTTCCGAGCTGCTAAGGCTCTTCCGTGATATCGAATGCAATAGCTTGTGATCCATGGTATTCTATGCCTTCTGAAAGGAAGGTATTGTCATTTTAGAAGACAAAATTTCTCGAGCGACCAAGGTGTAGCTTAAAGGTGCACCCTGAGGACTCTGCTTTTTGACCGTGCAGTGGTAGATAATCTCCATCAACATAAGACAGCATAGAATTTTCTCAACAAAAGATTTCTCATCCCGGCAAGATTCCACGTCACTAGGGATGGATTCTTCTGCAAATTTTGCTTAGGCCAAGTTCTAACAGTAGCCTTTGTTTTTTCCTCTCTCTTCTCGGGTTTCAAGCCATGTCGATAGTGTCCATATAGATAGGAACCGACAGTGTCTGTGCTTCAGTTTTCTCAAGCCTGTACTCGGTTGCGTTTGCATAGCTTTGAATTGTTGTTTGCCTTGAATCTGAAAGCTGTCATTGGATGCTGGTCACGACACTCGCTCGGTTCTTCCTTTTAGAAAGTACAGCAAGTTTATCTGCGGCATTGTGAAATCATTGTCAAATGGACAGAGAAATAACCTTGCACAAACAAGGTATGCTCACCAGGCTTCCTTCATCAATTGTTAGTTCACACGCCTCGAATTACCGATCCATTCCTAATTCTCAGGACAAGCCCTGAAGAACCACCTCGGCACACGTTTACAACCGATGGAGAATGGTAGATGATAAACTAGGATGATTGCTCTTTAAACCTTGAAACTTTCATGTAAACCGTTTGCTTTCATGAGCATGCATTTGGTTGGTTATCCTGATAAGAGCATTCAATAGTGTCCTTCCTAATGATTTCTTATGTTTTATTTCATGTCCTTCCTGTTTTATTGGCTCGAGAGTTCAAATGCAAACCCTGAGTCCCAACCAAAGCAAATGGCTACGCAGCATGGATAACATAGATGTGTAGGTACGTACATTCGGATTGAAACACCATGCAGCCATCAATCAAATTCACGAACTCTGTCACTTGAAGTTGCTCGATATCTACATTGCTTTTGCTGGGGTACTTTCCTGGTCAAGATTTACGGAGAGTGGCCCTCTTAAACCCACAATAAGTCTGGGGAGGCTTTCGTTTTCTGGATTAGCTTGAGCAAGGAGGTCGTTTCCACTGGATCAAAATTACATGGAAGTCAGGAGTACCAAGGCAAGACATGGAAAATTCAAGCAACAAAGTTAAGAGCGGTGGAAAGATCTCGGGGTCGGAACTCCAATTTGCAGCATGACGATGATCCTATTCCTATCTTCATTGCCGAAGCGACACGACATGAAAACCCGCCGGACATTTTACCACGCATCGAAATCAGCATTACGGGAACTAATGCTAGTCGGATCTTTGAGGCGGTTCGACATGTCTATACTCAAGGTTAACATGTTGAGAAAGCGATTATGTCTGTATGCTTCGACATTCATTAGTTTGTCTTAAGCAGCAGATTTGTCGCACGAATTCGCGAGTTTTGGAGTTTCGTGACAGATTTCTCTGCAAATGTACAATGAATGGGGGAGTGTAATTACTTATGGTAAACAGGATATTAAAATATTTTGGGTCTGGAACGGGCGAACCTGCTGGAGTAGCCCAGTTGGTTAGAGCGTGTGGCTGTTAACCACGAGGTCGAAGGTTCAAGCCCTTCCTCTAGCGCTTTCTTTCCTAAACTTTTCATCAATTTTTTTTAAAATCTTTTTTCCCTTGGTCTATTTTCAATGCCAATAAAAATTATATTTCTTTTTTTCCAAGTGATTAACTTGCAAAATTTTAGATTATCTGAAGCATTGATTTAATTCTTGTTATGTTACTGTATCGTTCTAGTTGAAATAGCAATGAAATCCACTAAGCATGTTCTGTCAACAGAACTGAAAAAAAAATAAAAAAAATTGGCAGACAGTATTGATTTTTGTGAAAATAACAAGGTTAGGCTACAGTTTTATCTACTGTTTTTGTGGCTCTTTCTTTTGTAATTCTCATCGTCATTTTTTCTTCGTCTTTTTTATCCGTTTTTACTATCGGCAATTTTTTTTCTATCTTTCAATCGATTAAAGGTTAATTAACATGCTAATATTAACTTGCAAAATTAGGTATATCTGAAGAATTGATATGTTGTTGAATCTTTCTGGTTAAAATTGCAATGGAATTCAAGAGAGTGTTTGTTTGAGTGAAAGAATTTTTCGCGAATTCAATTTTTGAATTTTCGCTAATTTGATTTGCTGAAAATGATCGATTAAAGATAAAACATCTACCAAGAGGAAAATACTTTCTTGAAAAGAAACGCATTATAATGATAAATCCAAAAAAAGCAATCCTAATCGGAATTAATTTTTTCTGATTTTGTTCACTATATGAGTTTTAGAGAATCGAAATGTATTTGGTAGCTACATAAAATTTCTATTCTCGGAATACAAACGAGTTTGCTAACTATACAAAATTTCTGCTCTTAGGAATAATTTCTCTTCCCAATTTTTGTCATTTAAATCAAATAATTACGTCTTTTTACTATAAAGTCAACCTACATATCATCACTAAAAAAATGAATACATATCACGCACTATTCATAATTAGTTTATTTATTCCGTGGAGCATGAAGATACAAACATTCTCTCCCCTCTGTTTATTATAGACTTATCAACTATGCACCTTCCAATTTCAAGTAAATTTCCTACATTTCGAATTAATCAAAGATTATACCTACGTTGCTAAATTTCCTTGTTATCCCTTATCATTTGATTTACAATAATTTTTATAAGGATGTTTATCTTGGTTGCATTCTCATGCGATATATCATCTACAACTGTCAACCTCTTCTTGTATAAGTTCAAATGGCTACTCCGAATCTCCATATAGGGAAAAGTTTTATCCATCCTATCTTGGTCATGAATATAATTATGGGAAGCACAGGATGTAATTATAATAAATGCTTGCTTTCGAATAGTAAATTGAGGTATTTGTTCTTTGAGGAGAAGATTTTTCCAACAAAGTATCAGATCAAGGCTGAAAAATCTAAACTGCTAGAAGGACGAAGCCATATGGAACAACAGCTTAGAGAAGAGGAGTAACAAGTACGTTGTTTGGAAGATGAAATTAGAAAAGAGAAAGTTGAGAGCGTAAGAACGGAAGAACGGCTTATCAAAGTCATCGATCATATGAAAGCTGAACGGAAATCGGAATTGAAGCACCACCGCCCCTATCGTCTTTCCCCTTCTTTTTTGAGACAAATCCAAGATCGGCGAGGGTGACCTTTGCTCGAGCCCAACTAGGGCTACCCTTGCCCAGATCGGCAAGGGCGACTTCGCTTGTGGACAACGAGAGTGGCCCTCGCCCGGATTAGAAAGGGCTTTCTCAAGCGAGATCCTTGATAAAGAGAGACGAGGTGACAAGACGATGAAAAAAGTGAATGACTAAATGAATTTCACTAGAGTCATGGATGGCGACAGTGGAGTTGGCGGGTCACGGGAGCAAACAAACGAGCGATGAGATTTTATTCTTTTTTGTTATTCTCAAAAGTGATTACTTTTTTTATAATCAATTTTTGTATTCTTATTTCTACTTCAAAAATTGTTCTCAAGAACAACATCGAATTATTTAAGTTACTAAACATATTTCTCATCCTTTTTTTATTCGGAGAACGGAATCAAAAATCAAATTTGCCAAACATGCTCTAAACATGTTTGTCAGCGAAACATAAAAAAAAAAAAATAGCAGACAGTATTTATTTTTGTGAAAATAACAATAAAAAGTTTTTTTTTTTTGTCGAAAACAATAAAAAGGTTTGATAATAGTTTTATTCACCGTTTTTGTGGCTTTTTCTTTTTCAAATAGCAAAGCTCGAGTCAGACACGCTCGATTCTCTCGGGGGGGTTCCAAAGTTCCAATGGCGACGGAATCGTCCGAAGGAGAAGAAGAAGGGAAGATCACCGGAGGAAACCTCGTGCTCGCCATGGACGACGACCTCCGCGAGATGGGCAAAAAGGCCGTCTGGAGCGTGAGCTCTTGCAAGACTGGCAATGGCGTCTCCTCCCTTCGCGACGACAACCTCGACACTTACTGGCAGTACGCTCTCTCTCTCTCTCTCTCTCTCTCTCTCTCTCTCTCTCTCTCTCTCTCTCTCTCTCCAAGTTCTCTGTTTCAGGAAGAATTTCGAGAATTGATCGTTAGGTTTGTTTTATGGTGGTTTTCTTGGGAGGACTCAGATCCGACGGCGCGCAGCCTCATTTGGTGAACGTTCAGTTCCAGAAGAAAGTGAGGCTCCAGGTTTGATTTTTCATCAATTCCTGATTTTTAATTTACCGAAACTTTCTGCTCTTTGTCATTGGTGATACGACGCTTCTGAAAGTTAGAACTGTAAATTGTGCTCTTTGGGACTTGATTTGGTTGAAGATGGTGGCTCTCTACGTGGATTTTAAGCTTGATGAGAGCTATACGCCCAGCAAGATCTCGATTCGTGCTGGGGACGGATTCCACAATCTGAAGGTTGGTTTTTTTTTTTTTGGGATCCGGAGGAGCTTTTGAGCTTGTCATAATTGATTTTGTAGTTTATTCGAGCAGATTTTGATTGCTTATGTGACTAGAGAGTTGAGTCGTTTAGCCGGTAAATGTTTTCGATTCAGGAGATAAAGACGGTGGAACTTGTGAAGCCGGCTGGGTGGATTCCTATATCTCTATCTGGAAATGATCCTCGGTGAGTTCCAAAAGCAGATGCCGTGTTCCTGTAGTTAAGCAATGCTAGACAGTTCACTGCCAGTGCTTTCTATGTATGATTTAATATTAATACGACATCATACGAAATACAGAAGCATTTTCAGAGAAATTTTAGCTAGGAAGATAGGGTGTCATGTCCTGGAACCTTTCCGCTGGTGGTTGTTGGTGCCAATCGTTGTCGTGTTTACTTTGTATAACATCTGGGGTCAGTTTAGGACGGTCCCTTTCCCTGTTATGTGATGGAAGCTGGTTTATGAATATGACAATATGATGTAGAACTATCGGTCAATATGTCTGATACTTTTAGGACAGAAAATTGTTGAACATGGAGAGTTTCTGCCATGACATGGAAATGATTTTTAGATGAAAATTGCTGAACATAGAGATTTTCTGCTAGATTGTTTGAAGGGTTATGTTTTTGGAATCTTTCAAGTGCGTTATTCCCCCTTTGTAGACTTCTTGCTATTTTGGCACTGTTAGACCCATAAGGTACTGAACAAAGTAGTACATGCATTTTCTTGTATACTTGGTTGAAAAAACGCGGGGTTGGTGGGTAACATGTATACTTTAAGAACTGGAAACCATGTGCAGTGTCATATGATTCTCATTTTTTGTTACACACTCTATTGATATCAATATGCTTGTAGAGAGCACCTGAGACATAATTTTACCACTTCCCTTTTGTTGATATTTGGAGTATCATTCTTGCAGACTCGAAGGTTTTGTTAAGTATTATATATCACTTCTTTGTGAGTTTTCCCTTTCTCTCTCGAGTAATAAGAAAAGTGTTTGGACAGGGAGACTTTTGTCAACACTTTCATGTTGCAAATAGCTGTGTTGTCAAATCACCTAAATGGACGAGACACACATGTGCGGCAGATCAAAGTTTATGGCCCTCGACCGTGAGTTCGTCATCATTAACTTGTAGTTGTTTGCCTTTTGATTTCTCATCATTGCATCAAGGATGACTAATGGGCTACTTCTAGGAAGAGCCATACTGTCACCTGTACCGACCTCAAAGCCAAACACTCCTGTGGTTTGGCTATAGCGGCTTCTTGCGCATTTCCAGGATCTTAATTTCTTTTTTTCATGCTGCATCACAGGAACCCATTTCCGCATCAGCCTTTCCAATTTACATCAACAGAGTTTATTACTTACTCCTGCGTGAGATGAGAGACAAGAATCTTCAGAATAAATGGGGTGAGAAACGTAACATCTTGTGCTTCGAGGTCCCTTGAAGAGTTCCTTTTGGGAATGCAGTGAGTTATAGGGCTTTCCTCCTACCTTGAGACCATCCTGATATCTTTCCTATAACACTGGCGAGACCAATTGCGCAAAGCGATTCAGTGAAGGGGCAGTGCCCATCCACATGCTTACAGGTTTATTGGAGAGTGGGCAGAAAAGAGACGTGAAGGATATTTTCAGTTTCTTCTCATCATTGCTTTAACAGACTGTTGAAATCGCACCACATGTTAATGCTCTGGCAACCTTCATAAATTGATACTTGTTGATTTGGCCTCCAAGTTCAATTGTCTTTGGGAAGTTAAATTACCCACTTTCTAGTGCGTGCTGCCTTGTCATAATCTGTTCTGTTTAAAAGCTAAGCCCCGTAGAGCCTTCTCCAGAGGAGTGCTGTAATTGTCGTTTCTTTTTCTATTCTGAAGTTGGCATTTTCAGATTTTCTAGTTGATTTCAAAGGTGTATTGCACCTCTTATTCTAGAGCCAGGAGGTCATCAGTTGAAGTCTCCTCGTGAGCGTCGTGGAATAGAGCTTTTCGTACAAAAAAGAAGGAAAATTTACAGATGAATTCACATGCTCAATGGTCAATCCCCCTTGAGTAGGTGCACGTTTGTTTCTCCCTGCCGATCCTCATGGAGTCCTTGAGCCAAAAATACCATAGATCAGCTAGATCGAGAGGTCGAACCATTCAGTATAAGTTATAGGTTCATCATCTCATAAATGGAAAGGAAAAGTTGCCTGAAGAGATGGTATGGAGAGTACCTAAGTAGATCGAAACAGAAAGAAGGAAAGCAGAATGGAGGAAGGTCAGAGGAAGTCAGGGATTCCGGGGTCTGCAAGTGTGGAGAAGCCGAAGGTGCAAAGAGAGCACCGAATGGCCAAGGGGGACGCACCAATATCCGGGACATGGTCTCATTAACTCTATCATGAAACTTGCTTTTTCAGCAACCATTTACCATATTTGGAAGTAGCACAATGCCCAGATATTCAAGCATAGGCAAAAAAGACTAGCATAGGATTTGTCATTCTTTTCCTCACTTTCACACTGAAGCGTGAAAAAAGGGAACTCCCATTTTTCAAGCTTCTATGGTAGCGGGAAAGGAAAGGGGCCCTTCTGGCTCAGGTCACAGGTCAAATTAGAGTACTTCGGCTTTGAAGTGGAAATCCCCACTAGGATGTTATCAGAACACCATTTCCATTAAAGATGGAAATACGACCAGCAATAATATGAGGAATGAATGCACAACCCTATTTCCATAGAAGATGTGCCGCCGGAGCTCTAACTAGGTGTAATCAGAAGCTCAAAAGTTCCAAGAGTTTTGATAATTAAGAGTAAAGTAGCCAGCTAATAAACATACATCAAAAGTGTGCTAGACCTTAGGAGACTTGATTATAGGGCAATGCCATACAAACATAACATACAAGTTGTCTTTCAGTTTCACAATCCCCAGCTTCAATAGAGTGGCTACGGATGCTCAGCGAAGATTCTCCACTGTTGATTTGCCAGACGAACTTCCACAAGTTATGATTATGCTTGAGCATTCGCTCGAGTTAAATAGCAAACACTGTTCCAGAATGTCCAGCTGAAGCATCATGTCATTCACATGCTGGCTTAGTGTCAAAGCTACTCAAGCAGATTGCAAAGGCTTGCAAAGCAGAAAGTGGATAGCGGTAATCCATGGTAAAGATGTCTTTTCCAATCTTTCCAAATTGTAGGATTACCTTCTCTTGTTCTGCGGCCGAAATTTTGTGGGAGGGATCAACAGCCGCCACCAACTGAAAGTTCTTAACAGATGCAACCGTAACGCGTCCCCGGAAATTCAAACACCAGCACTGAAGCTGCTCGTGCCACCTAGGTGCCTTGTTCTTGAGAACCAGTGGCTCACATGACCCTGGAACAGGAACAGGAATATCTACAAGACTTGTGGAGCTAAATTCTGTGACTTTGTCTTTTCCTTTTGAGGCAGGTGACGGGGAAGTCGGTTCATCTAAGGAGTGAGTGAACAAGCTTGGTGTGGGGACGCTACCACCCTCTTGAAGGCAAGAGATAGGAATGGAGTCCATGACACAATGCATCCTCCTCGGCCCTCTAGTGCGGAGGACATTCAATTCATAAGAGATGGTGCCTACACTGTAGTTACATGCAGACACTCTTGGAGACACCTGCTTAGAATTGAACCTTCTATTCAACCGGCTCTTTGATTGAATAGCCGCTTCACATGGAGGTTGGCTGTCGTATATGGTAAACTTCGTTCCCAGAAAATTAGACCTAAGAGATCAATCCCAAGAGGTTGGTATATAGCAAATACGATAGGTGGATAGAGAAAAGTATATGTTACTTCAAACTTGCCTCAATTTTCCTACATACGTACTGCTGGCCCGAGAAAAATCATCTGCAACCAGAGATACAACAAAATCTGTGCATGTGGCCCTCCTGATCTTTCTCGCAGCTAACAACATTTTATCCCTCTCATCCTCGGCTGTCATTATGGACAAAGTGAATGAGATAATCTGAGCAGCTAAAAGAATCAATAATTTTATAAGCAAGAAAGGCTGGTGCTTCAGTCTTCATGAAAATAGCAAGTAAAAAAGGAAGGAGGCAGAATCTCAACATTGGTTACAATGGAGATTCCCAGTCACAACATTCTCTTCACAGCTATATTCAATGAACTCCATCAGGTTCAGCTGTTAAGAAGCAATCACAACACTTAATAGATTAAAGCAGGTGGACTAATCTGGCTGCAATCCCAAATAAATTTCGGATAGTAGCAAGTTTTCCATTGGAAATCATCTACATCTTTACAACTCAGTCCCCACTTAGCAATTAGCTTCTATTTGGGATGAGCTTTAATGCACTGGACTTGGGGAGTACCTTCAGTTGTGTAGACTAAACTACAGTACGTATCGGCTATAGAGTTTTGATTGGCACAGGGACCAACATTGCAATTTCTTAAGACAGCTAAACTGAACATTGAGTTATGTAGTAAGTTGGGCATGACTGACATCTAGATTCTGGGTCAAGGAAGATAGCTTGGAGCTCCCTTCATCATCCACTACACTGCTTCCATGACCTGTGCTAAAGATTCTATACAAGGTAAAGAACCTACGCAAGTCTGTAATTGCTCAAAGTTATAGATACCAAGAGCAGGCTTCTAGGGGTTTGACTAAGCAAATTCTCTCTCCAACTCTACTATAGCAATCTCCTTTTTGTTTTAGCCTTTTCTCATCTATCACTCATTGTTTCTTATACAAATAGCAGTATTAAAACCCCAATAAGTTCCAATAACCCAAAGGAAGGAAAGGGATCAATCCATTAAATGGTTATTGCTAAAGAAGTCTTTTCCCGTGTAAGCCAGAGTTTCCCACATCAGAGAATACAGTGAATCAGCAAGGCAGGGTAAAATTCATGTAGGAACAATTCTTGTCTTAGTTTCTATTGATTCTCTAGAGATTTCGAAGATTAAAGATGCACAGAGCTAAAAAAATTTATAGGAGAGAGACGAGAAGAATCAGACTTACAAGGAACCAAACCAAAGTACAGCAAATAAGTACAAGTAGCTCTGTCCCTTTTGATAAAGCATTGGATCGGACTTTCGCGAGGTCCCGGCTGTTTGTCAAGCAACCAAAAGTCAGAAAAAGAAGTTGTGAAAGAATGGGAAGAAAATCAACAAAGTCCATCTATGACCAATTAACATGGACTATTACCTGCTTTAAGGAAATAGGAAAGGTTAGCTTTCCACACTGCTCAGGAGTTTTAACAATCTCTTTGGTGATCTCTCTCCACGACTTGCAAACCGATGCGCAAAATACCACCACAGCACGAGAAGGCCATGATGTCTCGCTCTCTTCTACTCTCTGAATGATGTCCAGAAGCAACTCAGGCGGTAGGTTCGCCCACCGGCCTTGTTCAACTGACGTCGAAGGTGGTGCTGCGTGATCTGGGGCTATGTGCGATCGCGTACGGCTACGCCAACGCCTCCCTTCCGATCCGCGCCTTGATACATTACCAATTCCGTCCTTCATCTCTTTCAGCTCACGGACAATGCTTTTGAAGGACATCTTAATTTGATCTTACCGAAGCCAATCCTCCTGGATGAACTGCCACCCTGGAGCAAAACTCGAAGGATCGGTCATGCCAATACACCCCCTATACATCAAGAAAAAAAAATGCCTTTCCTCTATAGAAGAAAGCGATTTCAGTGTCCAATGATGAAATCCACTAAAATGCGGGATGAAATTCAGACATCTTCGGATTTCGCATGCTTCTGACCTCCTATCAGTACCACTGAACTTCAAATCATGTTAATTGAGTTCATAATCGACTCCAAATAAACAAACTACGCTAATTAAATTGGATCTCCCCGTGCACCGCACTAATCCAAGATTTTCTCATACGAGCCCAGCTAGCATTTCCCACCACTATTAGCGCATAAACACCGCAGATTACAGCCAAATGAAATCAAACTTCTAACAGTTCTAACAGCGACTCAGAAAACCCACCGATTCACTGGCATTGTTCGAGGACTAACCTGCTCCCGAAGCGTACAGATCCAACCCGCGCTTGTTCCAGAACCAGCTCAAGTACCAGCTACATTCGAAGCATTCGGAGAAATAGATCCGAAACAACGCGGAACCTTCCTGGGTGGAGAGTGGGACAAAGAGAGTGAGATCAGATCGAGAAACCCCGGCGAAACTCCCACGCGCGATCCTCGCTGGCTGTGCGAGATAGGAGCACTTGCCTTAGACCCAACCCACCTCCGGCGATTCACCGCCGCGACGCCATCCCAAAAACCGCCACCGGAGAGCCACCCCCGCCGAAGATCTCGAGAACACAGTCGCTTCTCTCTCTCTCTCTTGTCCCTCTCTCTCTCTCTCTTAAAACGGATCCAAGGCTCCTCCAATTTTCGGTTGTTGTGATGAAGTTTGATTAAACAATAATAATTCCTTTTCAAAAAAGGTAGTAAATTACGGAAACATCGGTCCGAGCGAACAATGTCGCATTCGTTTGGTTCACTCCATACGCCTTAAAAACAAAATTTAAAAAAAACTTTCGAATTTTCGGTTTCCACCCAACAAATAAAAAATAAAAAAAAATTCGGGTTTCCACCCATCAAAATAAAAAAAAAAAGGTTTTGTGATTACACTCACCCCTCCGACCAACGAGAATTGTTAAAAAATAGTCTACATGATGTCGGAATGCAAATGATATTAACTGCTCACGTAGCTTAAGTGCAATAAACATGACGTTATTTTGACCGAAAAACTATCTTTACCAAATATTGACCGACGAAAAATATATCATATGGGTATAAGTTTAGATTTTTTATGTTACAAAAAAAAAGTTTAAGATAAATGTGTCATAATGAATATACTTTGAGAGTTTTTGATGTCACGAAAAGAAAAAAGTTCAAGATAAATACGTCATAACGAGTATAATTTGGAATTTTTTATCCCATTTTCCCTTCAAATTTTAAATCAAACCATTCAATGTTCTCGCCTTTGGTATATATTCAAGCCACAACATCATTTTCGCCTAGCTTTTGTAATTTTCATTTAGCCCGTATAATAAACATTACTCTATTTATAAGCAACTTAACTTTAAAAAGAGATTTAATATCACAAAAAATCCTAAATTGATACATTTATGATAAATTTACTCAAAATTATTTTTTTTACCACGAAAAACTTCAAATTGGTACATTTGTGATAAATATATCCCAAACTATTTTTTTTTACCATAAAAAATCTTAAAGTGATATACCTGTGGCAAATCTACCCTAAATTTAATTTTTTTTATCACGAAAAACTCTAAACCGATATATGTCGTTACAAATTTACCATTTATTAAATTGGTTTAATATCACAAAAATTTCAAATTGATACACATATGATAAAACAGAGTGTAAAAGCCCTAAATTGATGCACACATGAACCGTCACGTCCATTTAACTCAATAATTTGATGGTTATATTTAACAAAAATTAACGGAGAGTAAATTTGTCATAGGTGTATCGGGTTTGGAGTAAATTTGTCATATGTATATCGGTTTGAAATTTTTTGTGGTAAAAAAATAATTTGGGATAAATTTGTCACAAATTTAATAGTTTAGGCTTTTCCGTAATATTAACCCTTAAATAGAAGGAGGTGGAAATTAGTTGAGAAAAAGGGATTTTTTTTTTGTGACTATCGACTTTATGTTAAGAAGCTGCACTTTGTGAAATTTCCTAATCGTCCTCTCGATGCACTAATTAATTTTATCCTTATATTCTATTGTGAAAAAAATTAGAATTCTTTATCTTATTTTTTAACTTAAGTCTCACATGATTTTTTTTTTTAAACTTACTTGCCGTTTTGAGCCAAACGTGGGCTATGTTCATCCTACATGGCAATCGTACTTAGAAGGCTTGAATTCTATCCAAAGAGCTCTAAATCCGTGCAGCGTCGCAAAAAATGGAGATGTCCAGTCATGTATAGGGCGGCCTTGATTGGGCTCTTGCCGGTGGCCGGTGGCTAACCGTCGCCTGAGATGGGCCACCAGTTAGAAAAAAAGGAAAAAAGGGAAAAAAATTCAAAAAAGGGCTCTAAGTATTTTTTTTTATTTTAAATAAGACCCTAAAGAGAATATTATTTCAAATAAAGGGCGTCAAGTGTCTATCTTTATTTTAAAAAAGGTTTGATCATGAATATTTTTGTTTTTTTTATATTTTCGGATTTTTTTTCCTTTTTTCCCTTATTTCTCTTCCTCCTCGCTGGTTGTCATATCTTCTTTACCCCTTCGCCAGAAGCCGTCGAATTACGGTCGTCCCCCGATTGAGTGTCCGCCGGTGAGCACCCTCCTCGCGGTGGCTCTAGACGGGCAGTTCGAGCTCACGAAGCCATCCACCAAGTGCAGATAAGTATTGAGGTTGTCCAGCTAGTTCTCGTCTCGCTTCAAAGGCACATAGCGCAAAAGCTTTCGTGGGTTCAGTACCACGAGCAACCCGGTGCCGGGCATTTGTTCCCATATGCCGATGGAATGAGTGAAGGCATTGCAAAAGCACTTATAGTTGGTCAGAAGTAGAGTTGATTTCCTAGTTAAGCTCTTTTTTCCCCAGTTCATACGTGGATCCCGCTGAGGTAGAGCGAGTCCCTCCTTCTGAGCCTCAGCTCCTTCCCGACCTCAACATACTCCCACTGTGTGTCCGCCATGCGCCTCCGGATCCAGCTCGGCAAGCCCAGCACCCGGATGTCCCGATCGCTCAGGACGCCGCTGCGGCCGTCGGCTTGGTCGATGACGAACCCGGGCACTTTGGTTATCAGGTCGTCCGAGTTGACGATGCGCAAGACCTTGATGCCTTGCTCCTCGAGGCCGCACCGGAAGCGTCGGTTGCCCACCCGTGGGCCGCCGAAGGAGATGACTGTGGCGAGTGGGGCCGCGCTCGAAGGCCGTCTTCACGTCGTACCCGTTGAGCGTGGCCAGGGCCGCGCGCCCCGTCGGAGGCGTGCCTGTCGTAATCCGACGACTTCCGGCGAAGGGGAGGGCCGGCGATGGCCGGGTTTGTAAAGGGGAGCGAGGGGTAGAATGGAGAGACAGATTTCAGGGAAGTTTTAAGAAAAGAAGAAGACGACGATGATGGCAACTCGAGGAAGGGGGAGGAAGAAAGACAAAGAAAAAGCGAAAAGGAAAGGAAAACAAATTAGAAATGTAAAAGGACGAAAATACCCCTGATCGATCTCTTTTTTAAAATAAAGATAACATTTAATATTTTTATTTAAAATAAGATTTATTTGAAGTTTTTATTCGAGAAAATTAAGGTGCTTGGGCCCTTTTCTGAAAAAAAAAAAAAAATTTGCAAAGATATCCTCGATTAGATGTACAGAGCAACAAGGTAGTGGTGGGGTCAAGACACAGCACGTGGGCACTGGAACTGGGTACCTAGTGGCTCGGTCCGATGCGCGTTTGATTTGGTGTGGTAGGCCTACGTGCAACCTGGATTTGGCCAAATGATTGATCAAGTTCAAGCTCAAGTGACGTGAGAGGAAAATATTTATTTACTTGATGGCCAAAAAAGGAATGATAAAAAAGCAAAATAACTATATATGGTCCTAAAAAGGAAACAAGACTAGGATCGCTTATACCGCGCTTAAGCTTACGCTCCGTTTATTTCAAAAAAAAAAATGATGATTGAGAAAATATTTACATTATTTTCCTAAAAAAGATTGCGTCCATCGCTCATGGAAAATGAATAAAGAGGAATATCATCCTCTACGAAAATATTCGGACATTAGTTGTTATCGATAACGAAAAAAATTCTTCAGATTAGTTATTTTAAGAGACACAATGTTACTATCGGGAAAATATTTTCCAAGTCATTCACTTTCCGTCTTTATATTGCTTAAAAGAATTAGCCAATGAGAATGCTTTTTTTGCTATAGATAATAACCGATGCCTGAACATTTTCGTGTACGATGGAACGATTTGAGAAATATGTTTCATGCATTTATTTTTGTAAGCGGGCCAAAAGTTGATAAACGAAAACCATTCTTATTATTATTATTATTATTATTATTATTATTATTATTATTATTAACTCAAAATAAAGATCCCATACATAGAAATGCTAAAAGCATATGCTAAGGATTGCATGATTTGTTAAATCGAGTTTGTTTTTTTGAAAAGATTTTTCCCTCCTCGTGATTTTCCTTCCGAACGTTGATGAAAATTATTTTTTTAATAGAAGAGACGTGTTAAATAAGAATTAAATTGCGAGAGCCGCAAATTTTTCAAAGAGTGAAATGGTTAGAAGCATAATTAGCCCCCAAAAAAGTGATTAGCTTTATTAAGAGCCTGCGACCCCAGTTTTGACTTTTGTCACACAACTTTTTTTTTTTGGCTAAGATTTTGTCATAAAACATGTTGTTTAGTATCAGTGACGAATTTTGGGCACGTACTTTTAATTACTTTCGACCGAAATTAACTTGGCAAAAGTCAAAAAGCATCTCGTAAAGTGCTTAGCATCGGATTATTCCTTATCTTCGTCTATGTGTTTGTGCCTTTTTTTCTGATAAAGTCAAGATGCGATAGACACGATAAAAGAGGAAGAAAATGTGACAAAAGAATCTAGCAAATCATTCTGTCTGACCCTGAAGGTGGGGGGTGCATTGGAAATGAAGGTACTTTCTTAATATATATTATTAACGAAATGCTTTCGAGACACTCTACGATAAGACCGTGAGAAACGATTAATCTTCACGTGTTGACAATATCGTCTCGTTATGTGGCAAATAACTCGTGCGTATGCAAGAGAAGTCGATAATCGATACCCCGATGTCGAGAAAATTAGAGAGAATCCACACTCGCGGGGTATTTAGTTTTCGCTTGCTCTTATTGTTCAAAAGTATAAACTATCGAATGGCAAGATCAATTTGGATATGTTAATCCACGTGACCCGATTACCCTTGCAAACGTATCTTTTGCAACCCTGTCATTGAACCTAAATAATGATCACATTAAGTGACAATACAATTAAAGATGATCACAACGAAAGTAAGAGTTAATCAACCTAGGATTGATACACTTAGTTAAGTTGTCGGGGGACTAGCTACCTCAAAAACCACACGATATCTATTTGAATCTCGCCAACTGATGCAAACTAATCGAGTCGGGGCCACTTGAACCTGGACTTAATGGGTTCATGGGCCTTGATGGGTGTCCATCGACCTTGTTGCTAGGCCTCTGCGTGAGTCCCTTGCCTACCAATTAACATAATCAACGGGTAGGACTATCCTATCGATCATATCTTATAGTAGGCAATTGCTCCGAAAGTTCATTCTCATTCTAAATACCATTCAACCGTGTTTCTTCCCATAAATAGGTAAGATTGATTGGGGGAAAGCTAGACATGCTTGGCTATAAAAAGGGTTTGATCAAGCCGAATAAAAATCAATTTTAGGCCAAATTTGAAAAATTAGAAGGTGTGCATGTTAGAATGGAATCATCATGATGATACGCACGTTGGAGGGGTTGGGAAGTCATCATTGTGCGTTCCCCCACTTCAAAATTTGGCGTGGATGTGGAGCCCCATCCTCACTTTCCTCATCGTCCCCCTCTTAGCGTCCTAACTCAACCTTGTCCTCTTATTCTATCTGGTTTCATGTCCTTCTCTCTTGTAAATTTTTCTTTTCCTTATGAGTTGGTGTGGTGGGTGAGAGATGATCCGCCGTGCCGCCGGCGACGTCGCGCGCCTTTCCCCTGAGCCAATCGTGCATTTCTATTTTTACTTCCCAACACGGCCTCAATCGTCATCCACTTCTCAATCAGAGTAAGTTTGAAACATTATTATCAGATGGTGGGGAAGTAGTGACACAAGCAGGAGATTTGAGACTGTGTTTGACCAGTCGCTATATCTGAAAATTCGAAACTTTCGAGGGAAAGACTGTCGTTTTTTTTTTTTTTCCCATTGGGGCATCACGGAAAATCGATGTTGGACATGCTGGCGATATCTGTATTTGTAATTCACGATAAAAATGTAACTCTCGAAATATTATTAGGATATATGAATCGCATTTTTTGGAAGGGAGGGGTGACAGTGATGGGGGACAAGAGAGGCAGGCAGTGCATGGGAAGTTTAAGAGAGGTTGGCGTGTTACTATCCTCTCGGGCGATGAGGTTTGGGCAGAGGCGAGCCATCTCTTTGCCAGCTAAATTCATCGTCCATTGCCAGATTTGCCAGCGCGTGTCGAGGACCGATGAACGTCTCGCTTTCTCTCTCTATTATATGTTTTTTTTTTTTTTACCTTGTGGCTATAGTAATCTTCACCACTGTTGATCTGAATCTTTCTTTCTGTCTTTTTTCTGAAATAATTGGAAACAAATTAGAAAAACAAAGAGAAAAGACAACAACAACAACAAAAAAAAGACAGAATTTGAAACATGCTCGAAGGGCCTTTTTTTTTTTTTTTTTAAAGAATTAGGAGTGATCGGTTCCTTTTCCGGTCCAATGGCCATCTCTCGACAACAACCAAAAAAGAAATTTGAAACATGGAGGGAGAACTAGGGTGATCGGTTTCTAGTTCCCAATCCTCGGATTCTTCGGATGGTCTAGTGAAACCGTTTGCATGTGCTTAAAACACGTCTTCACATTTTAAATGTGTAAAAATACTCATAATAATTAAGAGTTTAAATGACTTCTTTCAATATTTTTAAGAAATAATATTAATATTTTTAAAAAGTTTGGTCCAATCCAAGTGGTCCGGGTGGGCGGTTCCACCCCCGAACTGGGAATTGGATTGACAATTACTAGTTCCAACCTTATGGAATGGGGAACCTAACCGGCGCCTTCGCGAATCAATCCAAATCGTCCGATTCGATTCAATCAGGGAGGTTCCCGATCCGATCGGTTCTTTTTGCTCACCCTTAGAGGGAATAGGGATATAAAGGTGTGGTGCCGTCCCTTTGCCAATAGGTGAGCAAGAATATGTGACTTTTTTGTTTATTTTTTTGGAGGGAGGGTTTGTAAGGGACTTTGGTTTATGCCTTATGTTTATTTTTTTGGAGGGAGGGTTTGTAAGGGACTTTGGTTTATGCCTTATCCAAGCATAATCTATACGAGTTCAATTCATCTTATTGTTGAAATATCCGGACTTCATACGATAGGGAAAATTGTCCAAAAAATCTTCAATCTATTGCACAATGACCAATTCGGTCAACTTTTTAATTGTGCTAATTTATTCCCGAACCTTTTGACAATTTGTCAATTTAGACATTTTCGGCCAATATTAGCCGAAAATTAATGACATGGATGTCAAACGTCTTACGTGGTATGACTTTGATATGGATACTTTTTATTAGGCTCATGCTATTTTCAGCCCCTTATTGGCTTATGACACCCCTTATTACATTAATTTGATTACATTAACCCTTATAGGTCCCATTCTTAACTTAAAATTATTTCTTCTTCTTCTTTTTCGTTTTCTTTTGTTTCGGTTTTGCTAGAGACAAAACTTTCACGCTCCTGTGACGTCCCGGGCATGCCACTTACTAAGTACGCTCTGTTTTAAAATGATATTATTATATAATAGAAGGTGCATGCGAAAGACTATGAACGAAACAATCATCGGCTATAAATTAACACACGGGTGCATTCAAAATACATGGACACGACGCCTAAAGAATATGGCCTTCAATAGGGTTTTATTACCTGTATTTGATATAGACAAACATTCACACATAAACAAGATCATCGATTTCATATATGTATGTATAGCCAGTTAATTACATCATTTTTTATCCAAAGACAACAACTGGGAAGTAACTAAAGGATTCTCCTCCCGATCCATAATTGCCATCATTCATAGTATCCAATCATAGCTTCATTCTCGCTACTAAACTGAAAAATAGTTAAATCAATAGGAGTGAGCTAAAAGCTCAACAAGTGAAACAACTAACTTAACAATCACCAATCAATCCATCACTTAATCAAGCAGGACTCGACATAAAAGATAAGTAAGTATGAGACTCGACAATGGTTCATACATCATGAACTAAGATCTCAACCTAGACCATGAATTTCACACACATGAACATGTACATGACTCGTTATTTAGTTTCTAGTTTCCAATTCATAATCGTATATTCCATGGTGCTCAAGCCATGGTTACTTGAGGGTCACATGCCTCAATCTCCGATGGATACAAACCACGATTTAGAGGATAAACACCTCAGCTTTTTGCCCATGAGACACGGGCCATGATTTTTCCTTACTCTAGGGCTTCCGAGGGACACGGGCCGCAAGCTTCCTCAGACACGGGTCTTGAACTTCCCTGATTTCCTTTCGGCTCCCATGGGGTATCATCTGGACAAGCAGTTATCAAATCGTCCTTGTCGGAACATAGGCCGAAAAGATATTCAGCTCATTCATTCTATTTATCCAAAGTCATATGCAGAGAAATCATCAATCACACAGCCTACATGAGCACAATCGATCCGAATATGGCAAGCAAGACAACTCAACTACACGTGTTCAACTGCCCACTTTCTCAGGCCAAAACATAACTCATGCTTTGATACTTATATGCAATGCATTCCAATACCATTGCCTGACAATTCAAGACCATGAGACTCTAGATTCTCAATCAGTTTCAGTAGACAAGACCCAAGCACACCACAAGCACCATGCGCCCACAAGGCCGAACACCCATATACGAAACAACTTCAATTCATGTCATTACTACGACATGCATCACGATCAGCCCATAGAATCATCTTACCCAAGACCAAATGACACGAGCTCAAGCAACAGATTCAATGTGCAAACTAAATTTCCCATACATACAAGTCGATCTTCAATTCGGCACACTCAAGACCCAAACCGACACATCGCACTCAATCAGGCGACAAATCAAGAGAAGTTAGAGGTTTCACTCGCCTTAGGCTTGAAACAAAGAGAAATCAAAGTCGAATCATCGCCAAAGAAGCTCGGATTCCTTTCTTTCTTCCTTGCGTCACGCGGCCACCGAAAGAGAGATAGCGAGGGAAACGAGCGGGCGAAACAGTGATACGGGCAAGTGGAGGGGCTGAGGTCGAGGCTGCTCGTCGGGCGAAGGCAAATAGAATACCGAGAGAAAAAGAGAAGAGAAGGAGAGAAGAGAGTCTTGTTGGGTGGTTCTTGCGACAATGAGGAGAGAGAAGGTTTTGGGGTATTCATAGTGGGGGACGGTAGGCAAGGTCGGTGGTGGTGTTCTTAGGCTTTCCGAGACCAAGTTTCGCGCGTACAATTCTAAACGACTCAAAACACAATACCAATCGCTAATCTGTTCATCGTTCTCATATCGTTATGCCCGTTACTTCATTTGATTTATTATTCTACCACACCAAGACCTCAAAGATATGCCTTTCATTTATCAACGTCCTAGATTAATCGCTTCACTCATTAAATTAATTCGGTGAAATTCAGATCGTCACAAATCTCCCCATCTTAGGAAATTTCGTCCTTAAAATCTCAGTCTTTGTCCCCTCCTTAACAATTCTTAAGACTCCTCAAAGCCAATACCCCATCCATCTAAGTGGTCATATTATGCTTTCGCTGCGCCACTATGATCACTTGCTTCCAAAAATCACTACCAGGACTATCTCTCGTCCGAGTCCCCGACGGACCTTTCCACAGTTTATCATTACGGTCATCACTCACGACATCCATCACAAATCCAAAATCCATAGTATTAAGGTTAAATGTGGAGCCTCCTTTTGATTTAATATTACTTATTGCATTCTTTTTTTTCCTTTTCTTCTCCATTTGGAACAAAATTGGTGTTCTCATCTTCCAAAAGAAAAAGTTTATTTAGTAGAGAGCCAATGAATTATTGTGTTAATGAGTTGATATTTCTCTTTTTTTGTACTAAGAAATTATTATTCAAAAAATAACCTAAGTATAAGTAAGAGTGAAAAGAATCATTTATCAATTTTTGTACACATTTCATTCAATTATAATATTAATGTGTCATTATGTTGTAATCTGTGTACTTTAATTGCTCAACTTTCATTTTATTTGGTGAATGCAGTGGTCTTATAGTTATTTATTTTTCATGCCATCATTGCATGATGTTTTAAAATATACTTCAAAAAAATTAACAATATGACAAAGTTAAGTACATATATAAATTTTAAACCTCCATTATTATACAAATGCACAAGAAAATGCTGCCTACATATTATCACATAGAATACTAGCTTTGCCTCGATTACTAGTATAATCAGTTGCTGATAAGAAATTATAGCAATTGTAATCACATTACAATAAGACAACCCATTCAAACCATTTCCATTCACATATTTCTTGTAAATTCTAAATGCATAAGAATTTTATAGAACCAGCTGTGAAAAGAAAACAATAATATATTGAAAGAAGGATAAATTGTATATAACACATACATCAACCATAATATTCAATCTTTAAGTAAATTCTCATAAACTTGTACTTAAAATCAAATTCGAAAATTCATGATCATGCGGATAGGCTATGACAATAAAGTAAACAATTTGCAGATAAAACTAATATTTCTTTACTCTAATGTATGACTGGTGCTTGCTCAACTTACGGTAATAGAGAATCAGTTCAGAAGAAAATAAGCATGAAGGAAGCTTGAAATGCTGTGGGTGTAGAAGAGGCGCTAGAGTAATGATGTGAGCAGTTTTGGGGGTTTTTTTGCAATTTAATTTAAAAAAATATTTACGTAATTATTTTTTTAAAAAATATTTACCGATTTGGGCCTCGCTCGGCATTGGGGTAGCCGAGCGAGGCCCACTGCAGCCCAGAAGGCTTGCTCGGCAGTTGGGCTGCCGAGCGGGCCGAGGTTTTTTTTATAAAAAATTTCATATTTTTTTAATTATTGATACTTATAATATTTAGTTTATTTCGTATTTTTTAACATGTTTTAATTATTGATACTTGTAATATTTATTTTATTTATAATTTTTTTCTTGTGAAGCTTATCTTTATAACATAATTAGCAATAATTAATGTAAAAATTTATTAAGATCTATAATTAATAAATAATATTATAATTATGTAATTAATTAAAAATATTTATAAAATAAATTTAGTAAGATATATGAAAAAAATGATATTTTCGTAATATATAACAATCGTCAACCGCAATTACATCTATTAATGATGTCGTCCTCCTATACGACTTCATGTTCCGCAAGCAAGTCGTCTTTGTTATTCGGCAAATCTAGTATTGTACCGAGGAGGAGGACAATGATCCTGGATGAGTATGGCGTGTATATGACGAAGGAATATTTTGTGAAAATATGCCGTGCCCGGGACGCTATATTAGGAGAGCATTAAAAAAAGGAGAGAAATCGGATCCATATGTATTAGCGTAACCGGCCGGAGTCTGCGGTAGTGAATTGTCGGGAAATTCAAAAGCGGATCCCCCTTGAGATGAGCCGGCAAACTATGCGAACCCCGCATTGAAATCGACTAGCCAAATCTTGGAGTGAACTTCGGAGTAAAATCTGTGGTATGATACGCCAAGGGGTAGGGGACGACATCACCATATGGATGAGATCGAGTAGTCCTCCGGGTCGCCTAAACGATCCTAGGTGGGTCATTATCCTACGGCCCAACGGGTGCTTCTGTAGTTGTTGGTTGGAGCGGTAGCATCATTATTAGCCTCCTCTCCTCCTCTTTGGGCGTATAACATTGCCCTAACTATATTCCTCACGACTACTCAAGACCGACGAGATGGATTGAAGTTTTCTATAATATGTAAAATTTGTTCGACGCCATCGATCCGGTAATGATATGAAAATTAACAAAAGTTATAAAATGACAATAAGTTATGTTACTAAAAAATAATAAATGAATTAAATTGAAAGTGTTTGCACGAACCGTTACACCCATTGCGGCCCCCGAAATATAAATCCACCTCCGAGTATGTTTACGATACCACTCCATATATTATGAATGATAATGAAGTGCATCCATTGCGGGATTACCATTGACTATATAATTGATATAACGGTCTCACATATCAATCCACAATCTGTGCTTACCTACCTAATCCTTCTCAACTGGCCTTAATTCAATATCATACAATGCCGTATGATCACGCGGACGAGTATATATTGGCTGCTGCATACCGAACCGATGAAGTACTCGGCCTGGATAATACCACTTAACTATCCAAGAATGGATGAGTGAGACCACGAGCCATCCAACCTGTTTTGTCCCTACCTGCAGTAATATGGTAGAGCCTCCGGAATGTCATCGGGGTAGGGCTCCCAAATAATCTGGTATCATTAAATGAAGAATTAATTTATAATTTAACATTATATTAAATTTGTTAATTACTATTATTACTTACATCTTACGATCCAATTCTATCGAGTTGGTAGCGCAAATGTGGCAACGTATGTGTGGAGACCTCCGTTGTCGAGTAGACCTTGACTCACTGCATAAACAAAAAAAAATGAGATTTTCATATATTATACGCATTGGAAAGAATTAATGACTCACGAACTAAAAAAACAATATATCACATACCGATTATCGCGAGGTGCATCTTTTAAAGGATGATGGTCCGCCAGGGATAGGGAGATACATCTAAAGCGCTCGCACGCCCAAATCTATAATACATGTAGGGCACCCCCGATTTGATGCTTTGATGGATCGGTTGTCTTTGCATAACTCTCGATACAACCACGCAAGCACCGCTGAACCTCAACCGTACTACGTAGTGCTATTGAAGTTCACCAAGCAGTGGAAAAAAACAGCAAACTAACTTTGTGCCTCTAGTGTGTCCGCAAAAATACATCCTCCAATCAGCGGAGAGAATGAATGCCCTAACATGCTGTACTATAGTGACATCATCGGCATATAGAGGAAGATCATCAAAATGTTCTCTCAACCAACCTAAATTTATTTGCGTGCCACGCAAATTGAGTGGGTGAACACCAAGTAAATCATCACGAGAGAGTGCCCTAATTGAATCGGTATGGCCATTAATCGCACGTCCATCGATGGAAAGCCATGTGAGCACCGCTATATCTTGAAGCGTGATCGTACATTCACCTTCCAAGATATGGAAGGTGTGGGTCTCGGGTCTCCACCGGTCGACTAACGTAGTAATCAAATACCAATATAGCTAGAAATATCTCATCATATAAATTCCGTAAAATCCCAAAGCTTGAAGATACGGGAATATACGCGGATCAAGCTCGTCTACGTAAAGCATCGATCACCGCCATCTAAGGAATATAGTCCGATCCGGCTGTGAAATGTAATATGAACTGTTAATAGTAATTTTGATATTAGCTATTACGAATGATAGATGAACTGCTAAATTTCTCAATTACTTGAGCGTTCCGTACGATCACCGATCTATGTCGGGCATGCCGTGTAAGTAATAAATCATCCCGAGGTTCCAAGTTGAATGTGAGTCATCTATGCCATATCTACAATTATGATATTATCTCCATCATTAAATTGACGTATCTAATGTAGATATGGAACGGATGAATGAAATAAATATCTCGCAATTGTGATATTATAACATTATAATAAATTAATACATAAAAGGTGCACATTATTCGGAGGAACTTAATAAATATCGCACAATTTTGCATAATTCACAAAAAAATCAATACATCTAATTTACATAATCACACAAGTTTGCTAATCTCGTGATCCATTATTGGGTCGATTTGTATGCACAAGTACTACGTTGTACCCGATTTTCCACATATCGGGCAATGGATACGGGAAGTGCTATCGCTCGGTGTTTTCTAGTCCATCTCATTACGTATCCGTGATGCACGAGACCTTCCTTTCTTCCTAATGCTTTGCTCGGGTCCGGCACTAATGGCGGCAGCGTCGGGTTTAGACTAGTATTCAATATGCCCCAACGGATAAAACATATACCGATAGTACTAAAGGGTTTTATTCAACGTGTACCACTCATCTATGTACGCCTCGTAATCAATTCCATATACTTGACATCTTGCAATTACGTGGGAATATGAAATTTTAATCTCTTGAAATTTTTCACATGTGCACGTTCGCAGGTCTAGGTACACTATCTGTTTTCGGCCCCCGATCCTCTAGATCCGTTGTGTCCATTTTTAATTTTGAACATTCCTCTAGCGAGTCGAAACATGTCACTTCGTGCTTATTTGCACGTTGACCGTTTTTCCCGAGCTTCGACCCACAAAATGTGTAAATACATGTCCTTGATTTTTTCGCATCATGTACATTGTTCTTTTCATGTGAAAATAGTGGAACAACCGATGAAATATCTTCTCCACCATAGCTGTTATTGGCAAACCACCGGTAACTCTTCAAGTATGCCATTGATCGATTCAACTAAATTTGTTGTCATCGATCCATATCTCATCCCTCCATCATAAGCTTTCGTCCATTTGTCCATTGGAATCTGGTCACACCAGAAACCGTGCATGCATCCTTACCCCTAATTTCGTTCATGATACGATCGAACTTTCGTTGTTGATTAGCGTAAGTTGTACATTACAAAAATAATTAGTACTTCGTTCTCACATTTATGAACACGTATTTTCCTCAAATTTAAAATTTCAAAATTTACCCTCTTGTCTCAATAGGGTATTTGCCTTCAACATTTTTGAATTATTTATTGTAGTTGCTTACAAGATACCAAACGCAATATTTATGGTGGTCATGTGCGGACGCCACCTTACTATCTCAATTACTCTTTTAATCCCGATATGCCTATTTGATATTACACAAATATTGCCCCTACTAATGATATATCTCCGCAATGAGTCATAAACTAAGTTCAATTATCAATATTTTCCCAATCGACCACAACAAATGCCAATAGAAATATATTATTGTCGCCATCAAGTGAGGTTGCTACAAGGAGGGTTCCTCGGTGTTTCCCGTACAAATGAATACCATCAACAAATATCACAGGCCGACAACTTGCTAAGCCTTCAATCGTCTACTTGAAAGTCCAAAACATCCGGTTGAAAACGGTGTAATTCGATCTACGTTCATGTGATCATTGATCATAAAATCGAACATGAATTCCTTACCGTCATTTCGTTCATGCACTTCTCAACAAACTGTACAACTCATCCTATCCTCTAAAAGTTTCGGCAATCGCCGTTTGTTTAGTTGCCCAAATTTTACGGTAAGTAGGTTCGAAGTACAGCTTGTCTTGAATCTCCGTCATCGGTACCTTGATTCCGATATCTAGTTGAGCGGTAACCATTGCTTTTATCGGCTGCATATGTATTTCGATCAAGTTGCCGATGATCCCGTGACATTTTAGAATTACTACATATATGTAGTCCATTGTACTTAATTATTTTTCAAAATAGGGTACTGCTTTATTAGACGCGCAAAGCCTCCAATTACATGGTCCATTCCGATTACCACACCTTATTACATATTGTAACTTATTTGTGATATTCTTTGCGAAAGTGATGATTTCTTATCGTAGAGTACTCTTTCGCAGCCAACCGTAACGCGTCTTGTGATAGAAATAACATGTTAACATCAAATTCTTTTGATGGATCAAATAACATACGCCCTGACTTGACTCTTATATCGACTTGCCTCAAATCAAAGTCAATTTCTAAATAGGGCGGCGGATGTACTAACGGCAAGATGGGATTGCTTTGCAATGGGTGTTATAGTAAGCCTCCATATTGTCACCTACGAGATCTTCCTTATCACTATCATCGGTGTCCGTTCAATTATCATCTTCTTCATCGCTATCATCTCCATCATTAGCATCTTTATGATAGGGGTCCACGCATCGATTATGCACACCAACGTCATCTTCACCAACATTAGAACCTTCCCCACTGAATCATTTATCACTTGGTGTTCGGCTACGGTTGTATAAAACTGTAAAAATTCCGTAGCACCGGTCTGAAGTACAAATTGCTAGATCATCATAATGGTACTATCATTGTGCACCTCCGTAATGTCATATATGACACAATCCGGTGTTAAAATCGGGAATCTATATATCAACTTATGAATATCTTGGTTGGGTGTTATATTCAACGCGCTCTCTATCGCAAGACGTAACTCATCAAATGTTGATATGTTTGCAAACTCGAACATGGTAGATTGTCCGCCTTCGTAATCATGTCCATATTCGTTTTGCACTATTCTACCTCTCAGTATACAATCGCAAATAATATAAAGCCGCTAGAGAAAGCCATGAAAGAGAACACGATAGCGTACTTGGAGATAGGGTAAATAAAAAAAATTCACCCTAATCTCGTTAGTTTTTTTTTATCAAGTCAAATCTAGTTTGCGCTTCTCATGCCGTGCCATCTAATAACCTTTTTTTGTTATTTTCCCAAAAATTCATTTTAAACTCCTAAAACAGTAAATATTTTTAAACAATATCTAAATTCGTAAACATTATAACTATTATCAAAACATTCACAAAAATTTAAAATAAAGTACTAACAACCTATAGATGATTCGAGGTATAAATAATAACCACATAAATAAATCTATACTTACAAACTTGCGGAAAATAATTACAACGAAATTTACCTCAAATTATCGATGGACCGCACGCACCGAATAAGGAGCTCAAACTGTTAAGAGAAAGTATCGAATTAATTTAAATATTATGAAAACATTAACATAAAAACGTAGTACTAATAACATATAAATCATATAAAAAAATTCATACTTAATTATAAAGAAAAAATGTTTAAGGGAGAGGGAGACCATCGAAAGACGGAACAAGCGATAGGACGTTTTGAGATGGAGGAGTTTGAAGGAGAGGAAGACAGAGTTCGAAAAGAAAGAAAAATGAGGATGAGAGAACGAGGGAGATAATGTTTAAAAGAAGGAAAAGGAGAAGAGGGGGGAGGGGGAGAGGTGCAGACACTATAGTGCCCACGAGCCTGCAGTGCCTCGACGCGCTGCGGTGCGTGAGATGCGCATGAGGCGAGGGCCCCTACTCTCACTTGGCAATCGAGGCGCAAGCGATGGGGGCCCTTACCCCAAAAATCGAGTTGTTGAGCCGTCTTGGGCTCGGCGGTGTGTAGGGGGCCCCCTCGCTTGGCAATTCTACTGCCGAGCAAGAGGGGGGGGCCCAACCCCCGCTCGACACCTCAACTGTCGAGCAATATCCAAATTTGTATATATTTTTTAAAAAAATAATTTCGTAAATACTTTTTTTAAAATTGAATTGGAATAAAACCCTGAGTTTTGTCTTTTAGGAAATTGAAACAAAAGAAAACGAAGGGAAAAAAAGGAAGAAATAATATTAAATCAAGAGTGGGACCCACAAGAGATATTGTAGTCAAATCAACAAGACAAGGGGTGTCACGAGCCAATAAGAGGGTGGAAATAGGGCGAGCCTTTTATTAATTTTCACTTATTCCTACTGTTAAGCCCCCACCCATTAACAAAAATTAAAAAAAAAAGTAACATAAAAAACTTGGAAAATTACAAAAATTAAAAAAAATTATCTACGTTAGTATCGGCCATGTCACATAGGAGGACATCTATCCATGTAATCGATTTCCGATCAAAATTGACCGGACAAACTAAATTAGCAAATCGTCAAAAATTTTAGGATTACATTGGCATAACTAAAAAATTTCAAGATTGAATTTGTTGCTATATAATAATAATAATAATAATAATAATAATAATAATAATAATAATAATAATAAGATTATGACTATTTGGACAATTATTTCCTGTTGAACGATGAGACTAACATGATCAGACGTGGGAATCAGCAGGATTCATGTGCTGCGGGCTTTACGCACCCGCGCAATTGAAGAAAACTGATGGGAACTCTCGCTCGGATCCACCATGCGGGTTTAGGAGGTATCGTGACTTCCGATATCGCCCAAACTTTATCGTTTCATATCCTCGTTCACTCTCTTATTCTCTACGGGAATCATCAGAATTTTTTTGCCCCCGGATTTAGGCCGTTTTCCGATGAGCGAGATTTGCGCGGCCGAGCTCGCTCGAGACAGGGAGGACAGAGGAGAAGAGCGGATGCGGAGCCCAACAAAGCTGAAACGGAAGAGTTTACACCGGCGTTGTTCACCACCTCGCTGGACATCGGTTGGGAGAGCTTCTTACCGCGCATACTTAAAGAGCCAAGTGCACACTCATGCAAGCACACTTAGACGGGGAGCCAAGCTCATTCCCGAGTGGATTCCATAATAATTTTTCTAATTTTTTGTTTATTTGTTTTGGTTGTCTAGAACATGCTGTTAATCTCGGGGTAAATTAAAAACAGCCATATAAGCAATTTCCTACCTGAATACATTAGGAGTGGGTTAGGAAAACCTAGAATTCTTGGAGAAGATTAGAAGGTGCAACAATTTTCATGGTTTTGGGCCATAGCAATGCCCACGTTCTTTCAATTGTTTGTATAAACAAACCGGGCAAAGACAGAGGTAGATTAAGGTTAATCCAGCGGAGAGCTCGTTTCGGCCAAGTCTAGATATCAAGATGGTGCCCTGCCAAGTCCCTTCTGATAAAACATGGTTCATAGATCTGAATTTTTGTCGGACTTAGGCCGGATGGGTCGACTTGATTTGTCTCATAATGACCACGACACGCTCGGAACAACCGGATGGCTAAGACGCAGGCAAAGGCCACGCCGACACACCGGGGAAGCCTGTTATGCCCGGGTGACCATCTGAACAATTCATACAGAGGAAGAGCACAATGAACATGCCAAGAACAGATCAACAATGCCAGATTGCTCGGGGGAAGAGGAAACTTCCTAGTTTTGAAGAAGAAAGCAAGAGGTTCCAATGCCCAGCTTGAACGTAGAGAGAGAAACCCTATGAAACAGGCTAAATCACTCTCCAGAAATCTTTCATAACTTCATTTTTTTTTTTTTTCAAGACGCCAACAAGGAAACGAGGCAGACGAGCACTATGATCACCACCACAGCCCAGACCCACTTCGCCCATTGCCCAGCCTTCCGCTTCATCTGGTTCGCGTAGTACAGGTTGCTCGTCCCGCCGCTCACGAACGCGTTCGCGCTAGCCACATTCTCCTCGATGTCGTCCATCCTCTCCCCCTGCGTCTCCACCAGGACCGCCATGTCCAGGAAGACCTGGTGGAGCTTGTCCAGGCTCTTCTGCAGGTCCCGCACCGCCCCGTGCCTCTCTGGACTGCCTAGGCTCAGCTTGGTCTTCCCTCCAAACAGCTCGATCTTCCCGTCGGTCGAGACGATCTTCTCGATCGCCTCCTCAGTCGCAACCTCCCCGGTCGCGTTGAAGTACCTCCTCTTGAGATCCTCCTTGTGATCGGCCACAATCTTGTCCCTCAGGAGCTGGAACTGATTCATCGTCTCCCTGAGCTTGGTCCTCAGGCCACTCGTGACCGAAATCCTCGTCCGGTCCACCGAGCTTCCTTCTTGGAAATTCGCCGACAGCCCACGATTTGTCAGGTTCGACCGGTCCAGGGACTCGAGCAGTGCTTTTACAGATTTAGCCTTGCGGAGGACAGCGATCATGTCCGAGTCCATCCGGTCCCGGAGGCCGCGAAGGGCTTTCGTGCTGTAAGTGGACTTCGCCTCGTCGTTTAGTCCTTGTAGGTCGAGCAAGAGATTGGTTATCTCCTCCATCTCGGACTTGATTGCGTCGACTTCGCAGAAGAACTGCGAGAGGTTTTGCTCCTCCACTGCGTCGAGTTGGCCCATCTCGAGGTCGAGCTCGGCTTCGAGGTCCTTCTGGGCCTGTTTCTTCAACTCCACATAATTTAAGAACGACTGTGTCATGAGATCGTTCATTCTCGCAAAATTCGTCGCAACCTTTCGCCTGCAAACACAATAAATCCCTTCCCTGAGTTTGAACACAAAACTTCCGAAGCAAGAAAAGGTTTATGGAATTCAGAACTCTGTATTGTAAGCAATTGATCGACGTCAACCTTGGAACAGAACGGAAAGATTTGGGCTATCTTCCCGAGAATCGTCGGCGATCAGTTCTCACTCTGATGTTGTCCTCCAAGTAATCTGAAACAAACCGAGCAGCCATGGCGGAGTTCAAGAATTCGAAGACAGAAACAAGAAAGCCGGAAAAATCACGAAAAATCACACAACGCAAGAATAGGAGAAATCAAATCATCAACGCGAACAGGGACAATCTATGATTCAATCCCATGACAGGAATATCCAAAAACAAAATGCCATGGACGACGGAATCGAAACAAAACGAAACAAAGGACAACATGTGCAGAGCCGCATCAATTCGAAGTCTACTACGTAAAACCCATGAGAAGGATCGACGTCTCGAAACGAAGAAAGATAGATAATCGAATATCGCCGAAAATAACTCAGTTCGGAAGCATAACCTTGGACTGCAATGTCGCCAACGATGTTCTCTCTCTCTCTCTCTGGGATGATAGCAGAGAAAAGAAAAATTAGGGGTGTGGAGTTGACGAGTGAAATCTGTTTGATGATATACGATCCCGAGCGATTTAATGATTTCGAATTTCAAATTTCGGTTTGACGGTGGCCGTTACGAGTCCAACCATGGCGGTTATACTTTTGAAGAAATGATGTCGTTTTGGGTGAAACGGGGCTCTTCGGTTTTCTGAACAGTCACCCCTTCGACCCTTGTTTTCTTAGAGAACTGCTCGATCTACAACTTGCAATGGGTAACTGCTATGGAATGCAGCATCTCTCTCTTCTTCGATTGGCAGTCATAACTGAGAACGCCCGGAATGGAAATCGTCTCCTCGTCGAGGGGTCCTAACTAGTGATTCGGGCTACTATTAATTGCCGAGAAAACTACCAAAAAGTCATAAGCCCATTGCAATTGGGTCAATCCAATCGTAATTTTTTCTTTTATGTCATTTGAGTCATAAGTTTTTTGTATTTGTACCAATTCAATTCATCCCATCAATTTTGGCCGAAAATGGTAGACGTAAACGTTGATTATCTTACGTCGCACAACCTGCATCAAGTAAATGATATTTTAAAAAAAATTTGAATTATTTATTTTTATCCTTTTCCTTTCCTTTCTCTTTCTTGTTTTCTCTCTTCCCTTCTTCCTCTAGCCGATGGCTGACTCGGGCGACCAACTAAAGGAAGAAGGAAAGGAAAAAAAAAGAAAGAAAGAAGAGAGAGAGAAACAAAAGGAAAGAAAATCAGTTCGAAAAAAGTATCAAAATATTATTAAAATTGAACACGTCTATACCGGTCGGGTGTTCACACTACGTAGGAGCACTATGTAGGACCAAAATTGATCTAATGCACTAATGGCACAAATGAAAAATGTTTAAAATTGAATTGGACATAACTATAATAAATTTAAATCTTTTTTATAATTCTCCTGTTAGTTGCTTATTTTTTCACTGTGCACATCGAGAATTAAAAACGATTTGCAACATAGACATTATAGAACATAACATGCGTGCCGAGATCAGGGACGTAGCGATCAGCTCAAGATCAGTGACGGGCACGAGAAGTTGGTTCACTAAGGAAAAACAGAAGGATCGATCTAATATAATTTATTACCGAGTTACACAGTCATTGCACCGTCCCATATGATATTTTTCCCACTGTGATTAGAAACTCTGTGGCAAAGGACAAAAGGAGGATAGCCTAGCATACAGTCTCTGCATGCTTAAACAATTCAAATTCAAAAGACAGGTTAAAAAAATGACTCAATACATTGCAGTGGCAGGAAGAAATGGCAAAGAAATGGTTCCTGTAAATTATTCTTTGGAAGCGAGCAGTAGCTTCCCTGGCTGTTATGGTTCGGCACTTCCTTGAAGCCGTTGTTTTCAGCTGTCGGAGTTTGAGGGGCCGGGATTTGTGTAGGCTGGTGGTTGTTGATTACCAGCCTTCTCAGCCTCAAGCCTTCGCAATGTTGTCGAGCTCAGCTTGTCTCCACTCGATCCTTCGGAAACTAAATCTACAACTTCGATCTGCATGAAAATCGTACATTCTGTCAGCCGCATTTGTATTACTAGTAGTAATCTACAAGAGCCATAGGAATGGCTGTGGAAAGGTGCATGACTAAAAAGGATGCACAAGAAAACTGAAATCTCGGACCTTCAACTGGGAAAGACCTCTGTCGGCTCTTTTTTATTTACGGAGACTCCACCAGGTAACGTCTCCTTGCTGTCACCGAAAGAAGTGAAGGAAGGAAGAACGCATTAGCTAGGAGGCATTTCTATAACATTTCTGAGAAAGTTGAGTTTTGAGTTGGTGCAAAACGGATTGATGCCTAAGTTTCTACATAAAGGACTTAAAGATGCCTAAGTTTCTACACAAAGGACTTGATATGCCTAAGTTTCCACACAAAGGACTAGATATGCCTAAGTTTGGTGAGAACACATGCCAAAAAGGCCAAGTACTATATCAACAGAGACAAACCTGACAACAATAGCCTCCAATTCTGCATCCACAATGGATGGCCCGTAGGGATCAGTAATGGGTTCAACTTGGACCGTCAAATGAGGTTTAATAGACTGGCATATATCCGTTGAAGGGAGAGAAGGGAGAGAGAAGTAGAAGATGAAATTAATTATGATGAGCTAATGAGTTCCAGACGAAATATGGATGACATACACATTGCAAATAAGATTCATGATAATGCTCCACATGCTTCAGCACCTAGTTGTACCAAAAGAGTTTCTGAGAACAGACAAATCCCTTTTATGCATACATATTGATTAGGATAAACGTGCGTCCTTCACAATGTGCAGAGATATGAAGCCTGTAATGAAACATGTTGATTTAGAGTATCCCAGGGGAATGTACCGTGTTAACCCCACAAAATTTTGGATTTGATACAACAATCGGTCCATAGCATCAAGTGCATTATTTGCACTTGGAAATCTATTTCTTAACAAGTTCAAAGCTACTTCCATTAATTTGTATAAAGAGACAAAATGGTAATACGAAAAGGTTTCTTGTGAAATTAAATTATAGGGATCAGAAAACATTAACAGAAGACCACCTTGATGTAGTTCTCAACATTTTGCATTCTCTCCTCGATTGGCTGTATTAGATCAGCAAACTGCAAAAATAAATCTGGCAATTACTCTGGAGTGAACAAACCGAGGAGAATGATAGGGCAAGAGCTACAAGACTGTCTATCATCACGAAACAAATATTTGAGCAAAGAAAATGGCAATAGCTCACACTTCTACGACCACCTTGGATAGCAATTTTTTGTTTTCGTTTTAAAGATTACTATAACATGAAATTTGGTAGCAGGAGAAGTTTCGTAATTATACCATATAGTACAGAGTAGTTCTTATGATGATAGAAAACCAAGCTCTCTCAACAACCAAAACTTGCCCATTAAACAGCCAAAAGTTGTAAGATATCCCAAAAACAAACTACAAATACTTGAACAGAGCAAATTGAAAACAATTTCAGGGGAAGGATTCTATAGAAATAATCACACTCCCCAGTAAATATACATGACAAATAAAGTCTGCAGAAGGATTATTCTACAGCTTGACCAATACCCGAGGGCATGATTGTTTCTACAAGAGCAAGAAGATCTTGCCATTTTAGGGACCATTAATAATTAGGAAGTGCTTTCGAAAATTGTTTCTGTCTCAGACCAAAGTAGAAGGTTACAAACAATTAGCTCTGTCTGCTCACAGCTTTCCTTTCCCGAATCCTCAAGTAGTAAGTGAGCGAATTAACTTGTAGGGGAAAAGCATAAGGACTACATATGGCACAGAAAGTCAATGGACCCTCAGCTTCAACTTAGTAATGCTACAATCACCTCTAAATGAACGATATAACCAAGGCCTGCAACTGCATAAAATCGAGACGTTCCTACGTGTATACATCACGCAGGAAATGAAAACAGCTAAAACCATTCTCTAATTACTGATTGACCAAATTTCTACAGACAAACGGCGAAGGTTCACGCAATCCACAGAGTTCCCACTCTGTTCTGGCCTAAAAAAGAGAAACCATGACGCTGACTACTACAAGCATCAGCAAAGATGCAATAACTACATAGCTCCCTTAGACAAGCACCTGCTTCTTGGCCAGCATTGGACCGTCACATACGCCCACCACAACGCGCTCTTTTGCCAGCTCCGCTGAAGCCTAAATTTTCTCTTCACCATCAGATAAGTTCAAGCATAAGAACTGTCACATTTGCCAAGCTACTACATTACCAAGATAAGCAGAACAAGAAGAACGACTTTCCCAACTAGTAGAGCAGAGATTACCACGCGCTAGTTGTCCATACAGAGAGAGAACGAGCACTGACCTTAAGAAAAAGGCGATGCCCATCATGCAGGCGATCGAAAGTACCACCGAGGACAACCGCGCTATACGACTCGGGAGGCGAAATTGTCGAGCTGACCGATAAATTCTCTGACACCGCCATGAGCCACCAAGCAGATCAAGCGGAATAAGAGCCGAAACCTATCAAAAGGCACCAATTACTAATCTCTTATCCTCCTCGGTCTAGTAATACTTACTTGAAAAGGCTCAAACGCAGGGATCAAAAGGCAAATCAAGAAATGCGGCGGAGATGTCAAAGTACATTGAATCTGGACACAAATTGGGATTCGTCCTAATAAAAACAAGGGGCTGGCCATCCCAGAAGAAGCCAACCGGAGTGGGGCCCAAGCCTCGGAAATTAGGCAAGCTACCAAAAATGAAAAGAAGGGGTTCACTCCCGAACGAAACACAGTAAGTGGATCAGCGTCGCGTCATGACTGTATCGACATGAAACCGATCATGGGATCATGGGACTGAGGCTCTGGCATTCCATCAAACACCTCGAGCGCGATGAAGCGAGCAAAATGGGAAAACCAAACTAGGACAAAAAGGAGGCGACGGAAAGCGATTCTCCAAACTGCATGGATAGAATGGTGTCAGGTTCTTACTCCCCCAAGAAGGACGAAAGCCGGGTCGGTGCGGTGCGAGAAGGCGGAGAGGTTAATGTGAGTGGGAATGCAGAGAAAAAACCTCGTCTTGGTCAATGTTCGATCGGAGTTACGTGCAGGAGCAGGACTGTGTTAAGCCGCCGAAGTAGAACACGCGCAGAGAGAGAGCGAGAGAGAGCGAGAGGAGATGGGTTTGGTGGATGGTTGGCGAGCGCATTGTACCTCAACCAATGGAGAACATACACGTGTTCCTTGTTCCTCCGCCGGCGCACCAGCGTACCATATAAATCGGCGTGTGCATGCTGTATAAAATAAACTGCTTTTTCAGATTCGAAATTTTGTTAAGGAAGTTTTCGTGGAATACTTAAATAAATTTTGGGAAAATATGCATTTCCTTCGTTCGGACAATATATATAAAGCAAGTAATTAAGGATATCTATTGAGGAAGAAAATGATTGAGAACCCTTTGAAAAATAGGGGGCCCACTTTACTTTATGTAACAGTATAGATAACCTTATATTATCGAAATTCGGTAATGGCCACCTTACCTTGATTATTCATGTTTCAAAATTTGCTTTTCATTTTCATTAATCGAAGATATCATCAAGACCTCTCTACTCTTGCAAAGCATACTTTTGCTCAATATTTTCGACTTTTTGAAGGTCTCGTTGTTCTCGTATAATTCCTAAGAGCCTTGTAAAGCCTTGTAACAAACGACCTGTGTTTTCCAGAGCAATCTTGGGGAGAAATTGTCTAGAAATTGCTAAATGTTTTGCAATTTTTCCAATTCAAGCTTTAAACCTTTTAAGTTTGTCGATTTAATCTTAAACCTTTTCATATTCCTATTAGCCGAAAATTATTGATGTAACATCGACCGTCCTACAAGCGCAACGTTAACGCCGACGTGGATAATTTTTAATACCATTTTATTATATTTCAAAATATTTTTGTCTACTTCTTTATTTATTTTTTCCTTTTTTTTTTTCCCTTTTTTTTTTTCCCCTCTGCCAGCCTCGAACAAGGAAGACTCGGACAAGGGTTGCCAAGTGGAGGGCAACCCTCGCCGGCTTCCAGCTAGGGTTGAGGCAAGGCGGAGGAAAAAAAAGGAAAAGGAAAAAAGGGAAAGGGAAAATGGAAGAAGGAAAAAAAAAAAAAAAAATACCAAGGATACTACGTAAAATAGCCGGCATCCACATTAGCGATTTCCGGCCAATAAGACTGAATTTGCAAAAGATAAAAAATTTAGGATTGAATCAACACTATTTAAGATCGAATTGACAAAAACGTGATCCTATCTATCAACATAGCTTGGTGATCCCATTCATTAGCAGAGGCCCAATCAAAATCGATCATGGTCAACAAGATGAAATTATGGCTACGCTTGGGCTACATCCAAAGATTAATTGGAGCATCCACGCACATTTCTTGGATTGCCAGTAATCCAAGTCATCAGGGGGCCCAAAATAAGGAAACTGCCCAGGTTGTCAAACCCAGTTTGTCCAAAACCAAAAAAAGTAGGGAACCCAGTTTGCCCTTTGTCCCCCCGACCCTCACTACTAGAGAAAATAAAGAGGTGCATTGCATTTTGCTGAAGTGCAGAACAATGACTAACCAGTAATGGAACATGCACCAGACATGAATTGGTGAGTTTACCAGCATGAAGAGTGCGAAGAGCGACCAATGTCACAGGTCTCATCCTCGTTTGCAGGATTCACTTACTGGAGCAAGACATTCTTTTATGAAACTCTCAATCTGCGACATGTATAGATCAGGAAATGTCCTGTAGTGGTCCACGTGAGGAGATGATCCAAAGTTGAAAGAGGACACCTTTCTTCCCATCCTCCTCTGAGTTTCCATAAACGACTGCACGGATTCATATGGTATTACTTTATCGGCTGTACTATAGAGGTAGAGCTGGGGACAATGTGGCTGTGCCTCCGAGAGGATATTGACAATTTTCGTAAGCCTCCTACAAAAGAAGAAGTACATAACCATTACATTTGACCAATCCGGTGAGGACTCCAATCTCTTCATAACAAATGGATGGCAAAGCTTGTATAGCGATTACCTCTCCACATCAGGCAACTTCAGAACAGCAGAGAACAGCCATTCCAAAGCTGAAAGGACCGCTGTTTCAATTATCCCCTCATCTTCTTGTTTGCTTGATCCTCCACTGTTTGATGCATACATATCGTTTCCCTCAACTGAAGAGCTACTTTTTCTTACCAGAGCAGCAGAGAATCCGGTGGCCCAAACCTACAAAGATTGAAAGAAGTCCAAGTATAAAATCCTAGCTTAATCACCAGGGACGTTTCCAGAAACTTTCTTTATTGGGGACAGACATAGATGAATAATTACAATTAAATCAAGCGTATTTGTTTTAGTAACTGAGGTAGTATTTTAAAGTTTCAAAGTCCGACAAAATAAATATGGTGCAGCTTATATTTATCTAAAGCAAGTACATGTTCATAATTTACAGAATTGTATATTAAGTTTTTGGTTTATTTTTGAGGGCAATCCAAAATGAAAATATTCAATCTTCGCTTACCTCTAAAAATTTTTGAGGTATTTAGTTGGGGCAAAACTTATTTTTGTAGCCTAAAGTTATTTAGCATTACTTAAAGACCCTTAACTAATTCAACATTTATTGAGCAAGGCAAGGGCCCCCACTATGGTACATATAAGTCCGTCCCTTTTAACAAGTAATGAGTCTCTTGAGGTTAAATTGACTTATTGAGGAGCCAATATCCTTCAAAATCAAATGCAAGACAATGCTTATTATATCATCCAACCATGTCAGCTACTAAGAGGCTACTGTCCTCAGCTTTGTCAGCATGCCCAAGTTTCCTCTAGCAAAAATTTGAGATAATGATCAACAACAACCATACATTCTCCTGTCAAAGTGGCACCTAGGTCTGATTCTCATATACCTGATGGCCAAGTCATGGATTACACTGCTGCACATGTATCAGTAAACATGGTTCTTAGGCATTGTAGTCTACATAAAGCTTGCTATGATGTGGAGATCACTATCATTACCTAAGATTGACTCCTAATGGTTGAGCAATGCTCAAAATCAAATAAAGTCACGACTCTGTGCAAGCGTAAAGGCCATTTTCCTCCCTTAATATCTGTGCACAAACTTCCTTCAGGACTTGCTAGAGCCCATTATTCACTACCAGTCACGTAGTATGGTCCCCTCACTCTTAGATTTAGGTTAACGATTCTCATCTACCTAAATACAGAGTCATACCAAAGTTCACTGTTATGGTTTTAACAGAAGTAGCTGCATACTTAGGCTTTTGAGGATGGAGTACCTTGGAGAAGCAGCTTTCCCAAGTCTATATCTTCCTGGCAAGTCTAAATCTTGTTCCTCCTCCAATACAAGGAGAGTTCCAAAGCCATTATATTCAAGGATCTGAGAAGTAATGATTTCATCCCATGCTCTTTTGGCTTCGCAACCAAGATGCATTTTTGATAGTCATGCCCATTAAACATCTGATTTTCCCCTGGATTATTGTCAATAATTTTGACAAGCAAAGTGTATCAATAAAGTAAAGTTGAAGGTTGTCTTACTTAAATGAGCTAGATTATGATAAGTTGAAACTAAAACCTGAAATTTGCTACTAAAAAGAGCATAAATTTCTACCTTTATGTAGACTGCTGTTGTTCATAGCATTGTCCAATACTGAACAACTAGAGTTTCAAAACAAGGAAGGAGATAAGACTCCCAACTTAATGATGCCACGATGCAAACACAAAACTACCTCAGAACACTTCCAGCAGAACATTTTTCACTAGGCAATAACCCTCAAGATGACTCTGCTCTAATATGCTATGAATTCCAACATAGAATAGCATCACCGAGTAACCGAAACAAAAGCCAAGTAAAGAAAAGAGTTAAACAGCATATTCTCACGAGAACCAGACCAAAGATTTTGTGCTTATCCTTCAAATGTAGATAATCAACAGAAAAGAAATAGTAAACGAGACTGCAGAACATTACTTAATTCACCTTTGGATTAAAGGGTTCGGCTCCTCCAGAATCAATGATACAGCCTCTGATTTTCTCAATCAAATCCTGCCTACAAAGCATCCTCTCCAGTATCCCACCATACCTGACCAATACAAGATTCTAGCAATATCTAACCCATCAAGACATTCTTAATCCTAAAGATCTTAAGCTCAGGAAAATCAATCGATCAGTTGATGAAAGAAATTAAAATCGATCAACCTACACAAACCACCCGGTGTTGCTGAAGGTGTGGAAGAGCAAACAACGCTCTCTGCCGTCCTCCTCCCTCTCCGAAACCCAAGCGATCAGTTCACTCGCCAACTCGCTGATCCGGTCCTCGACGCCGAGACCCAAGTCGAGCGAAAGCATCTCCCTGACGCCGACGATAAACGTGACCGCGTGGCACCCCTTGGAGTTGTACCACTCCACGTACCTCCTCAGGTGCTTCCGCTTCGCACCGAGCCAGCCCAACAAAACCACGGTCACGGCGGAGCCCCGTCGCCGCGAACCCCGTCCCTCGCGCCGTCGGAGGTCGCCGGAGCTCGGCTCCAGGCGAAGGAGGAGCTGTCGCGCGCGCTCGCGAATGGGCCGCCGTTCGCGCCCGGAGGTACGGCATTGGACGACGGTTGGAGTGGGGAGAGAGGCCAAGGGAGGTTGAGGGAGTTCGAGCCCGGCGAGGGAGGCCGAGAGTGGACGCAAGCGACGGAGAAGGAGCGGCTTCGCGCGGCAACCGCGCGGCGGCGGCGGAGGAGGAGGAGGAGGGATGGGAACGGGGGGTGGGTCGTTTGCAGAGATCGGTGGTGGAGGTGGCGATGGAGAGCGGAAGAAGCCAATCTCCTGATGGGAGCCTCCATTTGAATTTTGAGGAAGCCGATGGAAACATGCTGACAAGCATAAGGAAATGAATAAACGTGACGCCAATGTGGCAGTAAAATACAAAAATCATGAAATATCACAAAAAAGGCTCTCATCCTCCCGCACGTGCTTAAATTTTGGTTCTCAAGCTCTCTTTTTTGGGGCCGATAAGCACAAGTGATCTCTAAACTTTAGTCCAATTTACAGCGTGATTTTCGTAAAATTTGAGTTTCTTCGATGTGATCCTTAAACTTTTAATTTATTCAATCGATCTCCGAACTTTTATTACATGTTCGGTTTAGTCCCCTAAACTATACGAAAACGTTTAATATTGTTCCGAATTTGAATTAATAGGAGGACAAAGTGAAGATTTTCATGCTATTTGAGGATGAAATTGAACATGTGCCAAAAGTGTCGAGATCGCATTGAAAAAGTTAACAATTTGGGAACGACATCGCACGTTGGGCTTAAGTTCGTGATCGCATTGAATAAATTAAAAGTTCGAAATGACGGGATAAAGTTCATGCACCACATTGGATAAATTTAAAGTTTAAAGATCAAATTATACATTGAGTCAAAGTTCACGGACCATTTACGCCATTATCTTTTATTTTTATAAAGAATTTGGTCCCCGAACAAATCTCTGGTCCCAAATTCAACGCTAATTTTTATAAAGATCTAAAACTCTTAGTGCACAAATTCAATAATCTTGAACCAATAGATTGTGTTTGGTTGTTCGGATAAAACTCATGATATGATGCGTTTTTATCTTATCATGTGTTTGATAGTTGTGCAAGAGAAGCATATAGGGGGATATATGGGAGATAAAATTATCCTAAGAAATGGGGTAGAATAGAATCGGGTAGGATTTCTCTTATCTATAGCTCAAGTGATTCCCTTTTCGCCACGGCCCATCCATCTCTCCGCCACGCCCAAAGAACCTCTGTGGCAAAGATGCCACCTCTCTAGCAACAACGACGGGCAACTTCTCTAGCAAGTATTTCAAGCAATAGACATCCAACCTTAAATTCGACGAATGTTCGGCTACTTCATTAGCCGATCGGACCATTATTCTAATTCGAACACATACGAAGATGAGGGGAATCATGTCAAGTTCCTCCACATTACGGAAGTTTGAAGCTAGGTCTTCTTGTCTGCTATCGTCTTGCAAAGTCCTTGGCCTGCAGCATTGCGAAGCCCTTGGCTTCCGATCTCTTCATTATCCTCAGCTTTCTGCACGGCTCCATGAACATCTCGGTATAGTTGGAAAGGCATGAGTTCCATTATAACGATGAACATGCGACGAGGACGAAACTAGACACAACAACATCAGTGAACTACACATAGAATTTGTGTTGTAATTGTTCCTCAGCTTGATATTTTTACAACTTTCCACTAATTCAAAAACAAGGTTTGAATTTTTCTTGGAAATAAAGGTTTGGATTTTTTTTCTTTATTTTCATTTCTCAAGAAATTTACAACCACAAATTCACAATCTCTAGCAAATTCAAGAATATTAATATTCAGCTTTTATCAAATAATAGATATGATAGAATATAAAGATATTTGACTTTAGATTTGTAGCTCACTAAATAGAAAATAGAATGTGATTAAATTTTTAGATTTTTTATCTTATCTTATCGTATTTCTTTTCAAACTAGAAATTCATCAAAACCTGATCACACTAGAGAAATTGTCACGTCACTTCTCGCGCTGCAAACTTTCTCCGGAAGAAACTCCAAAACCAACATCAAATGGCTCCGAGTCGGCCACAACTCCAGGAACTACACTCACCACACAGAGACCCACTCACAAGATCCTCAATCCACGAGCGAAAGATCAATATGGCTTCGATTCTTCTTCTCCAAGCAATGCCAAGTTCGATAGCGTCTCGATTTCTTGACATGGTAGAGCTTCTTTAGTCCCCCTATTGCACCCGAAGCCTTCCCGTTTTCGGGGTTTACCATACATTCGGAAGACTCCATGTCTTCTTCCTGTGCTGTGCTCCTTTCTACAAGAACCGACTTCGTAAACCCGAGTCGTCAAATATCGTTCGTGCCCTCGAGACTTAACGAGCAAAGTAAGCTTGGGTCCTCCTCAGAATCTGCTGTGAATTTTCCATTGGAGCTCGCAAAAAGTTTTTGTCTTTGTGGGTGTTTGGGCCTTATGTATCTCGGGTTCCCTTTTTCTGTTTTCGCTTGAAGGAGGCAAATGTCACTTGGGTAGGAGGAGTTTTACGTTCCGAGGAATCGTGGCGTCGGGTGTTGCAATGGCTGGGTCGTCCCTACTGATTGAACCTGTCAAAGGTCAGTGATTTTAGCTACATGTCATTGAGTTAATAGAGATTGTTTAGTTTAATTTACAGATTTCAACTGAATACACGTGACTATTGTGCCCATGTAAATATGTTTGATTGATGGGTTAGTTTTTGGTGAATTTGCGAGCTGGGTATGGGAATCTACTTCTGTTCTTGCCAAGAAGAGCTCCAAGGGGAAATTCATGTTATTTGTTATTTGGATTTTTCCTTTTTGTTGGTGCATTTTGGAATTTTCAGCAAGATTGTGCTCAAAGGTGGTTGCATTGTTTATGTATTCTGTAGGAGCAGATAGGTTACCTTTTAAGCGGGAGGGGTACAACTACTGGACATGGCGAGGTCATAAAATACATTACGTGGTGCAGGGGGAAGGGTTTCCGGTTGTTCTGATTCACGGGTTTGGTGCTTCAGCGTATCATTGGAGGTTTGTCATACAATTCTATCATCAGTGATCCACCAGTTTTAACATGGCTGCATGAACTTACAATGGAAGAGGAACTGGGAGATACTGGTTCATAGTTAGTTACCAAGCCTACCATAGAGCATTTTTGCCTTTTAGGTAGTTTTGTTATGGCTGCTGCTGAGAAAAGAGAAGTGTTGGCAACAGAAAAATGGTTGTAGGAATTGGAGTTTCTTAAATACAAAGTTAACCCGTGAGTTCTTCTAGAGAACTGGGTGAAGGAAGTCTGATTGGATGAGCTTTGTAGCTAGTGAAATAGAAATAATGGTAGCTATGAAACTCTATGAACATATTTCCTTGGTTTGACCAGTTTGAATCTCCTGCAAAGAATCAGGTCTACCTCCAGTGAACGAGATTTTTGTTAGGCACTTAGGACATAACTTGTCGGAGAAGAAGATTAGTTTCACATCTTACTGGGTGTGATGCGTTAGCTGTATATTTTCCTTTTCACATTGTTTCAGAGTGGATCAGGAGCATTATGCACCATACGAGAAAAATCACATAACCACTTGCATGGCATTGGTGAGGTCTTTTTTCAGTTGTCAAAAGTGTCTGTCAACCCACTTTGGGACCTCTCAGAGTGCCATGCCCGTCTAAGAGGTTTCTCCTCCTTTTAACATTATCAAATTACAGTATATTCTGCCAATTCAATATCTGATATCATGATGCCTACAAAATTTGGCTTTATTGTACTCAACATTTGCTCTTAATTGGCCATTTCTTTTGCTATATTAGGGCCAGAGTAAGTGTTCACTCACTCCTTTGATAATCCGCGGATATTCTGCTTGCATATATGCAGGTATAACATTCCTGAATTGGCTAAACACTACAAAGTCTATGCCGTAGACTTACTGGGATTTGGTTGGAGTGAGAAAGCACTGGTTGAATACGACACAATGATATGGAAGGATCAAGTTGTTGATTTCCTGAAGGAGATAGTGAGGGAGCCTGCCGTTCTAGTTGGCAACAGGTATTAATTAAGTGCATTAGATTATTTGAAGCTTAAAAACCCACAAGATCAAGCATTTAGTTCACTTATAATTGTGTTTGTTTCATTCCATAAGTACTTCGGAAAGTTAAGAGCACAAGTTACGCACCATAGTTCATTCTAAAGGAAGAACCTCTCATTTAAAGAAAGTTTGGCAGTTTTTGGGTCAAAAGGAATATATGAATTTTATTGTGTATCTGTTGCTTTTCCTGTGAGTAAATAATTGACATGTCATTTTGATAGAGGATGTTTTGATTTGTATACTCCCTGCAAATCTGATATGGAGTTCATTATCTCTGGAAATCAATAAAATTTCAACTTGATTAATCAAACAATCCTTTTGAATAATATCTCCAGAACCAAACACAACGTAACTCCTCTCCACATAATTGTGAATTCTGGTAAACGTACAGCCTTGGAGGGTTCACTGCTTTAGTATCTGCTGGGGGATTGCCTGAGCAAGTCGCCGGAGTAGTACTTCTCAACTCTGCAGGACAATTTGGAGACCCTAGTGCTAAAGTCAAGAAGTCTGAAGAAAGTGTCCTGCAGAAGTTTGTTGTGAAGCCACTGAAGGAGATTTTTCAGCGGATATTCCTCGGGTTTTTGTTCTGGCAAGCAAAGCAACCGGCTCGTATCGAATCTGTTTTGAAGAGTGTATGTTGCTCTCTCACTCCATCTCCACTCTCACAAAGATTTGAATGGCTTAGGACCATATACCTGAGATGCAGCATTACCTCCCAGCAAAGGGGAACGCGAGACCTAGACTTGATCATTAGATGTAGGCTTTGGGTATTTAAAATTCGAAGAAATAAAAATTGAGAGTGTAGGAAAAAAAAATTTGAAAAGAACTAACTGTTTCAGGCAAGTCAATGCCATAAACTCCAGTTTTAGGTTCTGTTCAGGCTGCAGATGCTCCAGGCCTTCAATTTCACGATCTTGATTAATTAAGACAGAGTCCCTATGTTATCTGTTCTGATGCTCAAATCTTCACTAAAGTAATTTGTGAGAAAATGATCTTCTTGACAGGTGTCTCGTGTACTTTTTGCACATGCTTAAACATGAAACTTTTAATTTCCAAGGCAATGATTACACATAATGCAAAACCAGCAGTGCATTGAAAATGTAAACTTTCGCGATTTAAATCGCTTAAAAAATGCCTCTGGGGTACTCTTTAACAAAATCCCTAAGAAAAACTGACAGGCTGAACTGGACTGGTGGCTTCTGATTATGTTTGAGGGCCGACTTCAGTTATGTTGCCATATTGTAATTATACTTGGAGTACCTCAGGGATTTGACTTTTAAGCTAACTTAAAGTGTCATTTGTTGGTGCCTCTGAATCCTGAAAGGAGCAGATTGGGATTGCTCCTGGTCATGTCAGGCCTCTTTGCTGAGAACATGATAGTTAAATAGAACTCCAGAATGAACATTTTTTCAGCCAAGTGAACCTGAATAAGGATGAGCTGTCTAGACTTACCAAGTTTCAAAATTCCCTAAATGGTTCAGCCACTCTTCCCTGACCAGTTGAGCAAAGAGGGCCTTACATTGCTGAGGCAGGCCTGTCGCTACAACTGGGTCAATGCCTCTAATGGTGTCTAGAAAGGATGTAGCTCCTTATGTCAAATAAATGATCATCTTTTTCTCTCCTAGACTCCATTAGTGTAATGCTCTATCTATGCTATGCCCACCACAATAATGGTTTTTCTGCTTCTCCAGGTTTACAAAGATTCCTCAAATGTAGATGATTATCTTATCGAGTCGATAACTATGCCGGCAGCGGACCCCAATGCTGGAGAAGTTTACTACAGGTACAGATTGATTTTCTTTTCCTAAGTGTGATCTACGTAAGGTAGTCATGTCGTCATGATTTCTTCATCTTACTACATATGATTTCCCTTCAACTCGATCAGACATAAGAGATCTGTCATCCTCCCAGTTTTCCTTTTTCGGTTTTTAAAAGGTATATCCCATTTATGCTGTAGTAAAGAAATAAATGTCGGTGCAGATTAATGTCGCGGTTCATGATGAACCAGAGCAGATATACCCTGGACAGCATCTTGAGCAAACTCTCGTGCCCGCTGCTGTTAATTTGGGGTGATCTAGACCCGTGGGTCGGTCCCACCAAGGCCATTCGTATCAAGGAGTTCTACCCAAACACATCCTTAGTCAACCTTCAGGCGGGGCATTGCCCTCACGATGAAGTCCCGGAACTCGTCAACAAGGCTTTACTCGATTGGTTGTCGACGGTAGCTCCGAAAACCTCCCTTCAGGCATTGTAAATACAGATACTGGAATTTTTTTTCCCCTTCCAGTGCCACCGCCCCTGCTTTATCTTAGGATTCAACGAATACAGTGTAAATTCTATTTATAAGTGATTAATCAAAGGTTTGGCGGGTTAGGTTGGGAAGTCCTTCTCATTGACTCTGATCAACCACATGTTAGTCTCTAAGAAAATTAGTTGCCAAATGGTTAGCTTGTGCATCTGCACATCTCAACTACCAGCTTGTTTGACATGTGATGTGGTCTAATATTTCGTATCAATATATTTTATCATTTCAGCAGGGGTGCAAACGAGTGAAGTTACTGGTCCTCGACTCGGGACGGCAATGGGTTGGGTCGTATATGATACCTGCCCCCGTCCACAAGTTGCGGGACGGGTTTGAGATTTTATTGACAATATCCTATAGAACTCGGGACAAGTTTCGGCTTCGTCTTGCCGGTGAGCCAAACCCTAAACTCGATCTATTTTACTAACATGTTTTTAGTCTTCTAAAAGAAATAAGGCCACTATGGAACGGTAGGGCACGCATAACAACACTTTTGGAATAGAATTTTTATTTTTCGAAAGTGTTTTGAAGTAGAAATTCGTTTGGTAACGCAATTTTATTTCTTTACTTTTGGAGCATTTTTTTTTGTTGCTTTAGAAGTAATTTTAGAGCAGCTTGAAGAAGTAAAAAAAAAATTGTTTCTTTTCAAAAGTAGAAAAATTAACTTCTACTTAGAAGTATAAATAGAGAAATCAATTTTAAGAGCAAAAGTGTTGCCATGTGCGCCCGTATACATCCAAAATCGGATGGATTTGCAATTTACTTTTGTTTTGGAATGCATCTGTCTCTACTTCGTTTTCAAGATTCATGGAATCTATACAAGAATATAAAATTGATATGGTTGCATAATCTGGATTACTATGATAATGACATCAATATAAGAATATTTATGACTAAATTAATTCAATATGTTGATGGCTTTTTTGGAACTATTCCCGATAGAGAATACATAATTTTGATAGAAAAAAATAAAATAAATGCTCATTTAAAAAAGATTGATAAAAAAAAATTTCTTTTTAACCGATTGCGTTCATTGATTTGACAATAAAGAAAGACAGGGGCATGGTCAACACTTAAAACCATAGGGGTCCGACAATAGAATATGCAAATTCTGAAATTGAGGATAAGTCTTGAACCTGAACGATAAGACAGATGAGGTTCTTGGGATGGATCTCATACCTTCGAATTCTGTCCGAGGTTTGGAGTTTTTTTTTCCGTATTTTTGTATTTGTTGGAAAGAAAATTTTCATTTCATATAAAATAAATGTACATTACTTTGAGATAAAGATGCAAATCTCACAAAGCAAGTAAAACTAGTGAATCCGAAAGCGAATCAACTCGATACTGGCCTGCAGAGGCTCGCTCATCCTGCAAAAAGACGGATATGTCATAGCAACAAAGCACAAACGGCCGATTACCAATCCTCGCATCTTCATCAAGTATTGAAACATATTATGTTGCCAAAACATAAAACAAGTTTCGACAAAAAAAAAACGAAAAGACAAATTTGTTGCGTCGGATTTCTTTTACAATGTGCAGACACTGAGACTGGTTGTTCTACCAATTCTTTTCCTTCTTTTGTCCCGAAACAAGAATCTGCTCATCTTACTAGTAACCCTTCTGTGCAATACAGCAAGGCACGTAGAGATGCTAACTAATGTCAGATGGAGAAGTTGTATAACTCCATCCTTTGACCTCTGAAAACTTGGGAGGAACCGGCGGGGGAAGTGATCTGCAGCACATGATCCTCAAGTTGCCTGAATAAACTATTACGCAGCAAAAAGCAAAGCCTGCAAGGTCAATCTGGTCTATTACCCTACATCTCCGGGGAGAAAAAGCCAAGCCTGCGAGGTCAAGTTCTCATCTTCTTCCTTCAACTCTTGGGCCTTGAGGAAGTGTGACAAAAATGGCGGAGAAGAGCAAGATTTTGGTCATTGGAGGGACAGGATACATTGGCAAGCACCTGGTGGAGGCAAGCGCGAAAGCGGGTCACCCCACTTATGCATTGGTTAGGGAGAGCACGGCTTCGGATGTTGAGAAGTTGAAGCTCGTCAGAAGCTTCAAGAGCTCCGGGGTTTCGGTAGTTTATGTATGACGCTGGAAAACAGTTTTTGGGAGTAGTACTCTTGCTGTGTTTTGACCACCGGATGGCATAAATCTCACATTAGATTTGCGTTCTGTTCGACTTTGCAGGGAGATATCTACGATCACGAGAGCTTAGTGACGGCAATCAAGCAGGTTGATGTGGTGATCTCAGCAGTGGCAGGACCGCGGCTCGCCGATCAGGTTAAGATCATTGCAGCAATCAAAGAAGCCGGAAATATCAAGGCAAGTGACAATAGTCGATAGTTTTTCAAAATATTGTCATAGAAAAGAAATGGCATAGCTGTTTACCTTCTTGGATTACAGGAGGTGCGGTTTGTAATGCTGTTTAAGTTTTGGACATTCATATTTGGTACATAAAACTAGTCATTTTGTCGTGATTTTTCGCATGAATCGTTTATTTTGCACAGGTAAATATGTCGAAAAATAGAGATGGATACGCTAACAAAAGCTTCTGAAAGTCCAATTTTATAGTTGCACGCCAACTTTCCAAAACTGATCTGAATGTATTTCAAGTTTTCCTTTTGTTTGGAGCTCTTTTTAGAGATGTTCATAAATTTTGTAGAGGTTCCTTCCTTCTGAATTCGGTAGCGACGTGGACCGTACCAACGCGGTTGAGCCGGCAGCGACCCTTTTCGGCGTCAAAGCAAAGATCAGGAGGGCAATCGAGGCCGAGGGAATCCCTTTCACTTATGTCGCATCGAATGGCTTCGCTGGAAACTTTCTTCCAACCTTGGGACAGATGGGTGCGAAAGCTCCTCCAAGGGACAAAATCACTATCATAGGTGACGGAAATCCAAAGGGTAAATGTTTTTTTGTTCTTCTGAATTGTGATTAAGTTCATTCAGATTCCCAGAAGACAGTAACCATACTTACGCATAACCATCCGCCATCTTATGCATATCGAAGCTACTCGTCCAGACATGTCATGGCTGACTTTTAGAAGTGCCTGCTTAATCTTTGTTCCCTGTTCTCCGTGTCAGTTGTTTTTGTCAAGGAGGAAGACATTGCCACATACACCATCAAGGCAGTGGACGACCCAAGAACTCTGAACAAGATCCTCTACCTGAGACCGCCGGCCAATGTTCTGAGCTTCAGCGAGATCGTTTCCCTCTGGGAGAAGAAGATCGGGACGACCCTCGATAAGACATATCTCTTGGAAGACGAGCTTCTCACGAAGATCCAAGGTTAGTGGATACCTGGAAGTAATTCAAACAGGAAGCACGCATGAAGATATCAGCTTTTCATTTGATGGTTTCTTAAGCCCAATGTTTTGTTGCAGAGTCTCCATTGCCCATCAGCATCATGTTGGCCATAACCCACTCGGCCTTTGTGAAGGGAGATAGCACAAACTATGAGATCGATGCTTCGACCGGAGCAGAGGCTTCACAGCTTTATCCGGAAGTGAAATACACAACTGTGGATGAGTACCTCAGCTTCTTCGCCTAGTCCCCCTGGTGTTATGGTCACGTGGTGTATGTGCCTCACAAACCAGTCTCAACTTGTGTGCCAAATAACTTTTGGTGTACTTCGATATCGACTTTGTGCATTGATGTACCGGAGCCATTCCGCGTGTTCCATCAAGTATATGAATCGCTACTAGCGGGGTCCTTTTTCCGCTCGTTTAACGTCACTTGATGATTGGATATAGTACCTCGAGGGTTCGGCCAGCTAGAGTGGTGCAGAACGAGTGAACTGACAATCTCACGATGCTCGACTTTTGAATGGTGAAAAATCATCAGAAGGTTGCTCTGCTCTTTCTAATCTTTCCAAAGCAATGTAGCAGTTAGACAAATCGGCAAGACTGGTGATAGTACGAAACGACATCGGGCATCGACAATACTGACTGCAGGCATTAATTATGTGTTCACAAGCAAAATGAAGATTATTTTCAGGGTCAGCCTCATGGAAGATCCCTTGTCATATAATCAGTCTTAACAAACCATTTGTGGCTTGATCTGCCTTGACATGGATGCTTATAAAGTTGCTTATCTTATAACTTAATTAGTAGCATCAAACGTTTCTTCCGCAAGCAAGTAATCTGGGCAGGCGATCCCCAAAAGTCTGTCATCGAGCTGATTTCTCAGGTTCATCATACAACATACAAATTGAAGAAATGGTACCCTATAGAAAACAACATTTCGAAAGTTTTTGATCTTCTCTCTCTTGAGTCTTGAGGACGCGATAAGACGGCAGAGAAGAGCAAGATTCGGATCATTGGAGGGACCGGATACATCGTAAAGTACCTGGTGCTGGCAAGTGCGAAAGCCGGATACCCTGCTTATGAATTGGTCAGGGAGACGGCTTCTAATCCTGGGAAAGTCAGAAGCTGATAGAGGGCTTCAAGGGCTCAGGAGTTTCACTGATCTATGTTTGTGTAAACTAGAATAACCATCAAATCATCGCATGTTCGAATTCTTTTTCCGCATGGAGCTCATTCCGTTCGACTTCACCGGGGGGGATGTCGATAATCGCAAGATTTTGGTCACAGCAATCAAGCAAGTTGATGTGATGATCAGTTTAAGATGATCGTAGCGATCAAAGAAGCTGGAAATATCAAGGCAAGTATGCGGTAGCCACGGAAATTTATAGAGATTCTAGAGCTAGAGGTTCCTTCCATCCGAATTTGGAGCCGATGTGGACCGAGCGAATGCGGTCAAGCCAGCTGCAAGCCCTTTCAGGATCAAAGCCAATGTCAGGCGATGAACCAAGGCCGAGAGGATCCCTTTCACTTGTGTAGTGTCCCATGGTGTTGCCGGCTACTATCTTCCATCCTGGGCCAAATGGCGCTAAAGTCCCTCCGACGGACGAAATCACCATCTTAGGCGACCGCAATACAGAAGGTGATTCGAACAAAGTCGAAATATGCTGTCTGTGCTATGTTCGTTTTCGGACCGCCCGACTCATCCTGAGGCTCGTGTTTATCAGACAAAACATGTTGAGCTCATCTTGGTTTACTTTTATATGATTGTAGACACTACCATAGTTCAATTTGAGTAATATCAGCTAACAAGCCTAACATGTCGTTAAATCAGCTTTTGGCTCGATGGTTTCTTGGCAGACACTCGGTTCATTTTTTCGATGTTTCGTGCCTCAGAGTCTCCATTTCCAATTGACATCGTTTTTCATCGATCAGCTACTTGGCGTTTGTGAAGGGCGATCATGCAGCAAATTACGAGATCGACGCTTCGATCAGAGCCGAGGCTACAGAGCTCTATCCGGGAAGTGAAATGCACAACTGTGGATGAATACCTCAATCTCTTTGTGTAGTTGAGGATCAAGAACTTCATCAGACTCTGCTCTACTCATGTCAAGAACAGTCTCTGGGGTGAAGAATAGTATTTCACGGATTTGCCTATGAACTTGCACCAGTATGCACGAAAAGCTGCAGTTCGGCTTCGATCGAACACGTGGGTTCGATCGATCTAGGAGTTTCTGAATTAGAAAATCACACGACAGGCCAGTGAATAGGCAAGAACCAAGGCATCTTCGGCAACGGCTCGAGTTTTCCGGTGCGAAAACTTCGATGCCTAGATCGAATCTTCCGTTCACAATCAGCATCGTCGAAGCCTGTTCTCTCGAGAATCGCTCATGTGAACCGCGATTGAATCCCGCGCGGTGATGGATCCGCGTTCGAATCGCACACGGCAAATGGTGCGACAATAATGAATGCATTGTGATTCGACCATAAGATTTCGTAATGCGACCTTGTTGATACTGGGTAGTTAACCAATAGTGCCATTAATTACCTAAAATCTATTGTGAATTTTTCCTTTTTCATTTATAGCAACTTATAACGTTTCGTGCAGTTATTTTTGTTAACGTAAAACACCTTGAAATCTTTAAGAATGGTCTTACACTAATATATCAATCTCCACACAAAATTTTCATTTTTTTTTTTGGGAATATGAATAAAATTTCGAACTTTGGAGGGGAAGAGGAAAAGCATCAAGTCGCTTTCTGACTTTTAAAAAGTCTAGACCAACAAAGATAAACGCTGATCGTACGAAAACACATCTTTATTTTGAGGATATTTTTTACTTTTTGAAATAGTGATTATATGAAAAATAAACAATAAATGGCACATTATGAACTTTTGATGGGTTCCGCGGATGACAATACTTTTGAAATAAAAAAATTTTTTAGAGCAAAAATCCATTTTAGAACGCAACTTTGAAAGAAAAATCCGTTTGATTACGCAGTTTCATTTTTCTACTTCTGCAAAGAATTTTTTTTGCTCCGCAAGTAGAATTAGAGCCGATGAAAGAACTGAAAAAAAAAAATCAATTCTCTCCTTAAGTAAAAAAATCAACTTCCACTCGAAAAGCAAGCAAAAAAATCAATTTATGATCTCAGAGCGAAGTGTTGCCATACGCGCCCTAAAAATGATTACTTCCATCGCTTGACGTGAATAGATATTAAAAAATATTATCAACGAAATATTTTTTTTTAATTCATTTTGCAAGTGATACAAACGATCATATTTAGAAAAAAAAATATTGAAACTACGTATTACTCACGATATAAACGGAGCCTTAATTACTTAATATACGTTGCCTTGGATACCCGTTAACAAACTTCAAAAGTTTTCGAATAAAAAACTCAAAAGTTAAAATTCTTAAAAAGGCAAATAAATAAATGGGCATCCAAAAAAGATAATTCCGGGCATATCCTCCGTCAGCTTGTCCTCTACGCCCACCGTCCACTTTCCGTGCCCCCTCCCGCACCCGCAATTATTGGGCAAAAAAGGAGCCACGGACGTGGACGGCTCCACACACGTGTCCTCCGTCCATTGGCTCCTCCTAGTCCTGAAATTTGTAAGGAACCATAATTGGCGTAATTAAATTACAAAATATCAGTATTTCCTTTTCAGTATTATTCAATTCTGATTTTTTTTTAATCAAAATTCATTTCAAGAAATAGCGGGATCGACAAAGCATAGTCCCGACATCTCGGAGCCAGAATAACGAGCTCGCCGGTCTCGAACAAGTGGTTGTAATTCAATTTCAAACGGCGCGTGTAGCCTTTGGGCGTAAAAAGAGAATTTCAGTTTCTTAAATTTATTATTTAATTAACCAAAAGCATCACAATCTAATTTTCTAAGGATTCACATTTCATTTGTTTTTTTTTAATGTTGTGTTTAATATTTCCAATGGTTTCGGTTTTAATTTTATGATATAGGTCCAAGATAATAATTTCTCCTGGAAAAAGAGTTTCGGTCCTCGAGGCCCCCCATGAAATCCCGACACATGGTCCCGAGTCCTCCACCGTCCGATCATGATCAGCAGCGCATCCGGCGGCGAGTATCCGGCGATGACCGGCAGCTGAAAATGCTTTGACAAGCAGAGAGAGAGAGAGAGAGAGAGAGAATCCTCCTCCTTCAACCTTCTGTTACATAAGCTGTAACACTCTCTCTCTTGCATACTCGCGATAGACTCTCGAAACCGAAGAATCTGCAATCGTCGCCCCTCGTCCGGTGTAAGTTGGCCTCCTCGTCGCTCTTCAATGGCTGCGTCCGCCGCTCGATTCCGTCTGTCGTTAGCGATCGATTCGTTTCTGGTTCTGGTTTAGCCGAGGGTGGACCTATCAACCTCGCGTGCTTTCGACGATTGATTCCTTTTGTTCGCAGACGCACGTTGCATGTATAGGTGTTCTGTGTGGCTTGCTGGATTACTGTGCATGGAATGAACTTGTCAGTGCTTTGCTTGGACTCGAAGGGAGGCTGAGCACTTGATTTTCGCTTTTTATTTGCTTTGGTACATTTGGTTAATCTTGATCGCAGTTTATAGGAGGCGGTTCTGCTTTCTTCCTTATGTTGATTCTCCTACGAGTAATCTGGATGTGGTATTGCATTTTTTTGTTCCGTGAGTAACCAATGTGCGCAGTTTTTATAGATTGGTGAAGAATCTGCATCGGCTTCGTGCATTTCCTAGCTTTCAGAGCAGTAGGCTGCGTGCTCGGCTAATGATTTTGATCAAGATAATGATAAGCGTCTAGTTCATTAAGATGAAGCATCCTAAATGGGGAAGCTTTTGGCTTTGCAATTACCCGTGAAATTTGCTTTTTTGTTTTTTTGTTTTCTGAGTGTGTTTTTGTTGACTGAGTGAACCAATCGGCAGAGTTGCAAAGAAGCTGCAAGGTCTAATTTCCTCCTACTGTTGATTCTGTCTCCTTTAAGTAACTATTCGGTTCTTCTACATTGGTTTCTGGTGAAATTTACCTTATATCAAATGTATAAGTTTAATCATTCTCTGTAGAGTAGATGCCCTTTTGGTTGTCAACCGATCATAGTGTATAGAGTGAGTTCCGAGGAGTTCCTTGTGCTTTGGAAGCATGTTAATGCACCTGATTTTTGTTTGATGTTTCTTCAAGCTCTTTTAAAAGTCGAGACATGGCCAACTCTGGCGGAGGAGCAAGTGGGAAGAGTTCAGGAGTCCCTGCCGCTGCCCTGAATGAAAGGATTCTCACCTCAATGACTCGACGATCTGTGGCTGCTCACCCATGGCACGACGTAGAAATTGGTATCTCTCTGAGCCTTTGTTCCTTTTCTATATCATGAACCACTTATCAGTTTCCAATTCTTGCGGAGTCTTGTCATTTAACTGAAGTAATCATTTTAACTCTTTTTTCAAATCCTGACGTAACAGTTTGTCGGTGTTCGCTATTTAACTTGCAGGACCAGGTGCTCCAGCAGTTTTTAATTGTGTAAGTTTGGAGGAACCATCTCTCTTGTGTGGATTGTAGCCATCATTTTCTAAATAATGTGAATCTCAAGAGCTCTGTCGTGCAAAATATATGGAAAACTGACAGTGTGCCTTTGTGGATTGCAATTAGCATATGATTATTTGCCTGAGCATCACATCTGCCATCTTGCTTTCTTCTTTCACTGTATACATGTTGAACCCTTTGTATAGGTTGTGGAGATTGGCAAAGGTAGCAAGGTGAAGTACGAGCTTCACAAACCCAGTGGTCTTATAAAGGTCCTTCCTCGTCGCTGTTTATTCCACTTGTCACAGTTTGTTTTCAGGCTTAGCAACCTTTGCCTATTATGTTGCTTAGGAGTTGTGCTCTGTGTAACTTGCTTCGTAAGTAAATCGGGTACAATATGTGGTGACATTTCTTCATTAGGACAGGAATCTCTCTTAAAATAGATGGTGGAAGTACTTCACTTATAATGACGATGATTGTCTCATTTGTTATTTAAAACAAGATGTTGAATTGAGTAGATACTCAGCAATTGATGTCTTACGCGAGAAAAGTTGTCCTTGATCTTTCATTTTATCAATGTCAATAGTTCACTAGCAAGCTCTAATGAGTGAAGAGAAATCTCTTTGAATCGCGGTCATGTTATATCCTCTATTCTACCAACACTTAGTTGTAAGGCCACCTTGTAGATGTAGAATTTGGCCTACTTGGGCACAGATATGTGTAATGTTTCCAGCTGACGCAGAAGTGCAGTGACTGATGCTCAAGTAATGATAGGTTGATCGTGTTCTCTACTCATCAGTGGTTTACCCGCACAACTATGGTTTCATCCCGCGCACACTTTGTGAAGATAGTGATCCCATGGACGTATTGATACTGATGCAGGTAGATTATCTTTGAACGCAATATTCTAATCACTTTCCAAGCTTTCTACTTCAGCTTCTTTAAACATTATGAGGATTTTCTTCTTCTTACAGGAGCCCATCTTACCTGGTTCATTCCTCCGTGCTCGGGCTATTGGATTAATGCCAATGATCGATCAGGTAACGGCTTAGTTTTAGATATGTTCTGTTGCTGATGCAGTATGCAATTACAAAAGCTAGAGAGGAAACGTGAGAGGAAAATTTAAAATTTCATCTCTACAATAGTGAGACCGCTGAACCATATCCTTTTGGCTATTGTTTTGAGGTCTGATACATTGCAACGGTCTGATTCTTGTTGCAGGGTGAGAAGGATGACAAGATTATTGCTGTTTGTGCTGATGATCCTGAGTTTCGCCATTACACGGATATTAAGCAGCTTCCTCCTCATCGCCTTGCTGAGATCCGACGCTTTTTTGAGGACTGTATCCTCTCACGACAATTCAGTTCTTGAACTTTGCTTATTAGGAAGTTATAATAGCTAATATAGTCTACTAGGTCACTTGCAGTCTTTTAGCTTGCTCAATCACACAATCAAAACAACTTAGTGAACCAAAGTGGTTTAGCATTGGTGAAGATGCTATAGCTATGCTAATTATTCTTTAAGAAATCACTGTCCAGACTAATACCTAGCTGAGATATATATGATTCCTTACTAATTGAGGTTGACAGACAAGAAGAATGAGAACAAGGTGGTTAACGTTGAGGACTTTCTGCCAGCTGAGGCTGCTATTGATGCCATCAAGTATTCCATGTCAGTGCTCTCCTCTCTTTAAGTGGTTTCAGATGAGTTTCTTCGGTATACTTGTGTACAGTTCGAGAAAAGTCTTAAGTCTGTTTAGGAACTAAAACTAATTTTTCTTTACCTTATCTCTTCAGATTATGGTTTCCACAAATTGACTTATTAAGCCACATCTTTCTGTGAATTGTGCCCTTTTATCTTGGTTACCTCATGTGCAGGGACTTGTATGCATCTTACATTGTCGAAAGCTTGAGGCAGTGAGGAAGATGGGACAAGTGGATTGATGTTGTATCGGGTAGTTATGGTTGAGGCCAATAGACTCCTTGCTGCATGCCCTTCTTGGCGAGTTTTACATTTTGAGTAAAGTTAGTCAACTCTTCTTCTTCTGAACAGTCGCTGGGCTGCAGTTTCAGCCTTTGGTATCTACTTCCTGTGACCAAATGTCTGTCTCTGAATACTGCAATTCAAGAATCATGAGAACGACAAAGTGTTCATAAGCCCATGAACGAGCATGTATCCAAACCTACAAGTACAAGATAGCATAGTTACGTCATGTCAGAGTACGGATGAGTTTTACAGTTGCTAATTGTGCTTATTTCGTCTCGCCGATTTGCTTCAGCTCCTTCACCTTCACTGTTTTTGTGCACTTCTTGGTCATGTTCTCCCGAGGACAAATCGCACTTGCTTGTCAATGTTTTCTATCCTTTCCATGTGTTGGATAATCGTTTTGGCCGAAACAGAGGGTGGATGGTTTGAAATAGGAGATGTTCAATCTTTCGGATTCTCAAAAGGGTCTATTTGACCGAGCGGAAGTGTCATTACTGAAATTGCAATTGCGAGGGGCGGATCTAGAATGGGAAACAGGACAACGATCACTCCGTTTCTTTCTCTGTATATCCACTTCTTCTACATCAAAGGACTCTCGAATTGAATCCACCATCGATGAACTCTGTCTGGAGCTCTGTCCTAGACACTGAAAACCCTGTCGTCTTTCTGCTAAATTATCCGCAGAGACTCCATTCGGTCTTGCGTTTTTGTCCCTCCGGCCCCAGATGGATGACCAAACAGAGCACGATGGAGCACCAAATGATAAAGCAGAGTCTCCAAGAAAGGTTCTGTTTGGGAAGTACGAGATGGCGGAGGCTGTTGGGTCGGGGCACTTTCGCTGGTGTTCTCTGTATGGAAACTAGAAGTCAACTTTTGCTCTAGATATTCAGATTCTTGAAAAGCAATTTGTCTTGAATACATTATGCATTCGAAATAGCAGTGACAAATTAATTTTACTCGCAGAACAATCTAGAATTAGATTGGATAAATTTTTCGCTTTATGGGTAACGAAATATCCCTGTATAATTTTGCTGTTGTCGAATCCCTCAACACTTTTCGACCGAAAACCAAAAAAATCCCACGACACTTGAGAGAATATTTGCTTTCAACCCTTGAAAGTTCTAAAATGTCCGACTTGTTTTGCCCTGGATCTTTGGTATTTTCTTGATTGGAGTGGTTTACCATTTTGAGTAAACATTACAAAATATGTAAGGGAAAAAGAGCAATATTAGATTTATTGATTTTGATTTACAAAATTAATTCACTAAGTGATGTGCCAGACAAGTTCTAATTTAAACAAGCAACATATATTAAACGTCTAATAGCAGCTTGATATATTATTTAGTAAACTAATTTTGCAAATCAACATCAAATCTAGACTTTTTCATAAATACAAAAGAAGAAGAAGAAGAGGAGGAGAAATGCGTTGTAATAGTAAATTGGAATGCTTAAGGATGGAAGCACGGCATCATCTTTCCTTTTGGTTTTTCACTAAGTAGAAAATGCATTGTCCTATAAGTTCTAAACTTTGAGTTATAATTACTACTAATTTTGAGCAAACTCGCCATTGCTACATCACCATATATAAGTTAAGATAAAAACGAAAATTATCATTTGCCCGGTGCATGAGCCGGCTCTATGCCACAGACGAATCGAGATTTTTTGATCGAGGATCGACTAGGGTAATAGGAACTCATAATGAATCAACCTTATTTAATTTGACCAGCCACCCCTAACGATATAGAAAATTTCACCGCAAATACTACGAAAGTTTGTCCCCGTGAGCTGACACGTGGCATATGAGGATAGGCTGTCTCCGCAGATAAAAACACAGACTTTATGCCTCGTCAGCAGCCTCGTGCCAACTGGAATTAGCTCAGTTCGCTTAGAGAGACCAGCCCTCTCTCTCTCTCTCGCGGTCGCAGCTGGAAACACCATTGACACAAACCACCATCACTTAGCAAATCCTCGATCGGAGGTTGTACGAAGAGGATGGGCACATTGGGGAAAGCGATCTACTCCGTCGGATTCTGGATCCGCGAGACCGGCCAAGCCCTCGATCGCCTCGGTTGCCGATTGCAGGGGAACTATTACTTCCAGGAACAATGTACGTCTCTCTACCAATCATTGGCACCGATGATTTTCCCCCCTTTTTTTGCGGTTGCATTCGAATTAGCTTTGTTCAGCGTGGAGGCGATTGGAATGAGAATCGGCGGAGGAATCGGTGATTCGAAGCTGTGCTTTTAGTGGTGACGTCGTTAGATTGATGGAGTAATGATTTTGTGGTGCTTTTCGGCAGAGAGTGATCGATTGAGGTTTATGAGGATGATTTCCCCATCGGTTCAACGGTGCGGAGGTGAAAAGATGATATTATAGTTGGATCCCGCTCTGAAACTGTCAATTCAGTGAGTCAAGCGATAGAGGCTGGTTTAGAGTTTTGTAAATTCTTGGAAGTATCGGGTGTGCCTGTATATTCGTTCGAACTTGACTTGAGTGGACCATAGTTGCCTGCTGGAATTTATCGCAAAGCATAAGGCATCAAATGGGTACTATAACACTGAGCTTCCGTGATAGTAATCTTCTTTATGAATTCGTAATTATCGTAAGCATCGTATTAATCTTCCGTATTCCACAAAACAATGAGAGTTATTGCAAAATCAGTTGTATAACAACTGTTATACAACTCTCTCTCTCTCTCTCTCTCTCTATATATATATATATATATATATATATGTGTGTGTGTGTGTGTGTGTGTGTGTGTGTGTGTGTGTAGTAGGTTTTGCATAGTTTGCTTAATTGGCTCAAAGGCACGACATTTCTCTTCTGAACATGAAAGGAAGTAGTATTATGGCCAAAAACCTGATTGCCTCAAAGGGGAAAATCTCTCTTTTGAGTGGTTGAAATTACTGATGCTATTAGACATGTTTTTGCTAGAGAAACTACAGAGACTTATTTACAGTTTGGTCTTTCGGAACCTTGACAAAGCATGTTCTGGGGAATTTTAGTTATCTATGGAGCGAAACTTACCACTTTTGTTCCATACCAAAATCTGTCGATGGCTGGAAAAACAAAAAAACAAAGCCATAACCTCTCAAGGATATGTTTGAAGAATCTTTAGTTACCTAGTATCCCTTTTCTCTGCAGGGTGACCAACCTCGGTCACAATATAGCTGAGTAATAGTATTTCTACGAGCAATTTAATGAAGTGGAGTCTTGGATTTACCGGGTCGGTCTTAGTTCAAACTATGAGGAGAGTGGCTTATCACTTGTTGACTTATTGTCTTCTACTATTATTAATGCTTGAAAAATGACATCTCCTAATACTTTGCAGTCAATTACTTTTTTGCGCCTGATATTCATCCTTTATTGAGTTTTAATCTGCAATTTGTCTTCTAGTTGTGTTAGTAGCTTAATATAGACTACCCTCAATACATTTTCTACTACTGTATCATGTCATGCTTCACATGCTCAACTTTCAGTTGGTCATGTAATAAATGAGTAATTGCGCATGTTAAAGAAAGGAGGGAAAAGTTGAGTCGTGTGTTTGGATTCACATGTCACCAAAAGGGTTGATCAACGTAGAAATTTTACTTTTAGATATTTTGACTTCTAGTTGAATTAGTCCTTGAGTGCCAACTAAAATATAAGGCGAAAGATTTGTAAAACTAAGAAGTCTTAGCTGAAAAAAAAACTTCTTACGGAAGGGAAAAAAAGGTACTATGACTTGGAAAGACTGCATAATCTCCTTAAAAATCTTTGGAGGAGGCAACAATTATCATTACTGGGTTGGATATGATGAGATTTTTAACTTGAACAACACCATGGAGAAGTGTCTGGTATTGTCAAATTGTATTGATTGTTTGAAATGTGTGGGAATATGTCAACTATTTCCAGGCTGCCATCCTATGCAATGCGGCTGGCAACATTGACTATTTGCTTGATGCAAACCAATGTTTGTATAAAAGGGGGAAGATATGTTAGGCAAATTCTTGGGTATGATGGGAATGTTGGAGGAATTTACATAGTCTAACAGACGTTACCTGATACAATGTGATCCTTTAGAGGCAAAATAACTGTGAGGGCACTGAAATGCATCATTTAAGGTGGTGCATTCTTTCTGTTCTAAAATTTATTTGAATCTACTTTTACACTCTACTTCTGTTCTTTTCTTTTTTTCTTTCTGTTGCGCCTGCTAGGGCATTGTACAATACCCTTTAAACTGTTTTGGTCCTGAAAATTAACGGTAGATCTTTATTGAAGGCATGATTTATAAAAAGAAAATACAGAAACATTTTGGACCCAAGTGGTTGCTGTATTAGCTTTGTGTTTCATATGTTGGCTGTATAAGAACTGTAATTCAGTCTTATACATTTACAAAGGCGAGAGGTGTGAGAGGACGTTCTGTTCTTCTCTTATCTTTCTTTTCTTCTTGTACTTTTTTCCAATCACATAAAAGGTTCCAAAGTGGCAAAAGGGCCTTATTGCTGCCATTATTGCCTTGCTCATGGTTTTAATTTTCTTTCTTTGAAAAAACTGGTATAATAGTGCACGTTAGTTTGCATAACATAAACTTTCTTACTTGATCTGAACTGCTTAGGCCATATCTGGTAGCCCAGATAGGGGCCTGGATAAGATATGTGGTTGGTAGCATACTTTGAACTGGATAGACCTGGATTAGGTCCGATAATCCGGAATAAAGTATCCCAAGTTTTGGGGTGGGATAAAACTATCACACCTAGATTTGATGACAATTTTTTATAAAAGAAAAAGCGAAAAAGAAGGGTAATCATGTTAAGGGATGAATAGTGGTGCCACCACGGGGCACCGCTTGCGACCACTATGCAATGGTCATCCGAGGTTCTCTCTCTCTCTTCCAAATATGAGCACCACGGACCACAGTTGTGTCGTCACATGCGGTGGTCACACTCCAAAGTATTCCCTCCCTCCCCCCCCAACCCCCCACAAAAAAAAAACCCAATTTTATCCAATTCTAACCTAGGTTTACTGAATACGGTATTATATTTAGTTGCCCACCAAACAAGATATAGGATATAGCATATTTTTTTCATATTTCTGATGTTATCCTATCTTATCACGATCCTTGTCCCGACAACCAAAGACAACATTAGTTGTTCTTTATATGATATGAAAACAGAAAATTTATAGGTGTTTTTCTTTTAAATAATCTATCTTCTTTGTATTTTCTTTTAAATAATCTATCTTCTTTGTACAGTATCAAGGCATCGGACGCTCATGAATATATTTGACAAAGCTCCAGTAATTGACAAAGATGTATTTGTGGCCCCAAGCGCATCTATCATTGGTGACGTTCAGGTTGGCAGAGGTTCCTCCATTTGGTATGGGTGTGTATTGAGGGGTAAGCCATGCCATATTGAATTTGATGACCCTTATCAAAATGTCATATACTAGATGCAAGTGCAATGAGGGGATGCTCTTTCTTCCATACATGAAATCAAGAAGTATGGACAGCTAATGAGTAAATTGTTGACGGTGTTGTGTTTCGAACTTTCTACCCCGTACTAACCAAAACTGTACACATCATAATTGCGTTTGCATCTTGTCTGTATCTTCATTTGTGCTTATCTGTTAGTTTATCAATGTGTACCAGTGTAATTATGGGCAAGAACATTTCCATGAGATCTAAGATGGATTCTGAGTTTGGTATAGATTTGTTCTTTATAACTTATTTGTTTGCGTCTTGTCTGTATCTGCATTTGGGCTCATCTTTCAGTTTATCATTGTGTGACAGTGAAGTCATGATGGTTGAGATAATTTCCATTAGGTCCGTCACTGAAACTGAAGTTTGGCATAATTCTTACTTATAAGCTATGTACTGATTAGGATTTGGGGCTTGAAAACCTTATTTTCGGAATATGATCTCTATATAATCTGAAAAAATTCGGAAGCTCAACTGTGTGAAATAACATAAAAGCTGCTAATGCAGTCAGCCTAAAAGGGTTTTGGTTGAGGATGTGTTGGCATCTTAGGTGATTGTAGTGCCAGTGAAGAATCTATCTCGTGCTAAGTCTTAACAGTCAAGACCTTCTATTTTTTCTTTCCCTTTCCTCAGTCTTACTGCTGGAAGGAAGACATACTATATCTGGATGCTGCTGGATCTTCTACAAGGATGAATTATTATCTGTACATATATCATCTCTTAAGAAGTTCATCTTGTAACACGAATTTGAATTGACAAGGAGCTTGACCCTTGCAACCTGTTCTGATATTGAAAGGTCTTTTTGCTGATTTATGTTCTCACATTTCTGTGGCTGTAGGTGACGTGAACAACATTAGCATTGGATCAGGGACTAATATACAAGACAACTGTCTTGTTCATGTGGCAAAATCAAACTTAAGTGGCAAAGTATTGCCAACTATTATCGGAGATAACGTTACTGTAGGTGTGTTACCATTTGTTTATTCCAAACTATAACCAAATTGAATATCTAGTTGCATCATGTATGTTTCATTCTGGTGATTCAGTTTGCCTTCTTCAGGTCACAGTGCTGTTTTACATGGATGTACTGTGGAGGACGAGGCATTTGTTGGTATGGGTGCCACTCTTCTTGATGGAGTCTATGTTGAGAAGCATGCCATGGTTGCTGCTGGAGCCCTTCTAAGGCAGAATACAAGAGTTCCTTGTGGAGAGGTTTGTAATATTAACCCTGCTGATTTTTCCCCCAAAATTCTAGATCTGCTGATTTGATTGTAATTTTGAAATCCTCCTCCTGTCCTTTTCATGTATGTTGGTGTTTTTGCCGACCTTATTCTCCTCATCATTATCTTCCTTATATTTTGGTGCACCATTGTTTTTGTTACTGTTTGCTAAGATTTGGATATTTCATCCATCTTGAGTACTATAATTGGATCAACATTACACAGCTGAGGTTTACAGCCCGATTTCAATCTGTCAATATGGTCAACCTTCGTATGGTAATCTCCAAGGTTGACAGTGATTTTACTTCGCACGGTTCACATTTTACCCGAACGAAACAATGAGAAAAAAGAAACTGGGTAGTGTATGAGCTATATAGAAATTGGGCAGTGCGTTTAGTTGAGGTCAATTGCATCTGCCCTGGCTGAAGAGAAATTGAATAATCTGGAACAAGTAGTTTGTGATTTCCAATCTCTCTTTTGTGTCTCGTTACCTGCCTTTCTCTATGGCATCACTCGACTCTTAACTGCTTTACATTTGTCTACTAAAACAACTGAATCACAGGTATGGGCAGGGAATCCAGCCAAGTTCCTCAGGAAGCTCACGGAAGAAGAGATGGCTTTCATATCAAAGTCAGCTGTAAATTACTCCAACTTGGCTCAGGTCCATGCTGCTGAAAATGCAAAGAGCTTTGATGAGATTGAGTTTGAGAAGGTGCTCCGCAAGAAGTTTGCTCGCCGTGATGAGGAGTATGACTCTATGCTGGGTGTGGTTCGTGAAACACCTCCAGAGCTTATCCTTCCAGATAATATTTTGCAAGATAAATTGCAGAAGGCAACTTGATTTACCCAACCATGCTGAAGTTAGGTATCTCCAGTTGAAATTTGATTTCGGAGGCATGCTGTCATCTGAAGATTAAGCGACTACGCAATTGATGTCTAATAATAGTTGAGGCTGGATAAGAATTCAAAGCACGATGCCTACCTGGCATTGGGTCCTGCTCAATTTTTGTGGTCAAGTGGGCACTCGTTTAACATTGACTTGGAGTGACTGTTCCTCTGATTACACATTCAGGTATTCCGCCGGACATTGTTTTCTAAATCTGTGTCAGACTTGTTTTCCATATGTTCTTTTATTAATAAAGTACTCTTCTTCATGAAACCGACAAGTTCTAGGGAGTTGGTCATCATACTTTGCCACACTGATTGAATGTTGATATCTAGGGTATAAGTTCAGGAAGCATCTGAGATCATCCTTGCGCTGGTTTAGTTTAATCCCTCCAAGACGTCGAAGAGCACCTCCCTAAAACCGAAGTGCTTGTCCCGGTACACTTCTAAAGACCTTGTTAGAAGTGACCGACCCAATTAACCTAGATTAATAAATTTGTTTTTTTGTTACTCTAGTGGGTTTGCAATGACGTGGAGCAGATGTCGGGAGGTTCTCCGATGTCTGGTCACTGGCCTGATATATGCTTGGGTATCCGTAACTGGTGAAATCACTCAGAACTAGTGCAGAGAAGTGGAAGGGACATATGATTCCCCTGAAATCTGCTCCTTAACTGAATTTGGCTTTGTCAACTTGTCTAGCAGAATTCGCGAGTCTAATTTGAGTAATCCAGGGTGGTACCATACACCAGAGGAGAAAAATTTGTAATCTTCCATCAAGTATTATCCATTTTTCCGAATAGTTCTCTTGTATTTCGCTTTGATTTGGCCTGATCTAACGGTTCTCCTGAATCTCTCAGATTCATTAGTGGCTTAAGCAAAACGCATATGGCTTCTTTTTCGTGATGCTTCGTGGCTAGCTGGTAAGAATGGTTCCCTGGATTCATGGGCATGGCGACCAAATTCTAGATTATAGTCTTATTCATCAGGGTGTTTGATTACTTGAAAATTCGTTTTGAAGGATTTGAAACTTAAATGGATAGCTCTGCCATGACTTTGCAGACTGAGAATGTAACTATCAGGCCAAAAAAGTGAAAATAAAATACTTTCTATGCTTTTAAAGAGAGAAGAAATGATTTTTTTCTTTAAAAAAAAAAAAGGGAAATTCAAAGAGCTTGCCCGTCTTTTCCACAATAAGTCGATGGCTTACTACCAAAAAAAAAAAAAAAGAAGGTCGATGGCAAAATAGTGAAGATTTCAACAAATGGAGGAAAACTAACACAGTGAAAATTCTATCACGATTCAATCGATATTGCGGTTTTATCCACTTTGGATAAAACTCATGAATATAAACTTTAGTGGACAATTGATTGATAGAATTATTTATTTGGGTTAATATCACAAAAAACCTCAAATTGATATGCAAGTGATAAGTTTATTCCAAATTAATTTTTCTATCATCAAAAATCCTGTCTTGGTATGCCTATGACAATTTACTTTTCGTTAGTTTTTGTTAAATTTTCTTGTCAAATTCTTTGAGTTGGATGGCGAATGACGGTTCATGTGCAAGATTTGGGGTTTTATCCTTCATTTGTCATAGGTGTACCAATTTGAATTTTTCATAGTATTAATCCAATTTAACGACAATTAACGGAGGGTAAATTTATCATAGGTGTATCAATTTAGGTTTTTCGTAGTATTAATCCTAATTTAACGAAAATTAATGGAGGGTAAATTTATTACAAATATATCGGTTTGAGTTTTTGGTGGTTAATAAATTAGTTTGGGGTAAATTCGTCACATGTAAAATATTATTTTGGTGTAAATTTATCAATGTATAGTGATTTTAAATTTTTTCGTGGCACTAACCTTATTTATTTTGTCGTAACCGTTTCTCGTGAAAAGTTCACTTCGATAACAAGAGTAGGAGTACTAAGCGAATGCACGGTGGATCACGATTTAACTGTCAAAGTCATAAGAATGTGAAGGCACATCCTTATACGGTCCATGACTATCGAACGTAGTCTCTTCCGGATCAATTCAAGGTGTGCGATTTTCGCTAGCCGGATAAGCTATCGAGATTTTCCTATTGTAGGATAAAACCGCACTCCAATTGCAGCACACCTGAGTTTCCACAAGTAATCTTGTTGCACAATTCCGCAAGTTTTGTCTTGTGATGTGTTAGCTTCAGTCCCTTTCGTTTGCTTTTGTCACATTTGAGTGCAGCATCTACTCACTTGGGGTGGTACTCAAGATTTCTTGCTAATGAGAAACACTAAGAAGTCTATGTTCCTATTTAGCCACGAAAGAAGCTCGACAACATTAATAAACAGGCAGATCGACATGCCGTTATGGGCATACCTCTAATAGAGGCCCGCAGAGGCGTAGATAATCATAAGAGGCGAGCAAAAAAATCAAGATCCACCCGAACTCGATCGGATAGTGCCGAACCAACTTGTTTTGGGTGGTTCCCACATCGGTACCGGTCCAGTTCCCGATTTAGGTGGGAACCACCCACCTGAATCAACCGGATTGGACCTATTTAAATAGCAATATATATATATATATATATATATATATATATGTATGAGTTTTTTAAAATTCAAGCTATCTCTCAATCACGTGAATAATGCCATGACCCGTTCAAAATTGGAACGAGGCAGTCTAGGGTTTTGGGAGATTGGAACTCCGTCATCAGACCGGCGGAGGGCCAGCAAAATCGCAGCAGGCGAGGGCGAGAGTTCAATCGGCGATTTCATGGATGGAGATTTTCAGGATTTTTTTTTTTTTTGGAGGATTTCGGGTTTTTAGGAAGAAGAAGAAGAAGAGGGACGAGTGGAGTTTTGAGCGTTGCAGAAAAAAGGAGGGAAAACGAAGCGGCCATCATTTTCTTTTCGCTGCGAAAAAGATCAAATTGAACGGCCCGTGAGGGAAACAATTTGGGGACTGAGCTGTGAGTGCTAGCGTTTTTCTTTTTTTCTTTTTCTTTGTCTACCTTCCTTCTCCTTGGCCTATACCGCGTATGTATGGAAAGGAAATAAGGTAGATGTTGACGGCAATATATATGGTACAGGTAATCGAAGGTGCTCGGTAGGTCTAGTTTAATGGACCCATCCGGGAACCGAACCGGTAGTTCGATTTTTGGATGGGTCCATAGAATGAGTGGATGGTTCACGATTTTCATTTTGCGAATTCGGTCCCTAGAGGATAGTTATTGGTTCTAGGGTGGGAATTACTCACCCTGGAACCGATCATCCCTAAATAATCACAACATTATCATCGGGAAGATTGTCTAAAAAAAAAAATCATAAATCTATTACACTTTTGTTAATTTAGTCATAAATCTTTTAACTCTATCATTTTTTTTTGCCAATATTTTTTTTTCACGTTTTACCAATTGAGTATGTCTTACCAATTTTGGCCCGAAGCCGCTGACGTGGACATCGGTAAAGAAGGATTAGCGTAGGTCACCTAGGCCTTCCTAAAGCCCTAAGTCCCTCGCCCGGCGAGGTTCTGCTAGCCCAAATCTAGGGGAGGGCGCAACCCTCCCCGGATCTCGAGCAAGGTCTAGCGAAGCCTCACTGGGGGTGGGCGACGGCAACACCGGTCGTGTCATGTGAGACGTGGACGGCGTCCATATCCGTGATTCCTAATCGAGAATAGATTGGATGAACAGATTGACAATCAAATTTGAACTCAATTGTAAAAGGTAAATAAATGTTAAGACTTTTTGGGCAAATTTTGCCCTTGGTCCCATTTTCCGAGCGGGTTGATATCAGCTCCAGAACAATTCTTCAAGATAGTTAGGTCACTAGGCGAAACAGTCAAGAGTGCCTCTGGACAAATCGCCCCGTCGTTTTGATCCATTCAACAAGGCAAGAAGGCGTGCCTAAAGCTTGAGAATGTTTCTTCTTGGGCTATAGATTGACAAGAATAACAAAACTGAAAAGATCACAACTCTGCGTACCTAACACTCACTATTTTTATCCAGCGAACGTCACACGTCTTCCCCATTACACCGCACTACCGTTCTACCTTCTCGTCTCTCATTTAGCCCTTCACTGCTCATCTATATATCAGCAGGTCTGCCGCCTGAATCAAATGAATCTGGATCGCCGGAGCCGAAAACCCGAGATCGAGCCCGAGCCATGTTTAGAGCTTTCAGCACCCGAAGAGGCCGCGGCAGATACGAGAAGTTAGGCCGTGAGCCCGCCGTACCTCCTTCGGAGGCTGGAAAACTCAAGAGGACCGCAAGTTTGCCTGCCGGGGCGTTCGGCTCGTCCTCGAACCCGGCGCCGGAGGTGGCCTTCCCAGCTGATCCCCAGGGGAAGCCTACGAGGAAAGTCAACAAGAGCCACCCCCTGTTCAGTCTCTTCGACGGTGGCCGCCGCAGGAAGAAGGCCACGGCGACGCCCGAGATGGCCAGGTATCTCGAATACGTGAAGGAGGGCGGGTTGTGGGATGCGGACTCGAATAAGCCTATAATACACTATAGCTGAAAGTGGGGGTTTGTGCTTTACCCCTTTTGCCTTCATGTGCTGCTGCACATTGATTGGTAATAGAGGTTTGCGCAGATTTTGAGTTTCTAGGAGAGACTCCATTGAAGAACAAGCTCCTGTTCTCTGTCCCTTTTTTTTTTTTTTTGGTTACTTCTAGCAATTCAATGTGAATGATGTTGTTGACTACCATAACCAAACAGTTTTCACAAAGCGATCAGGAACACGATATCGCGCATGTGCTTTTCGGTTTTCCGGCACATATGTATTAGGCAGGGATCGATCCTTGCCAGGCTAAACATCGCCGGATATGTCCGATCTGTAGTGATTTGAGGAGCTTCATGCGGCCCCTGTCTTGATACTTCAGATCTTTAGGAATGTGGAAGTTATCTGACGCGGTGGACTCAGGATCTCTTTCGGAATCGCAAACTCCGGAAAATGCAGGCCCTTTGAATTTGCCAGCCAAGAAAGAGGGAGACGCAATTTATCTCTTTGGATCACGGACGTTGTCCAGAAGAGATTCACAGGGTTGAAACCATCTGCAGTGACTCAGATCTCAGTCGTACCGTTTTCTTTTAGGGATCCGTTCATGATCCTTTATTATGTGTTGTGATTCTTTTGTAATTCTTCATTTCGATCGGCCGGGTATCCTGAGGCCCCATGGTCTCAGGCTCAGTTGCAAGCGTCAGGGTCCCCGGGTTCGGGAGCCAAGGCGTCGACCCGGGCACCAAGGTTCGAGCTTGGTCTTCAGGGGTCAGGAGCCTAACCCTTGAGGTCCCAACCGCCACCCCAGGGTCTCGAACCCCACTTCTGCATGGGCCGATTTCAAGATTTTTTGGTAATTTTTCTCCGAACGAAGCAGAAGAATCGGGCTTTTCATGTCTTGAATGATCCAATTCCACGTCCAACCTAACAAGTAACAACGGCTCGAGCGAATGGCCGGTGGCTAAAGCAAACAAAAAAGGCCAAAAGTCCAACATGGGAAGGAACCCTTCGAGATGGTGGTCCATTTTGATTTTGACAACGTTTTCAGTTTTGTACTTTCTTCTTCTTCTTTTTTTTTTTTGAAAGTCAAAATGAAAGAAAAATAATAATTTTCTTGCAAATGTCTATTCTTTAATGAATGTATATTTGTTTTTTTTTTTTTGCTCGGGATAATACTATTAAAAATCTCATACTAGGATCTTGACTTAAAGCTATTCTATGTTAGCATTCCGTTCAATCTCCTGTTTAAATACATGCTCATGGATTTTTCGAGTTGGGCCTGTCACTCTCCACGTCGGATCCAGCTTGTGATCGTCTATCACTTGTGTTTATACGCATGCATTTTAGCATGATATTGAAGAAAATGCCAACAAAAAGTAGATTTGGATCAGGGGTGCCATTTTGAAATTTTTTTGTGAGAGAAATGCATTTTGAGATTTTTAATGCTATTATCTATTTTAAATGTTAGGTTTCGGTAGGCTGTCGAACGGGTGGGTTGGATCTAATTTAGGTCGAGTTGAAAATATTCCGACCCATTTTAATGAAGTACCATGCCATATAAATCTAGGGTTCGTTTGGTTGGGGAAAACTCAATGAAAAAGGAAAGTGATTTCTCGAGAATCACTTTCTAGGAAAACATTCATTTATTTGACGATATGTTATTGAAAACGTTTTATAGTATTTGGTTCTCATTTTTAAATTGATTACAATATCACGATTTTATCCGAGGGCAAGAAGAAAATTGGATTTTTTAATAGTTATTTTTATATTATGTTATTTTTTATAGTATATTTGTTATTTTTATTTTATTTTTGTCTTTTTCTTCTTCCTCCGCCCCCACGAGCTTGAGCTCACCCAAGGATGGCGAGCTCGAGCTCATTAGGAGGTTGGCATGGATGAGCCTCGACCTCATGTGTCCCGGTCGCATGAGCGTCGTCGAGGCCCGACAGCCATTTGAAAAAGAAAAAGAAAATAAAATACTAGAATATTAAAAATTAAAAATACTAAAAAATATTTAAAAAGTTCGAAACAAGTAAAATTCTGAAAAATATTTTCATCTTTTGAGGACTTCACTTTTTTAATTTTATACATGAATTTTCTATTGATTAAAAAGTATTTTTCGTTAACTAAGTTATTTTTTGGACAATTTAAACGGTTGAAAGTCCGGAAAACTAATTTGTGAAAGACAATTTCATCCAAACAAAAGTAGCCCTAGTGACTCATATCCGACCCAACTCATATCCAACATGACTCATTTTACTAAAACACTTTTGTAGTTAACTTAAACTAGAAAAACTCATATCCAAACTTATATGTGAGCGCAAAGAGGAAGTTGTGAACCCATTTGACACATATATTATATTAGGCTTTGCCATTCTCATCCCATTTACTGAAAATAATTAACCAATATAACAACTCATCCATAAAAAATGGATTAAGAATTTTTATTTGAATCCACAAAGTTGTAGTAGTCTCAATGTTTGAAGAATTTCATGGCTTCCAATGCATCATATCACCAATCACTCAAATCAAGTATCTTCTATGTACTATACTTTATTTGATATATTTTGGAAAAATAACACAAATAATTCCTGAACTTTGGCCCAACGCGCAGTATGGTCCCTAAAATTTTAATTTGTTTAATATGACCCTTGAAATTTGGGTAGATATTCATTCTAGCTCCTCAAGATATGAAAATTTTCAATATTATCCTTCCATTAATTCAAGTTTAAGGGCAATATTGAATATTTTTATATAATTTTAGAAATTAAATTGAAGATGTGCCAAAAGTTCAAGGATCACATCGAACAAATTAAAAGTTCAAGCACTACACCGCATATTGGGCCTAATTCCCTAGAAAATCCTAAACTTCAAGTTTAGACCCAAATTTACATCCAGCTTGTTATCACATAAAAAACCTCAAATCTGCCCATCGTTACATTTCCACCCATTTACACCGTTAACTTCTTTTTTTTTATTGGACTTTTTCTCTCTCCTCACTTGTCAAAACTCTTGATATTATGGCTCTCTCTCCTCAAGAAACCCTTCAGTGTCATGAGTATTCTCTCTCTCTCTCTCTCTCTCTCTCTCTCTCTCTCTCCAACAGCAACTAAATCTACCCCTTCTCGACAAGCTTCTCAAAATTGTCGTCATCGGTGACTGGTCCTCTGGCGAGCTAAGCGTCCTCGAGTCTCTTGCCGATACCAACCTGCTGTGGGGTTAGGTATCTGCACGCGAATCCCTCCCATCGTGCAACTCCAAGACAATGCATAGGCCGATCGCCCCGAGCTCCACCTCGAGATCAGCGGCAAAGTTGTCCCCATTGACGAGGACCACATCTCTGAAGTCATTAATGCCAACACCAACGAGATAGCGGTCAGACAAGAACCAGATTCAACAAGGACTTGCCGATCAGGCTATATACGCCGCTCTCCCACAGCGACCAACAATAATGCAGCGAGAGATCTCGGTGACCTTTTTAGGGCGCATTGATAGCTACCCTGATAAAAATATGCGAAAGGGAGAATCATGTGATTTTCGTGTATTTTTATAAGGTATTTATGTACTTTTTTTCTTGTTAGAAGGATATTTATATACTTTACAAGATCATTATTTAAGATAACAATGTATTACACGATCAATTACAATCAACCAGGATCAATTAAGAATTTATACAATCAAGGGACATTATTCTCAATATAATAGTAATATGTATGGAGAATCAAGAAAGATATGAAAAATCTATAATTTATCTTTTAATTATCTCAAATAACACCCATCGTTCGAATATCTCTTTTTTTTATCATGCTTCATAGTTAGTTAAAGTCAATTAATTAACTTAAGAAATTGTTCAAATCAATGGCCATGCTTAAAAAAGTAAGCATATATTTTCAATAATTGAGCGTGAGAGCCAAATGAATTGAAAGATTCATGTTTGGTTCGGGAAGTGATTATGGAAGTTTTCAACTATAACGTGCTACCCGGGTGGTTGGCCATGCTTACAAGAGTAAGCGTGTATATTCAACCTTAGAAAATTGAGTGGAATGGAGCTTTGTGATTTAGCCACGTCATCACAAAAGCTCCAATATGTCCAATTTCCCTACACACATCACTTAAAAGAACCAACTAATTGGAAATAGTCAAAAAAAAAGAAAGAAAAAACTAATAAGAGGACTCCACCTTCTACAAATAAAGTCTAAACATTTTGGTAAATGAATGTATAAATAAAAAGATCTTTTAAGTCCCAATATGAATACAAACATATTCCTGTATCACATATCTGTATATAGTAAAAGAATTTGCAAGACATTTTGAAGGAAACGAATCCCTATAAACATATACGTACATATACGTAGCGAATTATACTAAATTACATATCTTAAAATCATCTCGAATCACTTATCACGGAAGCATATCACGTAGAACGAATATACCTCGATAGCCACAGATTAAGAGCCCCAATCACAAGCGAGAAAAGAATCCGAATCCGCCGACATCTCGTTTTTCGAGAGAAAATCATAGAGAAATTTTGGAGAGAGTTTTTTGCGCTTGTGAAAAACATTACGTTTTCTCTAAGAGAATATGCAATATAGTCTTATTTACAATTGGTAATCAAATCACCAATTATTGCGATCAATTATGACCTGCCTTTTGGGTCTCCCTCTATATGGTAATTGATACCATATATTAAAACAAATTTTGGATTTTCTCTTTATGAGCGCAATTAATTTCAACATCTCCCACTCGCCTATAAAGGGCCAAACATTTCCATTTCTATTCTCACTACAAAGTTCATATGGGTAAATAATCTGTGCGACCAAGCATACTCGAGAGCTCATTGTCATACATCTCGTTAGGAATATACAATAGCTCACATTGAGCGTTATAATTTAGAGTAAATTTAGTATCTTCGCACCCTAGATCAATCGGTCACATTTGTATCTCTCACGATCTCTGCAGAAGTTCGATATATATTGTATTCACAATTACGATTACTCTCACATAATTATAATTGATCGACTTGTGAACACAAGATCATAATGCGACATGAACAACGAATTGATCTTCTTCCATCCTTAAAATCTCTCCATTTCAACTCAATTCGCTTTTCCTAGAAATGTCCCGCTAGATCAAATCATCCACGGTCATTGACAACACTCTAGGATAGCAAACACTAAATCAAAATTTCAAGAATAGGTTGGAGTCGTGAGGGCACTAAACCGAGGAACCCATATCCTCAAGAGTTTTACACAGTGTCGCGACCCTCTTGGACTTCGATCCGACGACGGGCTAATGGCATTACCAATCGGGCCTTCGGCGTTGGGATGAGGAGGCTTTCGGGACTTTCTCGACGCGGGCCCTCCTAGGCCCATACCAAATCGTGGCGAGAGTGTTTGAATTTTTTCGACACCGAGAGTAGATCGGGTTCGACATTAGTGTAATCGAGTGGCATGTGCAATGTGTGCATGCATTTAGAGTCGCCACTTGGTTCTTCTTGGAAGGTGGACCGAAAACCTCACTCGAACAATTGGGAGAGGTCATCGGTTCTACGGAACCAAAGATTTTGGGTTCGGGGAACTTGGTTACGTCGGTGTCATTACCAACTTCCTTTCGATACCTAACGCAAGTGATTATCCTAACTAAGATTTCATGTAGGCGCGAATTTCGGATGAGATAAGTTCGGATAGAGGTTTCATGCAGATCGGAAGACTAATCCTAGCAACCACAATTAAAAATGTGCAATCAAGTATATAAATAGATAAAGCACGCCAATGCACATCAATTTCAATCAAGGGCCTCATAGTAGAGCTTTAATGGCTTAGAGAAAGTGTAATTAAGGGCTAAGGATTGTTTGGAAAATTTGGGGACGATTTGCTAGAAGGGCGAAATCATCATTTTTGAAGGTTTAGGAATCCAATTCTTCCTAAATAGTCCATGGCTACTTGATTGTGGCCATTTTTTATTTTTAGGAATTTTTTAAATTTTTCCGGAGACAATTCGCCGTAGGGGGAAAATCGTCATTTTTGGGAAGATCGGGAATCAAAATACCCAAAACAAGCCATGCCTAGTTGATTGTGGCCATTTTCTATTTTTTTTTTTTTTTTTGGGATTTGTTTTGGGATTTTCTGAATTTTTCCAATTTTTTTGAATTTTTTTATGATTTTTCTAATTTTTTATTGAATTTTCTAATTTTTTGAATTTTATTATTATTAAAATAATAATCCGAATTTTTATAATTAAAATAATTTTCCGTATCGGGTCAACCCAGCCCAACCGTATGGGTCGAAAACCTGTCTAAAAGACCTAGTTTTGATTTTTGCAAAAATTTTCCATTTTTTAAGAATTTTCTAATTATAAAAAAAAAACTCCCCCATTCGACGGTTTTGGAAGTGCCACGTGGCCTCTCCATAGCCGTTAGAATCACTTTTTATTTATGATTTCTGAAAATCATTTATTAATCTTTTATACTTTTTTTTTTTAAAATATCGGATCGCGACACGTGGCGCACCACGGCCGTCCGATCCGGCGTTTTATCTAAAAAGAGAAGGGAGAGTGGCCGCGGCGGCGTGGCGCGCCACGTCGCGCCACGTTAGCCTTGACCAATCAACTCCGGCCACGGACCACCGGGAGACGACGTCGGAACAGTAGAAATTCCGGCGAAGTTGCCGGAATTCTCGCCGGAAAGTCGAATTCGGGGCCACAACTCGTGAATTTTTCACCCAAACTCGCCCTCATGATTCCCCAACAACAGACAAACTCATTTACACTCAAAATACCAATAGATAGGACGAGAAAAAGCATCGGTTGAGCATGAACAGTACCGGTTCGAGACAAGATTTTTTGCAAAAAATTTTCACATTCAAACTTGATTAAGGGTGAAATGATGCTTACCTGAACTCGATTGGAGTTTGGAGACCGTAAGAACAGCCCCGGCCACCCTTTGTTTCCAGCCGAGACCAATGAGGATAGGACCACCATTTTCGACGAGATTGAATGCATAAAAAGATCACGGAGAGTTTAGTGCTGGTCCTAGGATCGATTCAAAGCCAAAGAAACGCAAACATATGTCAAGAGTGACATGGCCAAAGGCTTGAATAGGTATAAAGGTTCAGGTGGCATTTCATCAGACAGGTAACATGCATTCGGAAAAACAACGTTCAAGCTAGAAGTTGAGGCTTCTCGAGCAAAATTGATACGAACAAACGTTCAGACATGCTTATAGGGATTGAAAACAAGGTTGGCATATATTCGGTTTGGATCAAATCGAGCCGAACCCATAGTGTGTGCAAAAACATGGGGCGTAGTGTGGGACGAGAACCGACCTTTTTTTGGCGGCGGCAAAGATGACTGGGGCTCCGGTGATGATGCCTCAGATGTTCTGGAGCTTGGAGATGCTTAGTCGAACCTGAGAAACGCACCCTGCTCTCCTTCACAGCACACACTCGCTCCTGGTTTCTTCTTCCCTTTTTTTTTTTTTTCTCTATTTTGCTTTAAATGTCCATGGCTGAGCTCCCTCTTGTTCGCTCTCTGCAGCCCCCTTTTTGAATCCCCCTCTATAAGAAAATGGCCACCCTTTTTTGCTTGTAACCCTCCTCGGCAGCCTCCTCGCGTACCACCTCTCTCACCCTCTTCCCGTACTCGACTCCCACATTCGTCAAACGACCGTCCTTTTTTGCAATCCCTAGGCGCCAGCTCACTCCCGTACCATTCCTCATGCAGTGGATGACAAAAGTGAGCGAAGGACGTCGCGCAATCTTGAGCCGAATGGGTGAAACATGCGCGTTTTGCTACTGGTTCTTCATGCTGCAGACCCGGATCAGGCGGGTTGAGTCAGGTCCAACCCGCCCTATCCAATTTTGACTAAACAGCCAAATTAAGACCCAATTCAATGGTTTTTCATGAAATTGAGGTCAAAATTGGATTTCCCAGTATGTTTTTCATCCAAAATGGGTATTTTCAGGAATTTTTTGCTTGGAATTTAGTGGGAACCCCAAATTCAATTTAGGATATGGAAATGATTTTTTGCTTTTTCAAGGCCTAGACGGTGAAATCAATTCGAGATGAAGCCACCAATAGGTCCGGAGAGGTGAAAACTATGGGGCAGAGGTGTTTGGTTTCCATGGGTGTGCCCGTATAAGATTTAATTTCAAGATTGGTGAAACCGAAGACTAAATTAAAAATCATTTGTGCAATTAAGCCCTTTGAGCCAAAATCGATCAAATTGGAGGATAAATGAACTCAATTGCACTTCAAAGCTCTAGATACCAATGTCATAGCTTATTTAAGGTGAAAATTGAAAATTAAAAGACTCGAAAAAGAATTTTTATGCTCGATTCGGGTTTATGTTTATGAAGGAACATAGTGACCGAAGTCGAATTTTAGAAATTTAAGGTGGCCATCGTGAAGAGGAAATTAAAAAAAATATTGGTTATTTTTGCATATTTTTATGACCACGAATGGTATTTGTTTGATTTTTTGGGTATTTTTATAATTAAATAAATTCGAGAAAATATCAAAAATTACGAAAAATATTTTTTGTTCAAAATTGGTTCCTAAGGCTAGGTCGAGGCTTCCAAATTTTTTTTTATTTTTATGATTTTTTTTATCTATTTTTAAATAATTTTCTAAAAATAAAATGAAATGAAGGTGATCAAAAATCGAGTGTCAACACATGGCTATAAAGTTGAGATTAATACTCTTGTCGACTCTTCTTAGTCGTCTCATGCATATGTAATATCAATGCGTATTACGGTATTCTCTATTATTTTTTTTTGTGGAGCGTATGCTCTTACATTTAACACCTTATAAATAATAGTTTAGATATTTCAAATGTCTAACTTGAGTTCCCAAATCTACTCTCTTTAAAGAATTCATCGAACTCACATCGCCATCAAAGTCGGATAAAGTGAAATACATAGTTACTTCACTTTCGGGCATAACTTATTATGACTTCATCTTAATACTCTTGTTAAGGCAACATCAAAATTTCAAGCTTGGGCTCTCAATTATCACCTAGATAATAAGCTTGAAATCGTTTTATCTCTATTCGTATACAGTAAATAAATGCGATTACAAGTGTGAGTAGGCTAATCTCTTATCTCGTCCGACATATTTTCTCAATATAATGCACTAAGCATTAATATGCATAAATATCATACAAACTCATAAGCATCAATAATGATAACAAATACCATTAATCGTGAACTTTGAAAAATATAAATATCAAGTATTCCAACTTCTACGCACTTACAAAGATTTCATTATATGGAACTAATCCATTTGTCAACATATAACCAATGAAAACATCTCTAGGAATTGACTTCGCCACACGATCTACTATTATTTTATGCGTAGATATGTGCTTGTATGTTCACATCTTTTTGTACAACCATGTTTTTCACAAAAACATACTTCATGCTTATTTGTTTGGTCTTGCAATGGATCCTTAGCGTAAGCGATTGCTTGCTTGGCTATCGCAATTAATCAATAATTGAACTTGTAGCATCCTTAGCAACACCTTAATGACCCAAATATTTCTTAAGCCAAACACTCTCTTGTACTACTACGATAAAACCACGATATCAATTTTTATCGTGGATAAGGCTATACATGTTTGCTTTTTACTACTCCAAGATATTGCGCTATTGCACAATAAGAATACAAACCTAGAGATAAATTTCCTCTCATCTAAATCTCTTCCTCAATCAACATTAATATAGCCTTCAAGGCGCAGCTCTCTACATTGATAACTCATCAAAAAAAATTGTTAGTACTTTTCAAATACCTCGAGATTCTCTTGACGACAATTCAATATGCTTAACCTTGATTGAATTGATACCTATTTACTATTCCAACTACATAATAAATATCGGGTCTTGTACACATCATAACGTACGTTACGCTTTCAACAACACTAACATATGGAACACTTTCCATTTCTTCGTTAGCTTGTGAAGTCTCATGACACATTTTGCGGCTCGGACCTTCATTTCTTGGCGGTAGGAGTATCTTTGGGTTTACTATCTTGCATACAAAATCATTCCAGGACTTTATCTATATAAGCCTCTTGTGAAAGAGATCACAATCTCTTTGAATAATATCTTGAAATCTTAACTTCAAAAATGTATGCAGATTCACCCATACCTTTTATATCAAAATTGGAACATAGCAAATTCTTGATTGTATTAACAAACTCCATGTTGCTCCTAGCAATTAGTATATCATTAATATATAATGATAAGATTACAAATTGGTCTTTGGATCTTTTGATATATACACAATGATCTTTATCAATAGTTACAAAATCACATGCCACTATGGCATTACGAAAAAGTATATACCATTTTCTCGAAGGCTACTTAAAGCCATATATCGATCTCAAAAATCGACATATTTTCTGTTCTTAGCTCTCTGTAACAAAACCCAAGCATGTTGTTTCGTATAAAATTCTTCTTTTAATTCTTTATTGAGAATCGCAGTCTTTACATTCATTTAATGTTATTCAAGATCCATACTCGATCACTATTGTTAGAATAAGGTGCATTGAGGTAAATCTCATCACAAGAGGGAAAAAAATCTCTTCATAATCAATTCCTTTTTGTTGATTATACTATTTCACCATAAGGCGAGCCTTATATCTCTTAATCAAGCCATCGGTTTTACGCTTTATTTTGATAACCCACTTATTCTCAATGGCTTTACGTCCGTTCGGAAGATCAACCAGTTCTCAAATTTGGTTTAATCTCATTGACCCTATCTTTTTTACATTACTTGTATCTACTTTTCCTTATCGAGCAAGGCAAGTCGAAATCTCATTTACATTCCTTAGCTCATTCTTTTCTTGTAGAGTGACCATGAAGCTTTAACTTCAATGTCTAAACGTTAACGAATCGACGAAAAATGCTTTTGCGACTTGTTTGCCAAATTAGAGACTCGTATACTTAGTACATCATGCTCAATTACGCTTCCACTCGGATACTTATTCACCGTTTTGGAGATCATATACTTAGTACATCATTCTCCATTACGCTCCCACTCAGATTAGATAATGACATCATCTTCATATCAAATGGCTGCAATTGAGATTGGTTCGAAACAAATTCTCTACTTCTCACATTGCTCCAACTTGGATGAAATGCCCCGATAAAATCATTATCACTATCCAAGATTTTAAACATAGTATAATTTTCACCTATCTCGCCTTTTTTTGGAAATTCATTCACTAAGAATGTGACATCTCGTGATTCAAATTTAGTTACACATCTACTTTCTTGCTCACCTATAAACACATACCATTTCGAGTGCTCTCAATATCTCATAAAGATATTCGTTTTGTCTCTAAGGCCCAATTTCTCATACCCGTGGGAGGATTTTTGTGTATATGAGGCACATCCCCAAGGTCTAATAAAACTCAAATCGTATTTTCGATATACCCACAACTCATATGGAGTGGAAATAATTGATTTAGAAGACACATGGTTATGTATCTATACAACAATCAACAAAACTTCACCCCCAAAGGTGATAGGCAAATTAACTTGTGCCATCATAAATCTAACCATTTTCATTAGGATTTGTTTATTCTCTTTGTAACTCTATTATTATGAGGAATCATTGAAATAGTCAACTATCTTTTTGTTCCTTTTTCATCACATAAACATCCGAACGATCAAATATATTTTCTCGACCTCGATCGGATCTTAATTCTTTTTATTTTAAATAGATTTTCTAATAGCTCAAAAAAATTTCTCAAAGCAACTCATACCTCAAATTTATGAGAAATAAAAAAAAATATCCGAATTGAGTGCAATTATCTATAAATGTGATGAAATAAACAGCCCTATGCCTTGCTTTTACGTTCATTTAACCACATATGTCCGAATGGATCAACAAATGAGAAACTCGGCTCTTGTTCCTTTTCCAAATAGTTTTCATGTTTTTTTTTCCTCAAACAATTCTCATAAATAGGCAAATCGACTTTTTCAATATTGCCTAATAAGCCCTCTTTAGCTTATCTAAATATTTCCTATTGGCCAATATGACCCATCCTAGCATGACATATATTCACATCATCACAAAATATGTAAATAGGGAATAATTAACATTTACATTATTGTACTCAACAATCAGCATAATGAATCATCTAGAACCATAATAACTTATTCCCAACGATAAGTCATCACCATCGTAATGAAAGTTCAAACTGAAATCAAGTTTAACAAAACTAACACGAAAACTAAATTCCGTCTAGTTTTTGGTGCATATAACACATCATGTAGGAAGAGGATGTGACCAAGGCATATTGAATTGGCGGATGCCAATCCCTTTAATTTCTACTCTAGAATTATTTTTCACATTTATCCACTTTGCTCTTTGTGAAACTCATTGAAATTCCACGAAGGCATTTCTCTCATTCACCACATGGTTCGTGGCCCATAAGTCTACAATGCACAAAGGATGAGATTCGGTTACAAAAACCGAACTGGAGACATAAGTAACACTCTCAAGTGTACAAAGGTTTTCTAACTTCTTTGGCTCACCACGGTCATGAGCAAAGCGACCCTTATTACCACAATTAAAACATTTCACCTTTAAGATATTTTTCTTGAATTGACACTTGCTTTTCCCATGTCGGTTAAACTTTGATTTCTTTCTTGAAGAATTTGGTCCCTCACTCTTCCACTTCTTGGACCCATCTTGACGTTTACGCTCGGAGCACGAAGCCTCATTTGAGTTAGAACTAGCATAACAAATGTTGATTTTAAGTTTAGCCGCCAAAAGGCGATCCACCTCTAGTTCAAGACGGCACATAGCATCCTCAAAAGTTGTTTATTTTTTATTGTGGATCAAGTGGATTTTCTTCTTGTCATAGTTATGAGGTAAAGAACATATTACTTGCTTGCATTTGTTGCTCATCGGTCAAAAAGTGGCCTTCATCTTACGGTTCACCTATCATGTATAATACACGCTACAAATGTTGTTTCATATTCTGCCCATAAAGCATCATATAAGTATCAAATCTTATAGTGATCTATTTTATCTTGGTGACCGATATATAACCCAACTTAATTTTTAAAGCTTCCCACTTGGCTTTGGCATTTTCATAAATGCCTGAAGTCATGCATAAAATCATTTTTCATGCTACTCAGTAACATAATGCAAGTAATAGAGTTCATTATTTTTCATACAATAAATGCCTATTTTTCCCTTCGAATTGTGCAGTATTCTCATCTTCGGGTTCTTTCGTAACTATGTTAAGAGTTTCTAGTGTTTCTTGTTTTTCTAGCACATACTTGGATTATCATAGTCCAATTTTCGTAATTTCCGCTATTCAATTTATCTCTTTTATTTAGCTTAGCAACGATATTCTAAAATACCGTAGTTATGGTATTCGAACACGAAATTCTATAGACATGTATTCACGATCTATTGATGCCTAACATTTATGCATCTATTTTACACTAACTAATTATATTAATGAATACTTTCATATAAGATCTCATATTCGAAAGTTCACTATGGTCCCAATCATCGTCTAAGAATCCTCATTTGAAATTACCATCAATATAATCATTTATGTAAAATCGAGATTACTAAAGTTATTAAAACTTTCTAGAACTCCCCACTCAAATAAAGGATCATAAATAATACAAAGATCTCCTCATCTTATAATCATAAAATTGCATGGCACGATTTGAGCTAATATACAAATAATTCATTCATCGAATTAAACTCAAATCGCGGAATACAAGGTATAAATAGCAAGTACACTAAACTTTATATGTGCTACCAATAAAGCATGCTCTACACGATCTCTATGTCGCTATCCACGTGTGAGATATATTCTGTATTTTTCAAAAATTAGAGAGATACAAGTAAAAATACCCGAAATAGGCCCCAAAATACGTGTATAATGGATTTCATACATATTTTCATAATTTTAAATACATCCAACATGTACAATATCTATATCATAATGTAGATAATCTAAAAACAAACACAACGGACACCTCGCACGCTCCCAACGGAGCTCATACGCAACCGCACGAGCCAATCAACGGTCATAGTTGACTTCGGGGACCAAATTGCAATTTCTAAAAAATTTAGGAACCAAATTGCAATTTCCTCAAAGTTCAAGGATCAAATTGCAATTTTCGAAAAGCTCGAGGCTCAAATTAAAATTTTTGAAAATTTTAGGGACCAAATTGAAATTTTTGAAAAGCTCGGGGATCAAATTGTAATTTTTGAAAAGTTTGATAACCAAAATGCAATTTTTAGAAAATTCGGGGATTAACCGGGTTAGAATAGAATGGAGCCGAGTCCGGAATATCCTGAGCTAGCTCTAGTATAAACCGAACCGATTCTAGGTTATTTGAAACCTAGTATGAGGCACGTGAATGTCTGCGCACGCGTGGGCGCGTGAAGCCCACACGCACTAGACCCCTCCCGGCGCATGCCGCCTTTTTTCGATGGCTTTTAGCCGTGGTCAACCCCTCAAAACGCTCGCCTCATCGATACGAGTCGATGGTATAGTTATATTCCATTTTCACCGAGCAAAATTACACGAAAAAGCAACGTTTCGCCTTGTCTTGGGGATTCGATCCCGTCCGTAGCGCATGGCGCGTGTGCGGCCTCTACCAACGTCGACTCGCGACGGGCGACCACTCAAAATTCTCATATCGCCAAGCCCGTTCGACTATGTGTTCAAAAATGATTTTTATTGCAGAAAAATTCACAAACAAACCGTGAACATTAACTCCGAAAAATGATTTTCAGGTTTTTGAGAGAGTTCTTTGTGCTTGTGAATGACGTCATACGTTTTCTTTGAGAGAATATGTAATATACTCTTCTTTACAATTGGTAATCAAGTTACTAATTATTGCGATCAATCATGACCTGACTTTTTTGTCTCCCTCTATATAGTAATTGATATCATATATTAAAAGCAATTTTGGATTTTCTCTTTATGGGCACAATTAATTTCAACACATATTAATCGCCACAAAATTCATGATTTAAAGGAGAATGCAACGTGACATTCATATATAAGAAATGTAAAATGATCATTACCTAGACTTACCTTTGGGGAATTCTCGTGAGGAATTAGGTCCAAAGCTAGCTTGAGGAACTTTGTTAGATTATTAACAAGAAGTTAAACTTTTTTATTGCGTAGATTATTAGAACAGACGCCTTATTTAAATCCCTGTCCCATTTTTTTTTCAGTCTTTATTTTTGTTTTCTTTGTTTTTATAGGAACATCCGAATAATCCAAATATAATCCTGTCTGGATGTATTCAATCGAGAGACATGCAGACAATCACTTTTAATACCGTCAATGACAACAACACTAATAATGACGATGAATACTCATAATTGTTTACGCCGAATAACAGCCAAGCGGTCGGCTCGACATAGGCAAACACGTGACTTATGCGGGAACGCTCTTATGCACGTGACCCCTAGTTGACGTCACGGAGATTGATGTGAATAATAGCCATTGGTATTAGGGAACATCGATCACACATGCCGACACCAATGAAGCATAGGGTGAGCAAATTAGACCGAATCGGATCGGTCCGAACCAGACCAGACCGGGCAAGTTGGTTCGATCCTTAAGGAGGGCGGTGCGGTCCTCTGTCCTAAGAAATGTGATAGATGACCAAGGCGATCCGATCTTCGATTGCATGATGGATGAGACCGGATTGGATCAAATTAGAAAAAAAATATAAAAACTAGAAAAAAAATTAGACATTCTTGAAGGGCTAGTCAATCATATTTTCTCATCTTCTCGCTCGACACTCACTCCTATCCTCTTGCTCGACGCTCACGTCTTGCCTTCGTAACGTAACTTTGCTCGACACTCACTCCTCTCACCTTCGCCGCTCCGCTCGATCCTCTCGCGGTCCCATCTCTCGTTCGTCGGCATCGTCGCTCTTCTCGCATCTCGTAGCCACCGGCGAGGCCTATCGCGGCCATTGGCGTTGTCGACTCGTCGCTCCTCTCATTGCTTCCTCACCTCGTCTCCATCCTCTCGCGGTCGCTTCAATCTCACATAAAAACCCCGTGATGGTCATGTGCATGTTTTGTTAGGTCTGATGGTTGGGAATGGAAGTTATTAATTTAGATATAAGGATTAGATCTCCATAAACAGCTAGTGTTAACGGTCCAATCGAGATCGGACCGGTGGTCCTCGGTTCCATACCGGGATCGAACCGGTTCGGACCATGCACACTCCTGACGAAGTATATTGAAGGAAATTACTAATCGGTTGCCGATACACGATAATGAATGGTTAATGACAATCGACATGGATACCAATGAGCAAAGGACAGTTGAAAGCATAAGAAACGAAAGGATGCAGTCACAACTCACAAGTTCGGGATCGGAAGGGAACATAGCAGTTGCGACGGATGAAGCAAACTGACAAGTGTTCACTACAAATTCATGACCACCGAAGCAGTTGAAATCACGAAACAACTACCATGCATGTTTTGAGGGAACAGTTAGATCATGGGATCGTAAAGCACAAGATTTTCGGAAAGGAAGAACAAGGAGACAACCACTTGGAAGCAAAGACCATAGAACAGTTACTACGCATTTTCATAGGAACGACAGCTCGAGGACGAGATCAAGAGACATTGAGAACGTGGGCGCTGGACTTTCGAGAGTACAAAAGCAACCGCTAGAAACCGTTCGAGAAGGATGCAAACCGCTCTAGAAACCACTAGGAAGCTAGGACCGCAACCATTATAAGCAGCCCACCTACACATCAAATAAATTTGCTGTCTTTTAATATCATTACTTTTCTGCGCCACACTTTTATTTTTCGGACTCGCGTCGTCGATTAAATTTCATCATGCTTTTTAGCCGTAACCTTCGGGATTCGCGTCATTGATTGAAATTCGACATGTATCTTTATCCTAGGTATTGCGTCGTTGATCAAATTTTGGTGTAATATCGCGTCGTTTTCAAGCTTTGTTGTCGATTTAATTCTGGCATTACGTTGGTTCTATTTATGTTTTCGGATCTTGTCGTCAATTAAATTCTAGCTCGGTTTGTATCTCGTATAATCTTATCGAAATTGATTCCCTTGTTTGCCTAGATATTTTCTAAGGATGTGCAATCGAACCGGGTTTACCCGAAAACCGGACCGGACCACTCGAAAAATAGGCCCGGAAACCGATGTTTAGCCATTGTTTAAAAAAAAACAAACTAGTCTCGCTCGCCTCACCTTCTCTATATTTGGTGGATTGTAATTTCTAATGCTCGTATTAGGAATTGTTGCTTTTGGCGGATAATGAGTTTTATTATTAATCTTTTACTTTGAATTGCTTTATTGCTACTCATATTATTTTCTTGGAAAAAATGAAATCGAAAGAGAAACAAAAAAAAACAAGTTCTCAAATAAACCTTGGAACCGGATTGAAAAAATAGGGAATGTTCCAAAATAGCTTCCAGGACAAAAATGGTAGTTTCCAAAAACTAGAACATGATTATACTAGGTTAGGTTTCGATTTTAGGTCGAAACCTAACTATACGGACCATGCTCACCTCTAATATTTTTTGTCTAGTGTCGCCACAGGACTTGTTTCTTTTTAATTGAAAGTCGATGAACGATTTTTGGTGTAAGATTTTTTGTCGCAAGACCAATTTTGGCCAAACAACATGATAAAATGCGGAACGAACTTTCAAAAAGTGATGATGAAAATTTATATGATAAGCAAAATTCTACTTGTGTCATAAAAGCATCGGACAAAATGGGATTTCTACGCTGAATATGTGCAAAGTAAACTACATTATGCTATATACACACCGTGGTATAGGAAAATTGCAAGGTCGGTCTTAATCCTATTGCTTTGAATACGCTAGAGTCGTAAATCTTAAATTGAATCAATTTAGTCTTAAATCTTTGAGATAAATTTTAATTAAATCCTCTCGATCTAATCTCACCCGATTATTAAATATGAGAGTCGAGTCATCACCGATCTGTCCTATGCATAACGGCGAGCGCATGACGTGGACGGATATTTAATGAAACAACACATTTTTTTGCTCAGATGAACCGCATTATTTCTTGGTATTGCTTTTAGAATGATTTTTGGTTGCATTACCGAAACCACATGTTGAGTGTGTTTTTTTTTTTTTTGGTCGAACATGTTGACTGTTTAAAAGTCAACTTTAGATGGTGCGTCATAGATGTGGATCCGATGTTCTAGAATTCTCTAGCTCTTTGTCGGCTTCTGCAGGTACATCTTTAAAAATGGATGTCTTTAGGGATCTTTCGGAAACGGGTCCGCACCCCCTTACGGTCATCCGATAATTAAAATTAAGATAATAAATCCCGTCCATCAATCATAAAATCTTTAATTTTATATGTGCTACAATATTGGGTATATAAATTATGGAAAACATAGAAAAAATTACAATCCGTCGCGACCTTGACTTCAGAAATGGCCCTTCGACCTTTTCAACCCATCCAAAAAGTCATACCTTCATGCTTTATTTCTTCCTCGAAAATTATTATGTGAACGGAATTTTGTACTTGTCAATTCCATTATCACCACAAAGTTTTGATTAGTATAAGAATTATGTACGTCCACTTTGATCACATGTTGGTTAATTCAATTGAATTTCAGCAGATGAGTTGGACCATAACATTGAAAATCAAAAGGTTTAGTAAAGGCATGCGGGTATTGGATTTAGTGTTGAATTTGCAAGAAATGAGTGCACGCATCTGAGTTTTTCACCGTTCTGGATCATGAGGTGAAATGAGAATGGAAAATGGCATAAGCGGTCCATAAATTTTAACCCAATATATAATATTGTCCCTAAACTTTTACTCTTTTTAATGTAGTCTCTTGAATTTAGTCTAATGTGCAATGTCATCCTCAAACTTTTGATTTGTTTAACATGGTCTCCGAACTTTTATTACGTGTTCAATTTAGTCCATTAATTATATGAAAATATACAATAGTGTTATTGAACTTGAATCAATGGAAAGATAACATTGAACATTCTTATTTAGTTTATGGATTAAACTAAACGCGTACAAAAAAATTTAGGGGCTACATTGAACAAATTAAAAGTTTATGGACAACATTACACTTTGAGCTAAAGTTCATAGATCATATTAAATAAATTGAAAGTTCGGGGACAATATTGGACATTAAGCCAAAGTTCAAAAAAGTCATAGATACGTGGCGAGCAAACTTAAGAAAAGAAGTTGAATGGAAAATGAGGACTCCATGATCGTCATCTTGGAGAACCGAAGGGCTTATAAGGGTGGAAGTACCAAAAACGTATTAAACCTATTACGTTAATATTAATTTAGTTCTAAACATTTCAATTGAATCAATTAAGTCATAAATCTTTTGCATTTGCCCCAATTGAGTCTGTCTAGCCAAAATCTCGACATGGACACCGGACATCCTACGCCGGCCGTCATGTATTTGGTCTCAATTCCAATGCATTTCATTTTCCCCTACACTCAAATTTGCAAATTTCTCGCCTCTTTCGAGTTCCATTCGAGCACTTTCTCGCTCAAGTGTGGGGCCGCAGCGCAATCTCGATCGCTCCGCAAATCGTCTAGAGTTCATATTGTCTCGATTCTCGTTGATTTTTCTTCAACATATCTTGCGACATGCCCGCACAGGTCGATCTTTCTTAGCAATGCAATGGCCAAAAAGCAATATAATATATACTAGATCAAATTTGGATCATTGAAAATGAAGGACTGTATATTAGTCGCATATGAATTCCATCAAATTTAACGATCTATGACCAAAAAAAAAAAAAAATTTGTTTTGACCCTCGAGGGAACTAGGCCGTCAACTTTAAATTCCCCCGTCAATTCGATAGAAATTTCAAAATTTAGCGATAAGAAAATTTCCACACGATTCTCGCTTTAATTAGACACGTGAGGTAATCAGCCAAGATGTAAGTTTCTCGATGAACAATTGGTAAAACTACAAGAGCATGCCGAATTAAGAAAAGGACAAGAGAGCAATTACTGAAAGGGAAAGGACGAGACAGCAATTACCAATTCCGGTATCAAGCTAAGAAACTGAATATTAAAGCTTGATTCAAGTATATAAATCATATTTAGGATGTGTTTGTTCCATGAAAAATGAATGATTTGAAAAACTTCTTGTTAAAAATGGTCGTTTATGTCGCTTACAAAAAATGAATGAATAAAAAATAATTTCATCGTCCACGTAGATATCTAGATATAAAATTTAGATATAAATTATTGTCGATAATTAAATTTATTTCATTGACTTATTATTCCAACATATATAAGCAATTATTTTAAAAAAATATTCTTTGAATTATTTAATTTTGTCACGAAACAAATGGAGCGTTAGTTGACCTAAACTAAATTAGTATTAAAAACCCAAACAAGTTTTTTAAAAAAAAAAGTCAAGTCTAAAATATTTATGATTGAACTAGAAAATAAATCAGTTGGGCTAAACTAAGGTTGCTAAGTTAAACCAAAAATTGAAAAAGAAAATATTCAAACTTGACAACTTACAGAGGCCAGAAACTTCGATGATTCACTCCGGGCGCGGATCGCTACTATACGAGCTTATCCGACAGTGGTCACTCGAAGATAATATAGAGTTTACTTTTTTCATTTTCATATTCTAAATCGATAAAAAAATATATATAAAGATTTTTTCATCTGAGGATATATTTTTCTTATTATTATTATTTTGTTTTCATGTTTCGTGGTGCGAAACCCTAGCCGTCGTTGCGCGAAAAGGAAGATGGGAAGGACGACCGTCGAGAAAGTGCCAGGCAAGCATCCAAGTGGGGCCCAGCGGAGCGTGTACGGTCACGTCGAAACTTTTGGGAGGTAGGGGGAAGATTCTCCTCCCCTTGACGAGGCAAAAAGGCCGAATCAATAACCGCAACGCAATTCTGGAATCACCGAAGCGACACCGTTTGGTTAAGGTTTTGCAGATCCTCTCTTTTTTTTTTGCTACTTCCACGCGCACCTCTCCTCCGTAGGTTCCCTATATTGGCCCCACCCTCCACCACCCCTCGCGCACTCCCGCTGGGGAAAAGTCCGCATTTGTCCCTTCACTAAGTTACAAATAAAAGTATTTTTGGTTTATCGTAGGAATTCGACTATTAAATATGCATATGTATTTTTTTTTTGGGGAATCTTACAATTTAAATGGTCTTATTTTAATGTGCAACTTTTTCTTTTCCTATAAATTCGTAAAGACATCATTTCAAAGTCTATTTATTAACACCAAAATAATAACAAGCACAAATATCGAATGGACGTCGATGTCACTATATCCCGAAATCGATAAATTGAGAGCGATAAATCACTTCCCGAAGTTCAATAAGTTGATTGCAACATACCGAAAATGGAAAGAAGGTTAAACTCGATATTCGAAAAGTGAGAGAATAAGGCCATTGATTCGGGAAGTTTAGCGGGGTTCATGAACATATCGAAAAACCAAAAAATATTAGTAATAGAGGGTTACAGGCATAAAGAGAACCATGAATTGGCCAAATTAGCCACCTCCGCGGAAAGTTATGAGCAAGAAATGAAGGTAATGGATACAAGCAAATCGTAAGAAATTATTTGGAAGGATTCAAATTTGAAATCATTGTGATAGTTGAAGACCAAATTTTGAAGGATAAAAACGATAGAAAACGTGAGCAAAAAGGAAGTTATTGAAGGGCATCAAGATTTAAGATTTGAAAACGTGAAGATAGCCGACTAAGCAGTTACAAAATGCAAGAAAATACAAATATGCAAGGACTGACAAAAAAGGGGACATAGATCAACAACACATCCAAAAACACTCAATTTCCTTGGCAATTTAATTTTTCGTCGCACTTTACGTTTCATGCACTTTCAATTCCAAAGAACCAAGTTTATTTTTCAGTTATTTCTCGTTTTCTTAGGAGTGTTGTAATGTAATTCAAATTTATGTTGATCTCAAATCCATATCGGATCTATCTCTATACATTCGCCTTACAATTTGTTTTTCGCTAGAAATCTCTCCGATAGTTGAACCATAAAATCATTTTTATAAGAATCGAAGAATGAATTTCGATGAAAGGTATTCTTTGTTGCAAAATAAGCGGACACTATCATAGACGCTGTTAAATCTTTTTGCACTTACATAAGAAGAACAACAGCATGCATCGGACCGCACCTCGCAACTTGTGCTATCTTGTGCCGGGCTGAGGGACTCGAAGTCGGCCGGATTTGATAAAATAACCGTGAGTTGGCACCCGAAGCGAAATGGAGTCACTCGAGGCGGGCGACGGAGGAGGCATGAGCGGGACCCATTCCCCTCCCTTTTCAGCCCAGCAAATCCGTGACAAAGGGTGCAGAGGATTAAAATCCAAGGGCATTTTCGACTTTTCGTAGAGGCGAGTTAGCCCGAGGTCCGGACGGACACGCTAGATAGGAGGGACGGTGAGGCAGGAGTGGTGGTTGGGGGCGGGGCGGCGGAGCAGCAATTCAGCTGGCTGGCGAAATAAAATAGAGAATCTGAGCAAAAATAATAATAATAATAAAATAGAGAAATTCGACCCAATAAAAAATAAATGGAAATAAAAAAAAAAAAAAGAAAAGAAGATCGCGTGGCGTTTGAATAGCGTGGGGGAAGAGGGAGAGAGGAGAGGAGAGGAGAGGAGAGAGGGAGAGGCGGTCATCGCGAGAGAGGGAGGGAGAGAAACTTGAGGAAGGGTCGAGCAGAGAGACTCCGAAAGAGTCAGAGGAGATCCTTTTATATATATATATAAAAGAAGAAGAAGACGCACCAGAATATATTTTGTTGGAATCCGCAGATGGGAATGGATTCTTCTTCGAGCCTTCGTGTTTCGGCTCCCCGTCGCCCCTGCCTCTGACCCCTCTGTATCTCTCTCTCTCTCTCCCCCTCCCTCCCTCCTTACCTCCGCCGCCAGCTAGGGTTTTCCTCCGAGATCGCCGCCTCGAGGTCAGGATTTAGCGTGGTTTTCGCGCATCTGGGTTTGTTGCCGTTTGTGTTGTTGTTGTTGTTGTTGTTGTTACTGCTGCTGCTGCTGCTGCTGGGATTCGAGGCAGCTCGCGTCGTTGGATAGGTGCGTCGGGGTTCGCGTGTGTTTCGCCCAACAAGTTTGGAGGCGTAGAAGGAATGTTCGCTCTCTGGATCGAGATTGAATTTTTTTTTTTGTCTTGTCTTGTCTCCTCTCTCCGCGGGGCGAATGACGAGCGTCACGTTGTTTTTTCGTGCTTCTCGTTGCTAGATTTGAGTTGCTTTTTGTTTGTTTCTAAGGGTTGATGTGAGTCTTGCGTTGTTGGGTTGGCGAGTCGTATTTATGTGTTCAGCTGAACGGTTTGAAGGCCTTGAATATGTTTGTTTGGTTCTTGATCGTCCCTGTGAGCTTGAATTCTCGACTCAAGCAAACAACAGCCATGATATGGCCCTTTTTCGTTCGCTCGAGTCGAATGGGTTTCCCATTTTTTTGCCGTATGGATGTAGCTTGTCCTGTTGAATTAGAGCAAAGTGGCTTTGGAAATCTGTATTTCTTACTGGGTTTATTGATGATTTTTGCAATTAGGAAGCTTGAATATTTTCTAGAGAGTACTTGTTGAATAAACTTTGGAATGATTATGTGGACGCTTAGGTTTTTCCCTTAACCAGGTTATCCCTTTTTTATGCGTCTTAAGAAGAAGGTGTATTTGTTTCTTCTGAAATTTTTCATACGGGCGGGGCGTTTTTATTTCTCTTGTATGCTTTACACTCTGAAAAGTCATTTTATGTCTTGTTTCGCAGAGCCATGCCAACTTTTACTGCAATAGCTTTGGATAGGCTATTGGAACCCAGAACATCCAGATCCGCCGACAAATCTGTTAATAACCCCATGCCTGTTCCTAAGTCGAAGCCTCCTAAGCCTGAGCCAGTGCCTAACGCAAAGTTAGAGAGGAGGAGAAGTACCTCAGTCATGGAGAGGAAAGTTCAGCGGCCTCAAATGACTCCGGCACTTTATGCCACTCCAGAGACTACCCCTGTTCCATATTCACCGTCCTCATTCCCTCCATCCCCCTACGTCATCAATCACAAGAGACGCGGCCCACGTCTTGTGAAGAGCTTATCGGAGGATGATGTTCCCTCTAGAAAGAAGAGCATGGATGAAGCAAACACCAATTCTACCGTAACTGAAGCAAAAAGTGAGGAGGTTGCTTCTGTGGGGGATGCCCCTGTTACATTTACGATATTTAATCCTGTTGAAGATGAACATGTGAGTGGTATGGACGGTTGTGAGGTCAGAAGCAGTGACAGACCTTCGAATAGTGCTTTGGAAGTTGGGACTAGCAATTTGAATAATGGCTTTGTGGAAGAAACTGATACACTTGTTCCTGTTCCATTGACTCCTGAAAGAGAGGTCGATAGTGAAGATTTTTATGATCCTCAGGAATCAATGAGTTATACTAGTAACACCGATGGAGAGGATAATGGCACTGCAGAACGTTCTGTGAAGTTCTCCACGCCAATGGGAGAGTTCTTTGATGCATGGGAAGGTATTTAAGATCCTGTGTTTTCCTATTGGATGTTTCATTTATTTTCTGGAATCTTCTTCTTCTTCTCTGGATGTTTTACACAAGCGTTGTTTTCAACTACAGCAAAGAAATAATTTGACTGTGATGATGTGATAGTCTTTATAGGTACATGAGAATGTCTACTCTCTACTCTCTCTCTCTCCGGAAGGAAAAAAGAGAGGGGGGAGTGTCCTCCAGAGAGATATTGAGAGAGAGTAGGGGAAGGAGGGTTTTGCGTATTATGTAGATGTTTAAGGATCAGATCAGTAGCCATAGCATTTCTAAGTTGGGGTCTCTCTATAATTATTTTTCGCACAATGACCATATTTGAAAATTCCCGTTTCCTGAAATTTACGCAAGTGCTTATGTGCATCCAACAGAACTATCCTCTGAGGGTGGAGCGCAATCTTCTCTGTGTAATCTTGAAGAGGAACTGCGAGAGATCAGATTGAGTTTATTAATGGAGATTGAGAAGCGGAAGCAAGCAGAAGAAACCCTGAGCAATATGCAAAGCAATTGGCAGAAGATACGGGAACAGCTATCACTGGCTGGTCTTACCCTACCAGCAAATCTGACTTTGGAGTCTGACCAATTAAATGTGGAGGCCGCAGAACAGCTGAATCAGCAAGTTCAACTTGCTCGTTTTGTTGCTGAAGCAATTGGGAGGGGCATGGCCAAGGCCGAAGCAGAGACGGAAATGGAAGCTCACCTTGAGGCTAAGAACTTTGAGATTGCACGACTGTGGGATCGACTGCACTATTATGAGGCTGTGAATCATGAGATGTCTCAGAGGAACCAAGAAGCTGTTGGTGAGTTTCTGAACCTAGCCTTTTTGGGCTGAACTCTTTAGCCGAGTCTGTAACCTACAGGATACATAGCTCATTTGGCCCCTCTGTTTCAAGCATCCTTCATTGTCAATATATCTTCTTTACTATTTATCTTTACACAATTTTATGTCCTCCTCCTGCTCATTGTGGTAGAATACTGAATTGCTTTTTTTTGCCTTAGAGTACATGTTAGATTTCGGATTAGGCTTGAACGTGGCGCACCCCTATACATTCTCTTGGGAGAAAAAAAGATGCTGACAAACTTGATTGAGTGAATCGACAGTTGGGCTTTGGAGTGTGATAAATTTGAGTGGCAGAAGCATAGTCATTATCATTTGGGTAGGAATAAACACGGACTTAATGATGAAATCGCTACAAATTTAATTGAAATCTGGAAGAAGAGAATGACGGTTTATTTTCTGTAGCTCTAGAACCAACATAATTCATACTTTTATAAGAAAAGGTGATATTATGAGCTCTGCTTAGTATCAGGGATGAGATGATTACTTTGGAAAATCATGACAAGTGTTGCTTAACCAGACTAGTCTAATCTGGTTCAACCTGATACGGTCTGACCTGTACCGGTACCTAGTCACACCAGTTGAACTGCCCGGGTTTTTGTTAATTGCTGCTATCCTCCCCTGATTACAGCATTTGGCTCTATTTCTGAGGATTCACATTTCTCATAGGGGAAAAAACAAAAATTTTGAGATTTTCTTCCCACTATGAGTTAGTTTCACTTTGAATAGTGGCTCTATTTGGTTGCATATAAGATAGTACTTTTTTGTTTTTTGGTCGGAAAGATAGTTAATACTTATTCCACCTATTTGTGATATTAAAACCTACCTTGTACGTGGTGAAATTTGTTTTTTTTTTGGCTGGCCAACTTGCTTTGCTTACAAGTTTCCTATCCATGCTTTGACAACATTCTTGTCAAGAGTCCGATGTATCTTGGCCACTTGCCGTCATTGTCCTTTGTATTTAGCCAACATGGGTTTGGGTTTGTACTCCACAGACAAATATATATTCTCATTGGGTTGTTTGCCAAGGTCATCAGGCAAAGTCTCTCAAGTTTTGGCTTTTCCTATTGTTTGTCTTTGCAGAGACTGCTAGACGACTAAGGCAGCAGAGGAAGAGGAGGCAAAGATGGGTGTGGGGTTCAATAGCTGTTGCCTTATCACTCGGTGCTTCGGCATTAGCATGGTCGTACCTCCAGACAGGTGACGGATCACGCAGCGACGATAATCAGGCGAGTGGAAGCACCAATGATGCCGAGTGAGGCATTCTTCCTCCAGAGTCTACTAAGATGGGCTCCGCCATTAGAGGGAGAGAATAAGAAAGGGCCAGTGCTGCTTTGTTAAAATTTTCATGTTCTTCTTGTAAGAGCGGGCAAGGCGCGCTGCGCAATATTAGTTCCGACAAAATAATACGCCAAGCTGCGATGTTGCAGCTAATCCAGAGGTTGATATACCGAGTTTGTATATTTGTTGGAAATGCATTGATTGTTTTGCTTTACCTCTTCCAGGCCTCTGGTGCCTGATTTACTAGTTTTGCAAGGTTCATGTTGCTGCCTTTGTTGGAGCCAAAAAAAGGTATTTTTCAGCCTGTGGATGGTGATTTTGAAGCAGAAGACATCTTAGGAATACTCTGTTTCAACAGGTTTTATGAATAGATTCATGTTTATTGCGTTGAGCAAAAATACGAGTTTTGAAATCAATGAGGCGTTGGTTGAGTTTGTGAGATTTCCGGACTTTAGACGGTTAAAGCGATGAGGCCCGGATTCGAATCTTTCCTATCGCGTTTTGAGGGATTTAATCGGTGGTATTGGTGTTCATATTTTTACCACCACAAGAAATTATTTATTGCATGTGGAAAATCTCGATTACAAAAAAAAAAAAAAAGGATACGGGCCTTGAATGTGGGGGGTGATGCTTGAAAACAATGTCAGTAAATTGTCTTGTCAAAAAAAAGTTTGGTATGCTTGTGTCAATTGTTATAATTTGGGACATTTAATTTAGGATGAATTTAGTATGGGTGAATGTCTGATTTAAGTCGGTGTCTGAAAGAAGATAGAAATCTCGCAATTGTGTTATTTAAATCTCTAGTAAATCAGTATCGCTGCAAAAATTTCTCATTTTCCTACGTGGAAATTAGTTGTAGCTGGAGAGAACGGGCACAAGCACAGAGCACAAGCACACTGCTGTTGTCCGGCTCCAAAACGGTGCGTTGGTCTTTGGATAGAGTGCGTTTTCGATGGAAACGAACAAGGAAGCTTGCTCCGTCAAGTGGGCGCATTATCCAGTCAGAACAGAAACTCCGCGACGGGCAAGAATAAATTACTCGGAAATGAGTAGACCGACGAGCGACTAGCACTGGCCGGAGCTCCGGCGATGGAGCTGTCTATGCACCCTCTCTCCAACGCAACTCTCTCTCCTTACTCCTACTTCGCCTCCGCCGGCAACTCTTGCTTTCCTCTTCGCAGGAGCGCCTCCGCGATTCCGCGAACCGGATGCCGGTTCCGAACCAGGGAAACCGCCGACGCCGGGGTAGGGAACGGCCGGCGCGTCGCTCTGGAGCGGCGCCGGCGGTTCTGGATTGACGAGAGAGAGAACCGCGGCGAGGAAGGCGGGGGAGAATCCAGCTCCTACGCTTCGGATGACGATGTGTATTTGTCGTTGAGCGAGAAGCCGGACCGGAGCACGGCGTTGCTCGATGATTACGAGATGGAGGAGCTCGATTATGCTTCTAACGTGGATCATAGAAGCGGTATGTGTCTTGTTTATTGGTTCGGAGTTCCCAACGTCTATAGTTCCAGTGGGTTGTGAATTTTAAGTTGCACTATGGAGCTTCGTTCAGCGGTTTGCGCCTTGTATGTCTCTGTCTCCTGAATGTATGGATGAATGCTTGAATTTCAGCTGGCGTGGTTGTTCTATTGTCTTTTTCGTGGCTGGATTTGATTATATTTGATCGAGTAGATTATATAATTATATCCTCATGGAAGCTCTCTGGAAATGTGTCCTCTATCCTGAAAATGCCTTGCAAAGCAGTCTTCTGGCGGCATTTTGAGGTGTTAATTAGGCGAGGAGTGAAACAGATGTGGGTTTGATTAATTCCTAGAATTTCTCCTAGTATCAAACTGTGGAACATTACTGGAGTACTGAACCTGGCAAGGGTGAATGATTCCGTACATCTTGTAGTGCTCCTGAGAGAGTATATTACATAGTGGAGCAAAAAAGTGGTCACATTTCACTAAAGCAATTGGATGACATGATTAGCATGTGAAGTTAAAAATGTCATAACCTCTCATGTTTTGTTCCTCCACCATGTGCAATTGACATGCACTGGACCCCCCTCCCTGCGATATTTTCTTCTTGGCCTTTCCCTGGTGCTAGTTAGTTGTTCTTATACAATGAGCTATCAAATGCAGGATATGTGGCTGTCCTAGGAAAGCCTAATGTTGGGAAGAGTACACTTGCAAATCAAATGATAGGCCAGAAGTTGTCGATAGTTACAGATAAACCGCAAACCACAAGGCATCGTGTTCTTGGTATTTGTTCAGGTCCAGAGTATCAGGTACGAAGAACATTGTGTTTTGAGTAAGATATTCTTATTTATGATCTTCCTGGATCGGACTGAAGCAGTAAGTGGTTGTGTTAAGAGTTAACTCTATAGACAGAAGGTATAAAGGGAAACCCCTAGTATCGTCTATATGCAATAAACTATCTACGAGGGGACTTTTATGGTTGAATAGCTCGACAATTTCTTGTGTAGATTCACAGAGTAACCTTGGTCTGCTTATTGATGTGTGATCCCTTCATTTGAGCATTCCTTTCCTCGCATTGTCCATTCTTATTGTGCATATGACGTGAGGCTAAACCTCCCATTTATCTATCTTGAGTGATTATAATCCTTCATTCACTAGAGATGTTGTCAGTAATATCTTTGAATTCTTCTATTTTTCTTTCTTCCTTTTTGACGTTATACAATCACGTAAGAATTATTCCAGAGACTTTTAAAGTGAGCATTTTCTGTTTCCTCGGTGAATGTTCATGAAAATGTCCATTTTTTTTTTCAAACAACCTTATAGTAGAACTGTGAAGCTGAGAGATTATAATCCTTCATTCACTAGAGATGAAGTTGTCAGTAATATCTTTGAATTCTTCTATTTTTCTTTCTTCCTTTTTGACATTATACAATCATGTAAGAATTACTCAAGAGACTTTTAAAGTGAGCATTTTCTGTTTCCTAGGTGAATGTTCATGAAAATGTCCTTTTTTTTTTGTCAAACAAACTTATAGTAGAACTGTGAAGCTGAGAGAGACATATTGATGTGAATATGGTAACATGTTCTACAGCAAATGCATGAGTTAATGGTTCTGATCAGTATCTCCATGGCAAGTGTCTCTCCTTCCTCCTAATCTTCAACTATTCTTGCAGATGATACTTTATGATACTCCTGGTGTAATTGAGAAGAAGATGCACAAATTGGACTCCATGATGATGAGTAATGTTCGCAGTGCTGCTGTAAACGCGGACTGTGTACTAGTTCTCGTGGATGCATGTAAAGTACCTGAGAAAGTATGCATGTGTTCTAGAAAATGACTTGCATATCGTGGTTTCGGTCAGTTTTATGTGAAATTTTCTTATGTAGATTGACGAAGTATTAGAAGAAGGTATCCGGGACCTGAAAAATAAGGTGCCAACTCTGCTAGTAATGAATAAGAAGGATCTGATCAAACCTGGTGAAATCGCAAAGAAGCTCCAGGTTGGACTTTCTTACAGTTACAGGCATGACTGTGTAGACCCACATTAGATCAGACTCTTGCTGTCACTGTCAAAAAAATTTTAAGAAGACGGGGTGGCTGATTTACTTTGCCAATGTCATTGTGCGCCTTGTGCTTTCCCTTTGCTTTCAACTTTTTGGGGATTCGGATTTTGTCTTTGAAGCCCTGGAAGCTCTTATACCTCACTTGGAATATCAGTTTTCAACAGTCGTCTATTGGTGATTGTGATTGCATTCAAGAGGTTAAATTTCCGCATATGCATGTCATTTCATACTAGCATATAGTCATTCTCGGGGCCAATTATCCTGTATCAATTTTTTATCTCCTAGATATGGTGTGTTGTATTCTCTAATCTGTGCCCTTAAGCTGATTAACTATACTTGCAGTGGTACGAGAAATTTACGGACGTGGATGATGTTATACCGGTGAGCGCGAAATATGGTCATGGTGTGGAAGATGTCAAGGACTGGATTCTATCCAAACTTCCTCTGGGGCCAGCTTATTATCCCAAGGCATGTGCCACATTTCTTCTTCCATGCATTTTGCTGTTCCAGACTGCTACTGATAGTATAATTCTAGATGTACTGTTTGCTAAAAGCATTTCATGCAAATGGTGAATCTTGAAATGATTTTTGGTAGACTAAAATGAAGAGAAGAGGCTTGCTTCATCTTATAATTTCTCTTCTCTTATGCTACAAAGAGTAAACAAAATTTACATTGTTGGAGTGTTCAAACTCCCCACCTGAATCAGAGTAGTTCTCATAAGATGCTTCTGTTGGAGATAAATGTCCTCGATCAATCTGAATTCGACTGAAACTCTTAAGATAAAGTAGTTGAATGATCAGCCAGGAACTGTAGCTTAGATCCATCCAGTAGTTTCTTCATTTCTCGATTATATGGTTGAGTGAGCAATTGTTGGCAGGAAATGACAGCAAAGCTTTTCCTTATGTTCTGGTGGGTTTGACTGCCTTTATGCAGTTTTGCTCTATCCAGTGCCACGTGTCCTTAGAGAGATTCTAATAGCCAAGGTTTTCATGACATATATCCAACAGTTAGCAGTGTCGGAGTGGCAACTTATGATCCAATAGTTTGAGTGCCTTTATGCAGTTTTGCTCTATCTTGTGCCATGTCCTTAGAGAGATTCTAATAGCCAGGATTTTCATGACATTTCTCCAATAGTTAGCAGTTGTGGAGGGGCAACTTATGATTCATTATAGGAGGTGGAGGCCAGACATGGCGTATATGTTTTGGCAGTTCCTCTTCTTGAGGAGTACAACATTATAAAGCTCAGAACTGATTATTTATTACTGAAACTTCTTATACCGATCCTATTTAAAGAATGACTCGCATCCTTTCTAATTGCCATCTTGCAGAACTATTGTCGTTCTAAGTGAACCCAACTCGAAAAAATCTTGTTGGGGCTCAGGGAAAGTCTTGCTTCTTGCTGCTGGGGAGTTTAACTGTGTTTTCCTTGGTTCTTTCAGGACATTGTTAGTGAGCATCCAGAAAGATTCTTTGTGGCTGAAATAGTTAGAGAGAAAATTTTCATGCAATACCGCAATGAAGTTCCTTATGCTTGTCAGGTATACATATATACAATCTCAACTCATCTCCTGCTTTCTGTCTGTCTTCCCTCACTCTTGAGTTTTGAGTAGAAGTGTTGGGGTTCACATAATAATTTACTCTTCGGGTTTTGGCTTTTGATCACTCAAGGTAAACGTGGTGAGCTACAAAACCAGGCCAAATGCTAAAGATTTTATACAAGTTGAGATTGTTGTAGAGAAGAACTCACAGAAGATCATCATAATTGGAAAAGTAAGCTCTGGATCTTGCTCACGGGGGAGAAAAGAATTGGAGAAAAGGAGAAAATACGGATATTTTTTTTCCCTCCATATATTAATCGTTTCTGCATGATAGTTTATAGACTGCACTATGTATGTCTGCTCTTGTCAACTGGAACTACATTGACGTGCTTTCTAAGGTGAGATAGTTCCGTTCTCCGTTAAAATGGGTTTCTAGCAGGGTATGGACAAGCATAAAAAGAGAAGTGGAGGACGTGCCTTAGCATTAGCAATTGTGGCTTGTTTGCTGATTTTAAGTCTTAGGAGCCTCCAAAGTCCAACATAACGATTAAGTTGAGAAAATTGGGCCTTTGTGCTACATGAGGACTCACGATTGTAATTACTCTATCCCTGTGATTTGCATGAACAGCATATGCATGCATGGCTTGTAAAGCCTTCGCTATATCTATACTTGTTTATAGCTTTGGTTATGGTAAGTGTGGAGGGGCCACTCAAGTTTTTGCTTCTGATGTCGTTAACCGTTGCATATTTCAGTCCTTTATTCCGATATAAGACCCTGGACACTTGTTGCAAACCATCACCAGCTACTTGGGGACATATTCCAACCTCGTTGGGCTCGTCTGCCTCCTTTAGCAGATGCTTTGAGGGAGGACCAGCATTTTCTGTCATTTTTGAAAGACTACGCTTTCAATTCTGTATTGTCATGCATCATGTAGCATGCTGTAGGTTGGCTTTGTTTGTTAGTATTGTAAGAACAATTGTTATATATTTTGCTGTTAGCCTTGCATTTGGAATTTAACTAGTTCTCCCTTCTTGCCCCCAGTATATAAGAGTTTTTCGGGTGATTGAAAACATAAGCTTGGACGATGGAGATGGAAAAGATGGATGTTCTGCTACACATAGTATTGTCTGATTTTCTGTTGGTTCATGCATGAGTCCGTATAAACTGGTTAATGTAGCTTTATGTATATTTTTCAGGAAGGTAGGGCTCTCAAGCTACTTGCTACAGCTGCTCGGCTTGATATTGAAGATTTCTTGCAGAAGAAAGTATATCTTGAGGTGCCTAATTACTCTCTACTTTTTCTCTAGCCCTACATTTTCTAGTCAAAAGAATCATTACATATGTAAAAAACTTGTCTATTTTGTTCTTTACAATTTCTCTCTCTAATCAGCTACAGTTGAGGTAGGCTATTCCGGGTTTTATATGATCAGTGGTTACATTACGAACATGCATTTATTTATACCAACATAGGAAATGAGAACATGTGTTGAGGCTAGCTGTCTGACAGGTTGAAGTGAAGGTGAAAGAGAATTGGCGGCAAGACGAAGGACTTCTCAAATACTATGGTTATGGGGGACAGATTCGAGCACTATGACATAAATTTCTTCAGCATTTTTCTCGGCCCAACTTTCTAGTCTAGAGATCGTGTCACTGGGAAGTCTCACTAGCTGATAACAAGATTGGATGAAACTGATTTCCATCTCCATCTTCTTGGTAGCTGAAATTCGGCCTTGGTCTTTCTTGATTTTGTTAGCAAATTTCATCTTCAAAGTCCATATTTGCCTAAAATAGTTGATTGTGTCTTGGTTTTCTTAACAAGGGAAAGGGTGCATTGTCTTCCTCTAGCAAAGTTGAGGATTAATTTGTTTTCGATTGATTTATTCGGTTTCTTTCCTAGAAAAACTTATAGTAGACTTGACTTCTTGTCGGTAGTGAGCTTCATCTGGGAAGAGCAAGGATGTAGAGAAGGAGCATTTCAGTATCAGACTGTAGGTTTTCCCTTCGAACCAAGAATTTCGGGCTAATTCTGCTTTTTGGCAAAGTAGTTTTCGCAAGATTGGAAAAGTTGAAGAACATTGAAGGTTGCAAATTGTTACATTTCTTCCTAATTGCTTCTTTGCTGTAAAAGGAGGCGATTCATTCATTGATCTTGTCCTTTACGTACGATAATCACCCAGTATCATTGCAATTTACTCGGAGGAAACGTCAAGCTAAGGTTGGCAGCATATCCCCAATCGACTTTTGCTTTCTTCGAAAAGAAAGAAAAAGGAGAAAAGAGGCGCAATTTGGTCCGTGATTGTAGGCGTGAGTGGTGACTTGGCCACTCTTGTGGGTTCAGATTGGAGTCCTTTTCTTCCCATTCTTTTGGCCTTTTCCTACGTCAGACATGCGGTAGATATACCATGTAGAAATGATGTCGCGGTGAAATCGATCGATCATCATTGTTCGTGTGCTTGCTAATCTTATTTCACGCGACGTTGTCGTGTCTACTGCTATCACCTTGTTTTTTTTTTTTTCAGCTCGTTACGACATGATTGTCATCTCAACCACGATCTCGTGATAGCGAGCCTGGGGCGGCACGACTTGCGATTCCCCAGGTGAAACGATTCATGAACAAAAGAATATCACGTTACGAGCCGACAAGTGAATTGACCCGATCTTAGCAATATCTCGCGAGTCGTTCCCACTCAATCGAAATTCATTTGAGGGCATACCCCAGGGAAAATTTGACGCGACTGGATAATAGCGATCCGCCGAAGGAAGAAGCGTCGCTCCTGAGAGGAACGTTACATTAGGGCAGGTGGTGTGAGTTAGGGGGGCGCAGGGACACATGCTTCTGTCGTACGAAGGATCTTGAGGAGAAAATTCGTGGGGGAGCGTCGCCATCATCAATTGAAAGCGGAACCATGGCTGTGTGTGGAGTCGTAGGCCACCACCGCTTTTTGGATGCATGTACTACTACTACTTCCTACTGCCGCGGATGGCATTGAGAGGAGTTTGCTCTAATCACATACCCAACAGATGATGTGCCGCTTTGTCGGTTGGGTCAGTGGACCAGTGAAGACGCGAAGGGAATACCGACAAAAAGGAAAAAAAAATAAGGTTACAAAAGGGCAAAAGGGGAATGAATAGTGTGCTTTCGCCCTCGTTTTCCATCCTTTTTGGTTTTATCTGGGACGTGCCCCGACCCATGTCATCGTTTCACTTTGGGGCGACCAATGCTTTCGCGGAAGCGTGGTACGCATGAGCCCCGGTGGGCATCAGCCGGTGGAACATATGTGTCTCACGTGAGATTTACTCGATCCAACGGTTTGGACCCGTTGATGTATGAAGTTAAAATATTTTATTAAGGACCTTTTTTTTTATTTTTTGCTTTAGCGATGCAAAGATAGTAGCTTTCACAATAGAAAAAAAATACAAAGTAACGAATAAAGAGAAAAAGAAAAAAAAGGTTGTGACGACATTCTTGAATATTATCAATCTTTTTATGCTCCCGATCTTGTGAGAATATCATCAAGTGTATTTTTATTTTTCTCGAAGACTAAAATGGATTCGCAAAATGTCTCTATACGAAATGTAGCCCAAATTTGGATAAACTTCGATAATAAATTTTCTGGTATATTTTTTTGACTTGGTTCTTTTATTATTATATTCTCGTTAGTGTTGATTGTTTGTTTGAATTATTATTCTAAAATTGGTACGTGATTCCTAACAACCTGGTATCAAAGCTTGGATTGGCTAATCGAGAACATCGAGGGTTTGTTTGATGACGTTAGATTGAAAGGCAAACGGTATGGAAAAAGATAAAATTAGAATCGATAAGTTTGATGGTCGGGATTTCGGATGGTGAGAACTCCGAATAGAGAACTATCTTTATTAGAAAGATCTCTACGCATTACTTGAGGGTTGGAAACTCGAACTCGCGAAAGTGGATCCGACAACAAAATCGGGATGAAAAATTGTTGATCGAAACACGTTAGGTGCGATTCGTCTAGGGCCGATGAAAACGACAGGGTATCACATTGTGAAAGTGAAAAATGCAAAAGAAGCCATGAATATTCTAACGAATATCTATGAAAAACCGTCTACATCAAATCATATATTTTTGCTAAAGAAGATTGGTTAATATGAAATTATCTAACAGAGGTTTTGTTGCAAAGCATATTAACAGTTTCACGCATGTTACAAGGACAATTAGAATCCGCATGCATAAATCGAATATGAAGCTACAAGCATTATTATTTTTATGTTCCCTTCCGAAAATTTACAATATCGCGGTGCGGGGAATTTCGAACACCATGAAAGATGATTTGACTCGGATGATCTTGTGAGTAGTATCATAGATGAAGAGATGCGATGGAAAGTCTTAGGTAGAGATAAGTTTTCGTCATCCACATCTTTAACGGCACTAGTAGTGGAGAACCGTGGGACATGTAAAAGCGAGATGAAAATTTAGTGGGTGTGGCAAGTCACAATCCATGGGGAAAAGAGAGGTTGCAAAAGATGGGTGCTAGTTTTGTCACCAAACGGGACATCGTAGATTTCAAGTGTGAAGTCTACAAAAAGAAGCAACGATATGATAATCAAAGAGCTAATGTGGTATGCGATGAACCTTTGCTAAAAAAAACTTGTGTTTGTCTGTAGGGTTTGATTTGACGATAGATAAGTGGTTTCTTGATTTTGGTGTTTCTTTTCATTGCACCTCACAAAAAGATATATTTGCTGATTATGCCAGTGAAGATTTTGGGCAAATGGTTGTGAGAAACGACAACATGTGTCTAATTGTAGGAAAAGCAACTCGTGATTGTGAACATCTCGGGTGGAGGACATCTAATTTTGTGTGAAACTAAACATATTCCCAAGTTGAATAAAATTTTGATTTCAACCGGTAAACTTGACCAAGAAGGCATGGTAACAACTTTTGGATTCGAGAGAGTGGAAGATAACCTTAGGGGCAAGAGTAGGAACAAAGGAAAAGCATATAGGTACACTTTACCTTCTCCAAGGAGACAATATCGGTGATATGGTTGTAGCAATAGTGGCTACGGGTAATTTATCTAATCTTTGGCATTATCGTTTGGGATGTCTTGGTGAAAAGGGTGTAAAACAGCTTACACTCAAGAAAATTGCTTTCACGCTTTGCGAGAAAGTTGACTTAGATTTTTGTGAAAGTTGCATTTATGGAAAACAAAAGGCAATTAGTTTTCAATTGAATGGGCGATAGAATAAAGGACGAAGGCTAGAGTTGGTTCATATTGATGTGTGGGGACCAGCTCGAAACTCTCTTATGGTAGTAAGAGATATTTTGTCGCCTTCATTGATGATGGAATAAGAAAGACTTAGGTCTATGCTTTTAGAGAAAAATCAAAAGTATTTGGGATGTTCAAAATATGGAAGATCATGGTAGAAAAAAAGATAGGTTATTAGATTAAAGTTTCAAGTCTCGATAATGGTAGTGAATACACGAGCAATGAATTTAAAGAATATTTGAGCCGAGAAGGCATACACGTGTTGAAGACTATTCGTAGAACTCCTCAAGAGAACGGTGTAGCCGAAAGGATGAACATGACTATTTTGGAGAATACAAGATGCATGAGACTACATACGAATCTTCTATTATACTTATGAGTTGCTACGGTTTATACAGATGTATATTGGATTAATAAGAATCCATCTAGTGTGATGGATGGAGGAATACCACAAGAGCAATGGTCGGTAAAAAGGTTAATTATTCATATCTTAAAGTTTTTGGTTGTATTGCATATGCTTTTATTGACAAAGAAAACAGGAAGAAGATTGATGCTAAGTCCCAAAAGTGCATCTTTATCGGATATGGCGATGATGAATATGGATATAAGTCTTGGGATTATGAGAATAACAAAGTTATTCGCAATCGGGATATGATGTTCCATGGAGAAAAGATGTACAAAGATCATCAAACAGAGCATGAGACGGTAGTAAAATCGGAAAATATTGAGCTGCACAATTCTTGTGAAGATGATTCTAGCATATCGAATGCACTGAAGGGGAGGTTCAAGAAGAACACATTATTAATGAGCAGGTAGTTCAAGAGAAATGCAGTGATCCGAACGGACTAATGACATTGAAATATCTATTTTGAGGAGATCTACACATGTGAGAAAGTCAAAGGTAATTTTTTATCCATCAACTAATATTGTTTTGAGCCATGTCATATATACAGATTCGGGAGAGCCGAGACATATGAAGAGACAAAGAAAGCTACATCTCACATGCGGTGAGAGCATGTTATGAACTTCAAAAGAAAATTTGGGAGTTAACTTGAGTAGCCTACCGGTAAAAAATCTTTGTTAAACAAGTGGGTACACAGGATCAAAAGTGAAACAGACAGTATTATCGGATACAAGGCGAGACTTGTAGTAAATGGCTTTTTAAAAAGAAGGGATCGATTACTCCGAGATATTTTCACCAAGTAGTAAAGATGGCATCAATTAGAGTTTTGTTGAGTATAGTTGCATCGGAGGATCTTCATATCGAGCGGTTAGATGTAAACACGTAGTTTTACATGGTGATCTAGATGAAGAGTTATACATAATGCAACCTAGAGGTTTTAAGGCCAAAGGTAAAGAACACATGGTGTGTCGCTTGAAGAAAAGCTTGTATGGCTTGAAGTAAGCTTCGCGATAATGGTACTTAAAGTTTAATGGTTTTATGGAAAAAAAAGGATTTGCACACTCGTGAGGCTAATCATTGTGTTTATTTTCGCAAGTATAGCAATAATGATATTGTGTATCTCTCTTTATATGTTGATGATATGCTAGTGACTAGTTCTAACATGAAGAGAATCGTAGGAGTAAAGATGTTAGCATTCTAGTTTGCTATGAAAGATTTAGGAGAGGCCAAGAAGATTTTAGGCATGAAAATCATTAGGGACAGGAAAAATAAGAAATTATGTTTGTCACAAGAAGATTATGTAAACAAGGTGTTGAAGAGATTCAACATGGACAAGGCAAAATCGGTTGCGACTCCTCTAGCGAGTCACTTCAAACTTTCTAAAGATATGTGTCCAAGAACTCGGGTTTTGAAAGATGAGATGGCGGCAAAGGCCGTATGCTTTAGCAGTGGGGAGTTTGATATTTGCCATAGTGAGCACGAGACCGGACAGGGCGAGTTATGAGTCGATATTTATAGAACCCAAGCAAAGAGCATTGGCATGCTCGTAAAATAGATATTGAGATATCCAGCGGGTATATCAAATTACTCTTTTTGTTATTGAGGTACATCTCTAGAATTGCGGGGGTTATGTGGATGCGAGATCACTTGGAGTGATAGAGATAGTAGTAAGAGTACCACTCGGATATATCCTTATAGTTATAGGTACAATAGTGAGTTGGGTATCTCAACTACAAAAAGTGGTGGCTATATCGACAACGAAGCGGAATACGTGGCGATCATGGAAGCCTCTAAGAAAATCATATGGTTACAAGATTATTTGGAGGAGTTATATCGAAAGCAACCAATGAGCACACTTGTGGAATGATAGTTAAAGTGCAAGTGCACTTAGCAAAGAATGCAGCTTATCACTAAAGAACTAGACATATCAAAAAACGTTATCACTTCATTAGGTTAGTACTAAAAGATAATGAGTTAAAGTTACGGAAAAGTGATAGCTCAAAGAATCCAGTTGACATGTTTACCAAGGTAATAGATGGAGAGAAGCATACTTTTTGTACTACTACTATTGGTATTGCTCCGTGTTAATTGATGAGGAGCATTGCAGAGGCATAAGTTTCGATTAATAGTTTTTTGAAGAGGATGGATGCAAAATTGCTTGATGCATCGGATATATTTGTTTTCAAGTAGGAGATTGTTGGCGTGTGAAGCCAAAATCTATTTTTTAAGGGCTTTTTTTTTTTTTTGTCTTTTCTCCTTTTTTTACTTCTAGGTCAAAAGCTATACCTCATATATTAGGGATATATATGTAGTAGCCGTCAAAAGCAAAAAGAAAAAGAGAAGAAATGTAGAGAAGCGCAAAGTAGCTAATAAAAAGAAAAAAGAAAAAGAAAGTTGTGACGGTATTCTTGAGTATTCTCAATCTCTTTATGTCCCTATCTTATGAGAAGATCATCAAGTATGTTCATACTTTTTTCGAAAACTAGTGGATTCACAGAGTGTCTTCTCGCACGGAGACGTAGTCCAAATTTGGATAAACTTGGATAACAAATTTTCTGGTGCTTTTTTCGATTTGATTCTTTTATTATTATATTCGCTAGTATGGATTGTTTGCTTAGATTATTATTCTAGAATTGGTACGCGATTCCTAACATGTTTCCCTTCACAAAGTGTCGATCGCAAGGAGGCAATTTCGTTTAGAATTCTTTAGTCTCGACATGAATGACGTGCTTTTGACTGGATCGAAGAGATGAACTTAAGTTCGACATGGATTACTATCCGAAATAGTGCTTGGGGCGTCGAATTACCGAATTCCAAACAAATTTCATTACTAGTCGCAGGCGTGCATGTTAACCATACTATTTTTTTTTTTTTTTTTCTTTATTCGTGAGAACAAAGGTTTGAAATAAAAATTCGTTTGGTAAAACAATATCAATTTTCTATTTTGAGACAAAACTTTTGTCCAAAAATATGTTTGGAGCATAAATAAAAAGTAAAAATTTTATTCTTTTCCTTTTTTGAAACAGAAACAGATAATAAAAACTCTGATCTTCATCGATCTTGAGCCGCCGTCCGTGGGTGACCGCAACCGTAGTCTCCACCTTTCGTCTCAATCCTAATCTTTATCGCAATAATAAAAATTTTATATTTTTATGAAACGAATTTTTATTTTAAAAATAAAAATTTTATATCGTTATTAAACGCATTCCTCTGCTGGCAAAAGAAAAGTTTTTCTGTTCTGAAAATCGTCCAGCGACAGATGACCAGAAATTATTTCCATACTACAGTAGCTAGTCAGTCTACAGTAGCCGGCGTCCCCATACTGGCCTGGGGGAAATGGGGCATCCCGAATCACCATAGATTTTGCACCCAATCTGCAGCAGAAATAATAGGACAAAGCCTCTCTCAACTCAACCACATTCATTTCACGCAATAAAGTGAAAGACAGCTCCTTTAAAAACCTCTTCAACCATCCTCAACTGCATTCTCTGCTTTTTCAGACAACGCTTTCATCTTCTTCCCTTGCTCTGCTTGGCCATTCTCACTCGATCCTCGGAGAGCGAGCAGTGAAAAGAAAAAAAAAATGAAGCATTTCGCATTGCCTCTTCTCGTCGGCATTGTCGTCCTCCACCAAGCTTGTTTCCACGCCCGCCAAGTGGAGGCCGGTGATGGGTTCGTGAGGGCCAGAGGGATACACTTCCTGCTGAACGGAAGCCCTTACTACGCCAACGGCTTCAACGCTTACTGGCTGATGTACATGGCCTCTGACCCTTCCCAGAGGCACCAGGTCTCGGCTGCCTTCAGGGAGGCCTCGAGCCACGGCCTCACTGTTGCCAGGACTTGGGCATTCAGCGACGGTGGCTACAGGCCTCTTCAGTACTCCCCGGGTTCCTACAATGAACAGATGTTTCAGGTTGATTTTGATTAGTTCTCACAACGATTCTTTGTGAAATTAGGATCGTGGGTCTTCAAAATGTGGGAGATTTCGTGAGCACAAGATACTGATCCGTTTCTTCTTTCTTCGTAAAGAGGGCAAAGCAGACAACTTTCTTGGTATATTAACGTCTGGGTTCTTGTTTTTTTCCTCTCTCCCTCTCTATCTCTCAAGGGGTTGGATTTTGTGATAGCTGAAGCCAGAAGGTATGGGATCAAGCTGATACTAAGCTTAGTGAATGACTATGAGAACTTCGGAGGGAAGAAGCAGTACGTGAATTGGGCTAGGAGTCGAGGGCAATACCTGACGTCTGACGATGATTTCTTCAGGAACGCTGTTGTCAAAGGGTTTTACAAGAATCACGTCAAGGTAAAGCAAAGGTTGCATCAAAAAGTTTTTTTTTTTTTTTTTTGGTTCTTTTTAGTTCCTTTTTTCTCATTATGTCTCAGATCTTTCCTTGTGAATCATGGTTAAGGAATTTTTTTGTTAGCATAAAATGGTGCTATTCTTTCTTATTCAATCAACCTTTGCTTCCGCAGACCATTCTCTATAGATATAACAGGTTCACTGGAGTACACTACAAGGATGATCCAACCATCATGGCTTGGGAGCTCATGAATGAGCCTAGATGTACATCAGATACTTCAGGAAGAACCATTCAGGTCACAAAAGAATTCTGGTCTAACCTTGAAGCAATGTAGCTACTCTAATTGTGTTAATGGATTCGGAGATTAATCTCCTGAAAATGCATTAGAAACTTATTAACGGAGTTTGGGTCCTTTCTTCTCTGGTTATCATCTCTAATCGACCTCTGATGAATTTCTCCTGGCGTGCACAAATTCATTGAATTCACATGTATTTGTACATGCTTGTTCTGCATCCACGGCTACAGCTTCACTTCAGAAGCAAATACTTGCATCTGCATGACATTGCCAGTTCAGAAACGTGAAGTTCACATGTCAACTTGCCATTATCTACTTTTGTGCTACCACCATCATGAGCCGACCCCTGCACGAATTGTACTAAGAAAAGAAGAGATTCTTTTAAACGTAGTTAGTGAGTAATAATTGCCAAACCTTCTTGGTTTCCTTTGCAAAAAAAATCTGAAGCTCAGACCTAATTGTTGGTGCTTGGCTAACAGGCTTGGATAATGGAAATGGCTTCTTTCGTGAAATCAATAGACCGGAATCACTTGCTCGAAGTGGGTCTGGAAGGATTTTATGGACACTCAACTCCTCAGAGGAAGAGACTTAATCCTGGCTTCGATATTGGAACTGACTTCATCGCAAACAATCGCATTCCCGGGATTGACTTTGCCACCGTTCACTCGTATCCAGACCAATGGTAGCTCTTCTCTCCACTGTGAAAGGTCTCCCTTTTGATATATGAGTACAATGAACTGCCAAAAAGTAGCTCAGACTTGCTGTCTTAAACTGGGAAGATGAAGATTGTAGACTAGAAACTTCTATAAGCCTTAGGATCTTGATTTCTGTCATTATCCACCGGTCTGGAACAACAATTTGTCTAGAGTATGCCAACCGAAGGCCACATACAAATTTATGAATGACATATGGTTGCTTTAATTGAAACATGCTTCGGTATAAAATCACTCCTTCTAGATGACATTGATTCTCATTTCCAGTGTAGATGCGATAATAAATTATCCTTGAGATCTTCATTGTGTACCTCTTTGCTTTTACCAATCAATGTAAAAAAGCATATAAGTGAGATTCAAATCATATTAAGTTCAAATATCATGTTACAAGTTTCATGGACACAAAATCATAGTTTCGATGGCAGAATTTGCTTAACACTTGTTAATTATCTCCTTGTGGGATGAGCAGGGTATCGAGTTCGAATGATCAGTACCAGCTTTCCTTCTTGAACAGTTGGCTCGATTCCCACATCCAAGATGCTCAGTACGTCCTCAGGAAGCCGTTACTCCTGACAGAGTTCGGGAAATCATGGAAGGACCCAGGTTTCAGCACTTACCAGAGAGACCAGCTCTTCAACATGGTCTACTACAAGGTGTATGCGTCAGCTAAAAGAGGCGGGGCGGCTGCAGGAAGCCTGTTCTGGCAGCTTCTAACCGAAGGCATGGACTCATTCCGAGATGGTTACGAGGTTGTCCTCAGCCAGAGCCCCTCGACTGCAAACGTCATCGCGTATCAGTCCCACAAGTTGTATCAGATTCGAAAGATCTTTGCGAGGATGAGAAACGTCGACAGATGGAATAGAGCACAGGCTGCACATAACAGGGGAAGGCCGAATGGGAATTGAGAGCGTGCATTTTAGCAAAGCGCTATGCAGGTTTCGTGAAAATTTAAAGAGTTACAGATTACAATGATGTTATGTTTGGGAGTGGGCAACCTCTCTTTAGTGATGAGTTGGTTTCTCGTCCAGGAGGTTAATCTAAGATTAAGCATAAGTGTGTGATCTTTATAGGTTTCTGCTCATGTTAAGGGCATCATCCGCCATTTCAGAAGCTGTTGCATGGGAGCTTAAGCAAGTAACGATGACTTTAAATGGTTTCAAATTAGCTCATTACCACATCCTGTGTTATGATCTTCACGTCGCTTTGAGATTTGCTTCCGAGAGGTTACGAATAAACCAGGGCTTTACGATGGCTACGACGGCGGCAACATTACAAGAGAATTGGTTTTCATCTGTTTATGGTGACCAGTTGATTTTGCATTAGGCAAGTTGATCAATTACCGAATCTATTGATCATATGAGGAACCTATGCAAGCTAGCCATTCTCTCGAATGTCACATGTTCCGACTGCCGGTTAATGTAGGATGTGGTGACCGGTAATAATTGTCGTTCACCTGAAGACATCCCTAGTTAACCATTCATCCGTGAAAGACATGGAGGCCGGTGTTCGGAGGCGCAAGGAGACGCGCAATAAATGATTATGTCCGAGGATATCCTATCGGCATCTATGATACCTCGAGGGATCGATCCGTTGCTCTAAACATTGTTGTATTCTACCGCAGTTCGTCGTACCTAACAGCTGCTTCAAAGATTTTCAAGAAGACCAAGTTGTCTTTTTTGGTGATCTAAAAACCATCACATTCCATTTATTTCGCGAAAAATGAACGATTCGAAAACATTTTTTAAAAATTATCATTAGTATAGCTTAAAATAAATAGGTAAGAAAATTATTTTTATTACCGATAATAAACGATTACTTTTAAGAAAATATTTTTTTAAATTATGTATATTTTGCGAAATAGACGAAACTTGTTATTACAAAAAAAAAAAAAAAAAAAAAGGGAAGCCTTTGGTAATGGTTTTCATGGGCCAGATTTTCTTTGGGCTGTGTTTCGGCCTCTTAGCTTTTTCATCCTTTTTAGCAGGTAACAGATCGTTCATGACAAACATGGGGGCACCACTTGCAACTTCGATCTTAGGACCCAGTAGAAAGAGGGGCAGGGAAACTTCGACTCAATGGAGTCACGGGGCTGTGCATGTACAAGACGATGAACTCGCTAGGCAGGCCTCGTGCTTGGAGGCTGTTTTCAAGCTCGAGCATGCCATGCCCTGATCAGGGACATGTTCTGTTCCGAGAGATGTTGCCAGATCGTTTTGCCACTACGTCCAACGTGGCAGGTCGTCCGAATATGTCCGAGGCTAACTCGCGGTTGAAAGAGCTGGTAAAACTCCGTCAGTTGAGCAATGCTCGCGGGATGTTCGACAATATGCCTCACCGGGACGAGATCTCGTGGACCACGATGATTTCCGGATATGTCGCTGCCATGAACGCCCGCGAGGCTCTGGGCTTGTTCTTGAATATGTGGGTTGCGCCGGGAGTCAAGATGGACCCTTTCATTCTCAGTCTCGCGCTCAAGGCCTGTGGACTCGACGTGAATCTGAATCTTGGCGAGTCATTACATGGGTATGCTGTGAAAACGGGACTGGTGAACTCTGTTTTTGTGGGCAGTGCCCTTTTGGACATGTATACTAAAACGGGCAGAACCGAGCTAGGTTGTTGGGTCTTCGATGAGATGCCACTGAGAAATGTCGTTTCTTGGACCGCCATCATCACCGGACTAGTTCATAGTGGTCGTTGTAGGGAGGGGTTGTCGTACTTCTCCAAAATGTGGAGATCAAAGGTGCAATGTGATACATATTCATTTGCCATTGCGCTGAAGGCGTGTGCTGATTTGGGTGCTTTAGACCATGGGAGGGAGATACACACTCACACAGTTAAGAACGGATTTGATGAAACCTCATTTGTTGCCAACACCCTTGCGACAATGTATAACAAGTGTGGAAAGTTGGATTATGGGTTGCGATTGTTTGAAAGGATGCCAAAGCGAGATGTGGTTTCTTGGACCACAATAATTTCTACATACATTCAGGTGGGTCAGGAGGAATCTGCCATCAGAGCTTTTCTAAAGATGCGAGAATCGGATGCTAGTCCTAATGAATACACATTTGCTGCAGTTATATCCGGTTGTGCCAATCTTACCAGAATTGACTGGGGCGAACAATTGCATGCCCATGTTCTATGCATAGGTCTTTTCAGTTCTCTGTCAGTGGCAAACTCCGTTATGACCATGTACTCTAAGTGTGGACAGTTGACTTTGGCTTCAATTGTTTTTAATGAAATGACAACAAGGGATGTGGTTTCGTGGAGCACATTGATTGCAGGGTATTCAAATGGAGTATGTGGTGAGGAAACTTTTGAGCTTCTCTCTCTAATGAGAAGAGAAGGACCAACGCCAACTGAGTTTGCTCTTGCTAGCGTCCTCAGTGTGTGTGGAAATATGGCTATCCTTGATTCCGGAAAACAGCTTCATGCTCATGTCCTGCTGATTGGTTTAGACCAGACGCCTATGATACAGAGTGCTCTAATTAACATGTATGGCAAATGCGGGTGTGTGAAAGAAGCATCACAAATCTTTGATGTGGCAACAAACACTGATATCATTTCTTGGACAGCAATGATAAATGGATATGCTGAACATGGATATAGCCATGAAGCGATTGATTTATTTGAGAAGCTGCCTGCAGTGGGCTTGAGACCGGACCCTATCACCTACATTGGTGTTCTTACAGCCTGTAGCCATGCCGGGCTGGTTGATCTCGCATTTCGTTATTTCGATACAATGAGTCTGAAGCACCAGATCATTCCTACAAAGGAACACTATGGCTGCATGATTGATCTCCTTTGTCGTGCTGGTCGCCTAAATGAGGCAGAGAACATTATTAAAAACATGCCATTCGAACGGGATGATGTTGTTTGGTCAACTATGTTGAGAGCGTGCAGAGTCCATGGTGATGTCGACCGTGGAAGGCTCGCTGCTGAGCAAATTCTTGAGTTAGATCCGCATTGTGCTGGAACTCACATTACGCTGGCTAACATATATTCTGCCCAAGGGAGATGGAGGGAAGCGGCAGATATAAGGAAGATGATGAAGTCTAAGGGAGTGATAAAGGAGCCTGGATGGTCTTGGATCAAGGTGAAAGATCGTGTATCTACATTTGTTGCTGGTGACCGGACTCATCTAGAGCATGAAGAAATATACAACACATTGGATTTCCTGAGGCTGGACGAAATTGATGTCAATGATGTGGATATATTTCTGGATGATGTTGGAGATTGAAGAAGCAATGCTTCATCTTTCATTACAGTTGAGGTCAGCTCCATTTATTTTGACTTGCTAGATCTTGTGAAGACACAGATATGTGGGGAAACCGTTGCTGGTCATGAGCAACTATGACAACGGCATGGAATTTGCTAGTTGTCCTTTTTGAAAGAATCATTTTGGAGACTATCTCAAAGTTCGAAGCAGAAGAGGTCATCAAATCATCCACTACACAAAAGTCTCCAAAGCATACTGCAGGGTTTTTGGTTTTCGAGAGGGGATTGCTTTCTCAAAGGTGAGCCGCTACAGTGTGAGAAGATGACATTTTTCCCCTTTGTCGCGTACTAATTATGCTGGAGATTTTTCACATGGTATTCCAGTATCCTCATTGGTCATTGGACGGTAAGAGTTTTTGCACATTGACGATACAGAGGTTACTTAATGCTGAGACAGTGATAATTGTTCAAGGATACCTCTCTGTAAACTAATGTTTGGAAGTTTGAAGCAGGATGATGGTCTTTCAGACTTAAGGGCTTATAGGAATTTTTTCTCCCCTCAACTGGGTTGATTCTATTAAACAGAATTCACATAGGATTGGGTTTTCTGAGGAACTTTATGAGAATGAGTGATTAAGACACTATTTTTTATGTGTCTTTTTTTTTCCCCAATTGAGTTTTGAAGAATGACTTTATTAAGGTTTTCTGTACAAGTTATGGACATTCTGAAATTTGAAGGGAGGCATTTTTCTTTCTTTTTGATATTGGAATATTCCAATCATAAAAAGGCTGAAAAGTAATGATTTTTCTTTACTTAATTTTCCAGAATGGATCTGTTTCTGCATTATTTTCCAGAGATCTGTTTCTGCATTATTTGCTATACAATTTGACGGAAAAAAAAAAAAGTTCACAAAAGCTGTGCTGGAACTTGATAGTCTTGGATTATGGTGAAGGACTGTGTGTCCACATTTGTGGCTGGTGACAAGTCCCATTTATGGACTGAAAAACCATGCGGTGTTCTGAATTTTTTTGGGAGAAATTGGTCTTGAGGATGCGGCTTCCCTCATGTATGATGTTGAGGTCTGAAACAGAGCTTCCTTTCACTGTTCCCTTTTAATGTCTTTTTTTCATCAGTCTTGTTGGTTACCAAAGCTGGCAACAGAAAAGGCGTGACGGGAAAAAGCTGATGTCCCGCAGTATTGGTTTCAAGCAACAAGTATGTGGAGGATGAATTTGTGTGGTTGCCTTGTTCCTGGAAGAATGGATGATTTCCTGATTGATATTGCTTAAACCACATAGGTCCAGTCAAAATAGATATGAGAAGAAGGTGCATTGTGCATGGTTGTCTTCTTCCACAAAGATGAATGAAATACAATGGATGACGTTGTTTAAACTTGCATGGTTCCAATCAAATTGCAGCTTGAAAAATCCGCTGGTTACTCCAGGGAGACAGTTTTCCCATCTATCTGTCCCCATTCTGGCATAATAGACTTGGTGTCAAATTTTCCATACATATGCTTTCTGTTTGTAGCGGTAGAAATATGGATAAATTCACCTTGATCTCTCATAAGGAACTTTAAAATCTTTAATCATCGTCAAGCTCAACTGCATAACCTGATTTAAATACAATCAGTCTTTTCTCATCTCTGCTTTACAATTCTCCAGCATTTAGTTTTGACAGGTCTTCGGAAGGAGTTTTAACAATGAAGCATTTTGCATTGCCTCTCCTTTTAGCTATTTTCATATGTCAAGCTTGTTTACCTGTCCGGGTAGAAGCAGGGGTTTTGTAGGAACCAGAGAAATTAATTTTATGCTGAACGGAACCTCTGTTTATGCCAGTGGCTTCAACACCTATTGGATGATGTGCACAGCTTCTGACCTTTCTGGCATATAAAGATTCACCTGCATTTGATAAGCTTCAAGCCATGGCCTTGCTGTTGCAAGAACACGGGCTTTCACTGATGGGGGTGGCAGACCTTTAAAGCGCTCTTCCAGTTCCTAATGGACAGATGTTTTCAGGTAATTCACTGTCAGAATATTTGGGAGGAAATTTTACGTCTTTGAATCTATCACAATATCTCTAAATACAAGATACTGATTTATCTCCTCCATGTTGAGAAGGATTGTGTGAAAACTGGAATAATATTAGAAAAAGAGAATTTCTAATAGTTTACTCCTTTTCTATTTGAGTTTAGTATATGGTGAGAATGGTAAATTAATTAACTCAGTGATATTCGAGTAAGTTAGGAAATCCTTTTTTGTTTTTTTTTTTGTGGGTGTTTCTAGTCAGGAAGTAGCCTCTCTTAAAAATCAGGGTAAGGGGTGCATACGTCGACCTCTCCCCACTTCCCAAGAACCTATGCACCGGGGCGTGCCAAGTAGTCTTATGATGACAGAGTTCCGCTTTGTTGCTGTTTGCTGATTATTCACTCTGGAAACACTGTTTCGATGCACACGTTCAAGATGCCCGGCACATCCTCAGGAAGCTATCAGTCCTGTGTCCTGACCGAGTTCATTCAATTGTGGAGGGACCCTGGTTTCAGCACTAACCCGAGAGATCAGCTCATGAACACAGTACACTACCAAGCTTTGGCTACAAGAGGCAGAGCAGCCGCAGGAAGGTCACGCTGGCAACTTTAATTGAAAGCCTTTTCTCTACCTGAGCCAATTGTGAAATCATCCTGAGCCAGAGTGCCTCAACTGCAAGTTTTATTATATATCAGTCCCAAAAGTTTTATCAGATCTGTAAGATTTGGGCGAAGATGAGCAACATTGAGGACTTGAGGAGAGCACAAGCTGCACATAGTAGGGGAAGGCGCGTTGGGAGCTGAAAATGCTGGGTTTACGTCGAAATTTACAGGGTTTCATGTAAATATGACGAGTTAAAGAAAATACATGTCTTGAGAAGAGGTGACCCCTCTCTCTGATTAGCTGTTTTCGACCCTTAGGGTATCTAAAATTAGTATAAATGGATGATTTTTCATGAGGTTCTGTTCTTATCCACGGCTTCCAAATCTGTAAGCTGTCTGCTATGAAGCTGTTTGCAGTTTCACGTTGGTTAATTGCTACATAAACTGATCTCCTTTGGACAAATCGGAGCTATCATGATGTCAATGAGGCTACAAGATTATTGGTTTACTTCCATTCACGATGATGGCTGAGTTTATTCAAGGGTCCCTCATTGGATATGGTGTCAGTTTCCCCTTCCGCGAAAGGAAAGCGGCTGTGAAGGGAAGGGGAGGCCACGAAGGTCTACAGTTTGAACCCTCTTATCGACAGCGCTCGTCGAGGGGAAAATAGGGGGAAAGGAAGGCATCGAAAGTCGCTTTTCAACTGCATCCTATTCATTCCGTGGAAGATTTTGATGTCCACGAATCTTATACGAATTGGTTACTTAGTATGTACAGTTGGAGAGTGATTCATGCTCCTCATCAACAAGAAAGCAGGGCTCCCGAACCAGTCAAAGGGCTTTTATAATTTGAGTTCATAAATAGCTTCCATTATATATTATCTTTTTTTCTTGTAATTGAAGGATGTAAGAGAGAGATGTAATGAGTTAATTTTAGTGAAATAGTTTAAGAATGAATAAGGATAAATCACGTATCTCGAATTTTTTTTTTTTCGTTTTAACGCTTTTCCTCGTTTGTTGGTTATGTACCGAATCATAACGTGTACATCATTTTTTGAATTTGGTCTGTCGTTTGAAATTCCGGAGCATATAAGGTGCCTAAAAGGCCATGTGTGAGGAGGAATCCACATTACAAATCGATGGTTGCAGTTTGAAACAAAGGGAATCCTGAAGTACATATGCCATTCTCTAGTTAGTGAACTATTCTGAAGAACACATGATGTGGGAAATACCGATTTGATTCTCTCTAATTCTTTTTCTTTATGAACTAAAAAGCTACTCTCATTTTTGTACCATTCTAATTTCCTTGAAAAAATTCTGATGAAAAAAAAATCCCTTGAAAAGCTCCACTGTGCTATTTCACGGACAACGGTGCATATGGTGATGTTTCTATTCCCGAGAGCAATTTGTGAGCAGAAACGATTTTTTTCTAATTATGTTCTTAAGAACAGTTTCTAAGCAAAAGAACGCGTTTGGTAATCGAAAAAAAAATTTATCTTCGGAGTAGAAAAAAAATAACAAATGCGTTTGGTATGACCCTAAAAATTTCTATTCGAATTTTTCATTTAATAATAAAATATTGGTGGAGGTGGCGGGGATCGGTGAGCTGCAACGGCGACCGGGGGGTGATTGGCAGTGAATTCGTAGTTGTAAAAATAAGCATTAAGTTATACTGAGCTTATTTTTCAAAAATAAAATTGTTTCTCTTTTTGTTTCCGGGAACGACGAAACATCTTTTTTTGTTTTACTTCTCATTTCTATTCCTTGCATCCAAGATGATTCTTCTAAACGTACGGGATGTCAATCCCGCCTTTTAAAGTGAAGTGAAAACCAGCCCCACGTGATCCAATGAATTCTAGGATTAGGAAAGACACAAATTAAGATTCGATGAGAGTCCCATAAATCAAGACTCTCTTCTGTACCTTCAACAAGTTTTCCAAGTATCATTCTCTCTCTCTCTCTCTCTCTCTCTCTCTCTCTCTCTCTCTCTCTGTGCTGTTCTTTACAGGCAAGAAAGTGGGCAATTCGCGCTATCTCCTTTCGAAAAAGATCACCTCTTCGAATCAGCAAATCTCTCTCCCGAAAATGGTCTTTGGGTTAAAAGATCAAGCAAATGGGTTTTCATCTCCATCATTGCTTGAATCAAAGGGAAACTCCCTTTTTTCGTCATCCCTTCACCGTGTTTAGGATTCCATATCTGCAATCTTTTCCACCACTGAAGCCTCTTCCCCTTTTTTTGCCTTAGTGTTGCTTTGCTTTTTCTCCTCTCTCCTCCTCTCAAGCTTTTGAGATAAGTTAATCTATAGGAGGCATGCGAATGCAAAGTGTTTTTTCCCCAGCAATTCACCTGAAGGAGAGGGGAATAAAGCAGAAGATGCAGAATTTATGGAGTGGGGAAATGGAGCCCATCCACACTATCTTTTTCTGGCTTAGTGGGAACTTGGGAGAGATTTTGTACACCATGTGCCCTCATTTACAAAGTGGATAATGGATGGCTCATGAATGCTTTGCCTCTCTTTGCAACAAGGATTCTCTCTTGCTCTTCATGTTTTTTCTCTCTCCTGCTTGGTTATCATGAAGAGGACAAGGATGAGACTCGAACTCCTTGAAGCTCATGCCGCGTCGCGATTCTATTTGTCGATAAAAGACGAGAGTGAGAATGATTTTAGGGTAGAACCGGAAACCAGAGAAGCAACTCCGTGAGAACTTGTTTAGGTTCGGGTTTTAAGGTATATATAGTAGGTTTCAAGTTTCAAAATTTGAGAACCGGTTTCAATGGGTGGGTTCCAATTTCCCGGTGGAACCTCAAATATGTATTTATATTTTTCTTGTTTATGGGTTCACACAATCGTGCAAAGTATTCTATAGCATCCAATTATAATTGTGTAATATGGAACCACTAATCTAAGATTTCATTTTTCGCAATATTTATAATCGATACTTTTATTTTATTGCGTCTAATATTAATTGTGATAAGTGGATTATAGCAGTAAATATTGGTCATTTAATTTAATATTCATTGCAATGGTTTAATTAAAAATACACACGAAGCCTAAGTAGACCCTAAAACCTACGACATAATTGATTTTAGATTTCAAGGTATACAGAGTAAGTTCTAGGTTCTATGTAGCAGATAAGCGATTTCGAAAGGTAGGTTCGGGTTTCAAGTGGAACCCGACCGATCTTGAAACCGCTCATCTCTAGACATACACATGTCGAGTCGTATCGGCCCGTGCTTAGTGAGTTCGGGTTTCGGTTGAGAATTACAAGACCAAACTTGCGAACGTCAAGGGATGCGTAAATTCATAATTCTTGGTAATTAAGGGCGCAGACATTATCGGGTAAAGTTAACTCTTGTTGATGTCACGAAGCTCGCTTGTTATGTCTATTGATTTTACTTGGCTTGGTAATCGCGATGGTCCATGCACTCGATACATGCAAGTCTAAGGTACATATTCTCCCAATTCCATATTTTCTCAAGTGAACGATCTAATTTTACCATATAAGGAGGAAAAAAAATGAAAAGGGAAAAATGCAAAAAAAGAAAAATAGATTTTATAAAGGAAAAACCATTAAAAACCTTAAACTATACTTAATGTGAGTCCGTGACACGTTTATCTCAATTTTTTTATGACACTATAGACCACAAATTTGTACAAGTGAAACACATTTACTTCGGGTTTTTATTTTGTGACATCGAAAATCTAGAATTTGTATCCGTATGACACGTTTACCTTAAATTATTTTTTTTTGTGATACCAAAAACTCCATATGTATCTCGGGGTTACAAGTTACGAGGTTTTTAGTGTCACAAAAACGTTTGGGGTAATTCACGGGTACAAGTTGCAATAAGTAAGTTTGGGATAAATTTATTCGCAAGTACAAGTTGCAGCAAGTATGTCACGTGGATATAAGTTTAGGATGAATATGTCATATTATAATTTAAGATTTTTGGTCAGTCTTTTCTGATAACATAATTAGTCATGTATGTCTTTTTTTTTTTTTTTTTTGGGTCGAGTCATGTATGTCTTGGAAACGCCTATAAAAATGAGCCATCACCTTCTCTCGCAGAGAGAAAAAGGGCCAAAAAGCTTCGTTTCCAAGCTTCACCCCTTCTCTCTCTCTCTATCTTTCTCTCTGCAGAATCCATGGAGACCGCCGGCGCCGACTGCAAGCCGGAGAAGCGGACGGCCGCGCTCTCCAGCTACTTCCGCTTCAATGTCGTGTTGACGGCCTTCCGATTGCTCGAGCTCGGGTTGGCTCTCTTCTTCCTGCTCCGCGTCTCCACTCGCGTCCCGCTCGCTGTGAGACTCTCCTATGAGTACTCCTTCCTCCTCCTCGGCTTCGTCGCGCGGCCGCTGTTCGCCTTCGTTCTCTGCAACGCCATCATCGCCGCCCTCCTGGCCAGGCCCGGCCGGTTCTGCGGCCATAGACCGACCGAAGACGGCGCGGTCGAGGAGCTGTGCGAGGAGATCGTCAAGATCAGCGAGAGCCGGGCCGGGCCCGCGCTCCCTCCGGTCCGCGAAGCAGAGGAGGTCATGTACGAGGACAAGGAGATCATCAGCGAAGTCAGCACGGCCGCCCGAGCTCGAGGAGGCGACGCCGGCGTCTTCGATTTCGAGGAAGAGGTCCCGGAGGACGAGTACGAGGACGACGAGTGCCGCGGCGTTCCCCGGCCGCCGGAGGCGGAGAAGCGGCGGAGGACGGCGAGATCCTGCGGGGAGTCGCGGGAGAGCTCGTGCGGCGGCGATGAGGAGATGAGCAACGAGGAGTTCCAGCTGGCGATCGAGGCGTTCATCGCGAAGCAGCTGAGGTTCCGCCGGGAGGAGACGTTGGCCATCGTGCTCCGAGAGCCGCCCACTGATCGAGCGCCAAAACTGATTTCAAATTCTGTTGCACAGTAGAGATAGAGAGAGAAAGGAAGAGAAAAGAAGGAAAAAAAGCAGCTCAGGAAGTCTGGCGTCGACGGCGAATCGCGATTCTCGATTTGCGGTTAACGCCGTGTACAGTCGAAATCAGAGGCTGATGAGTTTTCAGGATTTGCTCAGCCCCTTCCTTCCTCTCTCGGCTTTGATTTTTTTCGTCTTCTTCTTTTTTTTTTTTTTTTAAGAAGCATATGATTCTCTCTTTTTCTCTTTTCTTTACTTTTCCTTTTTTTTTCCTTTCTTTCTTCTCTTTTTCTTCAATTCGATCTTAATGTGGGAGAGAAAATTCCAGAAACTGCCGCGTGGCCCATCCGTCAAATCACACTCGGCATCCGGCGCTGAAACCCTCGGAAGCTTTGAAATCGAAAGCGTGAGGAAGCAGAGTCATTTCGCCGGTCAGAAAATAATTCACGAAGCACGCATGTTTTCATTCAATCTTGAGGCCTGTGGTTTCCTACCATCAATGCGTGGTGAAAAAACAAATAATTCACGAAGTAGGCATGTTTTCATAGGTGGAATTTTTTATCTGACGAGGTATCGTCCCGGATCGCAATGAAAATCACAAGTTCCGTAAAAAATGGGACCGTAAGTGTCGTGATTTTCGTGCGGAGCTCGCGTCTTTTTAGTACCCAAGATTTTGCCGTCGATCGCTTGAGTGCCGTAATTCTTAAATAACGTTTATTTTGTTCTGCGATCGATGACTTTTCAATCGGTCGTCCGACTGACACAAAACTTTTTAAAAGAACGTCTATCGCAAGTGCCCTCAAGCTTTATTGTCACGAACCAAAGTGGGCGTTATTCGATTGAAATGCAATCGACATCAAAGAGAGTGTTTGTAAGAAATTTATGGCACGATGTGTTTTTTTTTCCCTAACAAAACGAATCGAGTGGGACCCTTCGGCGAAGTATGAATTCAAATCTTTTTTTTTTGTTTCTCTCTTATTTCACCCCAAGCCCTTCCATAGGGAGTAGCCACTAGCCAATGCAAGCTTCGTTTCTTCATTTAATTCCTAGCGGGTCGTTGTAGATGTGGAACAATTTGTCATTATTCGTTTGCTACATTGAACACCAATTATTTTGTCAGGCTACTACTACCCATGTAGCATCCCTAGCTTTGTCTCGTCTCTTCACCATACATACCCTCACCAAAAATCCTATCACTTTATATAACTATACTTTGATAAATTTTCCAAGTTACTTACACAGATGCAATGCAAAAGCACTTTTTTTTTTTTAACGTTACCCACCATATCTTTTATCTAACTCATTCCCATATTACCGATTGATAATTGCTTCGATTCAATCTTTTTGGTCATGTCTACCTCGTTCGTTGAGGCGCAAAAAACAAAAAAAATAGTATTTTGCATTTAGATGCAATTTTGGTTCTAGAGTTTAAATTATCATCAAATACATTACGTGTCTCGTGCCACATTTCATCTAGAAAAGAATTAATTATGCGGTAATACTTCTATCTATAGTAACGGCATGTCATTAATTAATTTAAATCGGTTGATCATACGTTAAATGTTGTGCCAAAATGCACTTAAAACTAAGGGTGAGCGGTTCCAAGTTTCACCTGGAACCCGTAACCCGCCAGTTGGAATATGTTCTTCATTAATTGGATCATGGAGCCTAATCTGTCATAGGCCCGGGGTCGGTTCTAGGGTCTAATCCAGGTTCTATCCCGTATTCTTAATTGAACTATTACCGTAAATCATCACTTTTAATGACCATTACTCGCTACTACAATCCACTAATCACAATTTATATTTGGACGCACGAATAAATAAAAAGCATTGGAAAAATAAAAGCCTCGGCCATAAATATCGCACGAAACGGAAGCTCGGACTAATAGTTTCAGATTAGGCACTCGTCATCGGAAACCATGAAGTGCCGCAGGATCCAATGTAAACATATACCAAGAAAAACGCAAACATTTTTTTTCAAGGTTTCGCTTAATTAGAACCTATAACCTACCCGTCGAACGGGTTCCTCAATTGTTAAAATCCGAAACCTATTATGCATATCCTAAAACTTAGATCCGGACCGAATCTCCATCCATCTAGTTTAAGATTTCAGTTTGGAGCGTGCAATCATGCTCAATCTCACTTAAAGACGCAGCACAGGAGAAGTTTCCTCTAATGGTGTCCCCAAGGCAGCATCATTAATCTTGTCCTTGGGGCTAGGGCTTCTTTCCAATGATTAGGACTAAAAATCGAGATCTCATTTTTGTTGGGGTTAGGGCAAGAATCATGATCTAAAAGTCTAAGGAACCACACCTATTTCTCTTTCTTTCTCGTCGACAAATGGCGGGTTAATCATTTACAATGAGCCCTAGAGAAAATAGTATGAGGAGCAACCATTTTAAATTTTAATCTCTTTTTGTCATCTTTAATGTGCAACTTTGATCTGTCCTTAGTTGAAAGCAACTCCAACAAAAAGTCACTTCTGCGTTTTTTTTTTTTGTTTTCCCCCTTCGTTCGAGCGGAGCAGATTCTTCATGAATTTTTCATTATTATTATAAGAGAGTGCCGAACTTCTTTGGCGTGTTAATGGCGCCTTTCTTGCTCTTTTGTCATTAACATTAGGGCGTAATGATTACTTCCACCATAGATAATTGCAGGTCAGGCAGATTATTTTAACTTAATGAGCGATTATTGTACAGGTTTCTCTCCCCACTTGCTATGTTGTTTCAGCCAAAAGAGATTTGCAGCCGCAAGGAGAAAACTTTAACATGTTTCATATGTTGTAATTAGCTCTCCCCATGCAATAGGTTTTTCCTTTTTGTTCTAACAATCACTACAAAGAGAAGCACTTCTATCTTGTCATGTGTGGTTGCCCAAGTTCTTCTAGGAGACTTCATTAAACTGAGGGATGATATCGTAAATGGTCTCTGTAGTCTTGCTCGAAATTTCAAGAGAATTACTGTACAGTTTTTCCGGGGTACTTCTCCAGAAACGTACATTGATAATCCTGTTGTAACGTAACCCGGATGAGTGACATCTGCAGCAAACATTTAGATTAGGTTTGGTTCAGCTTTTTCAAGGTGTTTTGAGCCTCCAAAGTCTATTGGGAAAATAATGAGGCGTTTGATTTAGCTTTTGGTTTTGGCATTGGGCCAAATGTTGGCCTTGGCAAAGCTGTCCCTACGAGAGAATGCCATTTCTATGGTTACATGATTTTTTTTTCTTCCAAAATTATCCATGTTAATTTTTTTTCATTTTTCATTTTGCCCTTGTTATCATTCATCTTTCGCATTTGTTGCTTCTATTCATCTTCCCGGCGAGGCCAGATCGGGCCAGCGTGGGGCCAACGAGAGGCTAGCGAGGTTGCGCGATTCGGATGGTGATCGCCTAAGTCGCAAAAGTCACGCGAATCCTGGCGAGGGCCACCTAATGTCACGACCCATATTGCCCTCATTAGGGTCACGTGATCTTTGCAAGGGGCAGCCTCGGGCAACCCCAATGAGGGCGATCCGGGTCGCGCGACCTCGGGTGGCCCTTGCCAGGGTGGTGCGACCCTCGTCGGGGTCTTCGGCGCCAGATCTAGCTCATTGGCAGCCCAAGCCCTTTGTTGGCTCCGACAAAGGGTTTAAGACTTTTTTAATAGAAAAAAATGCAGTCAAAGCCTTTTGAAAGAAGAAGTTTTTGCAAAGGAGTTTTTATCAAAGGCAATTTGCATTTTCCCAAAGGAGTAAGGACTTTCAGCATTTGCATTTTTCAAAGCCCATTTCTGAAGCCAAACCAAATGCAGTTTAGTTGGACAAAAAGAGCACTAAAAATGTCAATTTCCTATTTGAAAAATTTCACACACGGGGCTTATTACATGTGCATAAAAAATTTACAAGCTTGAATATCTGGTCTGACCCGATATTTTTAGAAACCGTATTAGTGGCTATATCAGATTAGCCAATTGATTCACGAGAATTTCTCCCGTGACGAAAAATATTTCATCAAAAGTTGTTTTTTCATTTTTAATTAAAGGAGAATAGGTCTCGTGACGACTCCGAGACATGAAATATTCGGGCAAACGGGAGAATCAACAACTTGAATTTCGATATTATTGTATAAACACAATCCGTACTTGGAATTTAATCGACAACAAGGATTGAAAAGTACAATTGTTCCAAATGAACCAAACATAAATAGTCCGTGCTAGATTATAGTTGACGACAAAGCTTGACCATGCGATGATACCATCCCGGAATTTAATTGACGACACAAATTTGAAAGTCACAACTAAGGAAAACAAAACGAAGTACAAGAACGTAAAGATTAGGATAAATTTATTTGATTTGTGCAGGGGACTCTAAAGATTACAATGTGACTACTCAAAATTTACAATCACTGTTATAAACGGAAGTTACAAAGGAAAATTACAAACGGTAATTGACGGTTTATTCGATTGTGACTACTCAAAACCTACAATTAGTTGTTAGAAATGGAGGTTACAAAGGAAAATTACAAATGGTAATCGACGGTTTATTCGACTCCACTACCTTGAAGGTTATCTCGCAGCTTCTTCGACCTCCACTACCTTGACGGTTTCCTCGATTCCACTATCTTGATGTATCCACTATGTTCACAGTTACTTCTTTGACAATTGCATTCGAGATTGTCGATTCCACATTTTGTCGATTCCTTCGGTTTGATGATTCATCACGTCGTCGATAATTTTGTTTGTATACGATCAACTTCTGCTCTCATCGGCTGAGTTTATCACATGTTGATCGTATACCGAAAATCGGTCATTTTTGGTGCAAACACTAGCGGTATGCATTAAACCAACCCATTTAAGATGATGTCAAAGGAGATGAATCCTCTCAGAGACGAGGATTTTACCGATTCAAAAGATTGCACGCGTACTACTTTGCAGAAGCGGCGGATGGAAATCCGACAGGCGTTCAGGGCAATTTGAGCATTTCGTTCATCCTCCTCTTCAATTTCAATTTCGAGTTTCCGCTTCCGGGAGACGAGTTGGGTGCTCCAACGGTTGATTGACTGGGTGGAGTGTGCTGGCTTCGAATCTCTACTCTCTCGCGATTAATGTTTTTGATTTGCAGTTGGGCCGATATGGTTCTGGGATCGGTCTGACCAGGTTGACGGTTGATCCGGTTCAAAACCGGTTCTCGAGATACACTAATATGAATTGGACCGACTGACTAGCCGGTTTCCGATTGAATCGGCCGGTCCGCTCCGGTTTTCAGAACATCGGTCGGCCCTGGACTGATTTTTTAGAGCCTGGAAAGGCATGGCAGGGATTTGGGTCTTCTCTTTTTTTTTACTCCCCTTGGATGAGTCGAGGTCACAGATCGTTGAGTAGCATAGGCCCAAAAGGCTTGGACTGGTTTGATGTCCTAGCGATATGATAATATGTAAGTTATGAACCATACCGACATTCAGTCAAACCGACCGATCTGGTCCGTTTTTAAAAACATTGGTCCGTCCTGGACTGATTTTTTCAAGCCTAAAAAGGCGTGGTTGGGCTTCACGGCTTTTTTTTTCCCTTCTCTTTTTTCGCATGAGTTCAAGGATTTATTTGTCAATAATTCTGATTTTCTGATTCTGTTTTTTCGAAACGAGAAAAACACGATAAAACCTATTTATTAATATAAATGATTTTGATTCTCAAATTTTTTTATTCTATTCACGGGAATACTTTTGAAGCAAAAAAAAAAAAAAAGTGATTCTTTGTTCCAAAATCACTTTTGAGAAATAAAACCAACAAAGAGACAAGGCTTAGGGAAAGCACTCACTTTGTTCTCTCGACCCCGAAAAAGAACAAAGCCTCAGGGAAGAATGCTCGACTAGCCTGCTCCCCTCGCTGGTCCGCCGCTCTCGTCGCACAACTCCGTTGAGTTTCGTTTCATCGTTGCGGTTCCATCTCGTCGTTTAGCTTTCTCGTCGTCTCTTTTCCAAGGATCTCGCTCCAGGCGGCCCTTGTCGACCTCGAGCGAGGGTGGCCCTTGTCAATTTGGGAGAGGGCCGGCCTTGTTGACCTCAAGCGAGGGTCCCCCTCGCCAATTTGGGTTCCGCCTTGAGCATTTTAAAAATAACTTGGAAGACCGGCTCAAAGCATGTTAAAAAATAAAAAGCATCTAAAATTTAAAAAAGAAACATAAATAAGAATATACAAAAAGAATGTATTATCTAGATACGCTAATAAAGCCATAAACAAGTTGAAATGCATGATTAAACATCAAACAATCGAGAAACGATATGGTAATAATATGGGTAGAATTTGAGAATTCTGGATGAAATTTGGAGATTCCAAAATAATTGGGTATTGGGCTTGGAATCTCAGAATTATTATGATTTTAGAATGAAAAATCAGAATTTCAGCCATAGGCCCGAACCGGCCTAATCTAGACCAATTTAGTTCAATCCGAACCAATTGTTAAAGAACCGGGTCAATTCTTGAACTCAAGTTAGTTCTAATTGAATTCTGAAGCTGATTTTTTTTCTATTTGTCAGAGAGTTCTGAAGCTGATTGATTGATCGGCGAAATTTGTCATTTGTTCTTCGAACTATAATTCATGATTGACTGAACCCTTTGTGACAATCAGAAGAAGTTTGTATTCAGGTGAGTTAATCTTCGTTCAACTTACAAAAAGAAAAAGAAAAAATATACCGAAAATTCTAAAACTTATTACGAAAATGCAATTGAGTTACAATATATTTGACAAAAAAAATGTATAATGTTTGCAAAAAAAATAATTAAATGTTAAAATTTGTCAAATTGATGCAATCGAATTTTTCCGTTAACACCGTTAATTATCTAACGGAATATGCCGACGTGACATTTTTTTAATTAATTTTTGTATCATGCCTGGCATCTTTTATTATCATCTTTTCCTAATCTCATTTAAATTAAAGAAGTGAAAAGGCCAAAATTTAATTTTAAAAAGCTAGAACTGAAATGGAAGGAGGAGGAGGAGGAGGAGGAGGGGGACAACGCAAGGCCTTGTCGGTGAAGCATGGCCACTTAAGTCCATCACCTAAGGGGCCGGCTTGAGGTCGTAGGCTCTGGGCAGGGGTGGCCGGCCCTCACCAACCTCAGGTGAGGCTCGCCCATATATAGGTTGATGAAATCCACAGTCGGGTGACACCGGCCCTCACTCGAGTCCGACGGCTCGCCGAGGGCCTGCAACCTGAAGCCGGCCCCTTTAGCGATGGACGGCGGCGGCCGTGCCTCAACGGCGAGGCCCCAACCCTACTCTGCCTTTTATTTGGCCTTTAAAAAAAAATTAGTTTCAATAAGATTAGAAATTAAGGTAAGAATGTCACGTTAGCATATTTCATTGCATAGATTGACAGTGTTGATGGCTAATTTAATAAGTTTTAGTACTTGATTGTACTTTTAGTAAGTTTCAGGATTCAATTGCACTTTGGTGACAAATTTTAAGACTAAGAAGAAGAAGAAATGCAAAAGAGCTAGAGAAAAATAGAGAGTGAGATTTCATGCAAACGCAAATTGAAGCTTCCAGAGATTCCTAATTCCTGATGCAAGTACTGAGTAGTGAGCACAACACAAAGCAAAAACTAGTTCCTAGATTCTGGGTTTCTTATGCTACCTGACAACAATTGGTCGATCCTGCAGGTCGACTGGACTAAATGCTTATCACAGATGCCGAATCCTATTGGAACCATGCTTTCAATGGCCGTAATTGATCCGATCCGCCGAGGCGAAAGTGTTCGCCCTAGGTGCTGCACTGCAGTCACAATTTTGTGAGAGCCAAAAGGAAAGTGACTGGCCTAATCTCTTCTCTGGCCGCTTCTTCATCTAAAATCCTTGCATAGTTCTCAAACAGGCCATCCACAATTCCTTCACCAAAGTGGTGAGAGATCATGGACTCTTGGATGGCCCTGACCGTGGTCGCCACCGCTGTTCCGTAGCTCTCCCCGTCTTTCTCCTCCCTCTCGAGTTCGAACGTCTCGAAGCGGTCCAATCGGAACGACCCCTCCCTCTCGATCTCTCGCTCCATTTCATCCCTGGAAGGTGCATAGAAGTGCACGTCGTAGGAATCCAGCTTCTCCTCTTCCACTTCCCCCTGAAAGAATCAAGAAACAATTGAAACTTGCCGAAACACATAAGTTAAAAATAGAAAAGAGCTCGAGGGTGCCTTAGGAATTGAGGTGACCTTTGCAACTAACAAGGAGAGACTCCTTGAGAGGAGCTCCCAGAAGAAAGAGTTGCCCCGATCAACATGGTCTGCGCCCCTTCTGCCGAGCAAGATCAGCACCATTCTGCCTCCGGACACCAGCTCTTCGGATCTCACGCGGAGGAACGATGTGAAGTCCTCTTGGAACTGCCGCAAGTAAGCCTCGGCCACACAGGGAGGGCTGGAATCAGAGATGTAGATGCTGCCCTTGTTGATCGGTCCTCTGTTCTTCTCATCACAGAGCGCTGGAGGGACCTGCAAAAAATAAAAAAAGACATGGAGTTAGGCAGTTTGTGAGGCAGAGCCCATCTAGGACAGGTCGATTTCGCAATGCCTCGTATTGATCTGATGATATGATGTCTCTTCCATCATTTGCTGACAGTAAGTTAAGTACAACATGCCTTTATTTATTATCCATAAGCAATACCAAACCCATAAGCGTGTCCTTTTCTTTCTCGGTGGTCCTTTTCATCCCTTTCGTTGGCATAATTCTTCCACTGACTGGTGTAAAAATGGGGCTCAGCTCAATTAGGATGTTATGCTCTAAAAAATTCAAGATTCTCCTTGAAATTGTATCAAAGATGGGGGTTGTGGCAAGTGAGGCTCTCTCCAGTGACTCAAACAGGGCAAAAAAAAAAAAAAGTGAGGGAGAGGATGGAATCTTGTTACCCTTGAGAGCCAGTGCAAACTGTAGGATGAGTAGACAAAGTGCAAGCATTTGTTGGGGAAAAGCCTCCCATAAAAGGACCCAGGATGAGCGGCCATGTACAGAGGAGGATGACGAAGCCCGCCCTCTCTCCTCCTTGCCTCCCTGAGCTCTCTGTGGAAATCTGGCAGGGCCTTGAAGATGGAGTTGAAGTCATTGGTGGGGAGGTCATTGAGGTAGACCCTGAACTCTGGGGCTGGGCTGGTGACCCTCTGGCTCGTCCCTTCCACTGCCTCGATCACATCCTTGATGATGGACAGCGTGTTGGGTCCTGAGGAACACCCCAGGTCGGCTATCCCAATGCTCTCTGGCACGAGACTCAGGTACACTTGCTGCACCGCCTCCATGGTTATGCCCTTCACCATATCAGATGCCTTCTTCTGTGCAGAGAGAAAAAGGAGAGAGATAGAGTTACAGAAGTGAATCAAAAAAATCAGATCTTGAGGCATGGAAAAGATGTATTATTTTGGAAAAAGAGAGACCTGAAGCGAAGAGTTCTTGGCATAGCTAGTGTTGCCAACTCCTCCTGTCATGTGAAAGACCTTCTCCACATCCATGATCTGGTTGGGCAACAAGACGGGGGAAAAAGTTCCCTCTCCTTTTGATTATCTGAAGAGAGCTTGAAGAATATATGGTGTCTTATGCGCTTGCTCTCTTTACAGAGAGAGCAGTCACAATGATGCAGCTTTTTCTCTTCACTTTTTTTTTTTTCCTCTAAAGATATATTTATTTGGTTATCATGGTAGTTCAAGATGCATATAAACTCCAGTGTCATGATGATAGTCCATGATGATCATAACTTTGTGGCAGGGGGGCCTTGAACGAGCCATCTCTCTCTCATCTCTCTCTCTCTCTGATTCTTAAGAATGGCCCTTGTAAAATTAATGCCCCATTAGTGGGCAGCTCAATGCATGGCTTTGCTTTTGAGGGCTTCTTTTCTGAGTTGTCTGTTTGGTTTGAGAAAGTAGGAAACTCTGTACAAGTGAAGATCCAAAAGAGATTCTAAAAGCTTTGGGGGACATGTCTGCTGGCTTCATGGACAAAGTTGTCATCTTTTTTGCTTTGATGAATGCAGGCTTCAGGAGGGGGATATCATGTAATCTTCTCCATCACAGGAAAGACACTTGTCTGAAGAGTATAGCAAAGCCTTCCATTAGAAAATTCGAGCAAGTAAGAGTTCAGGAGAGTCCGTGCTAGGCCGATCAGGTTGTTCGGCGCGTGGCGCGGAGCTTCCAGGTGCGGGGAACTTGCCGTGTCCGAATTTGTTACATACTCAAAGGTGGGGGGTGGGGGAAGAATAATTTGGAGGGTCAAATCTTAAAAGCAGAGCACGAAGGCAACGCATGCAGAAAACAAGTGCGTTATCGCCCACTATCTTGCTTTTGACCCAATTTGCCAAAACTCTGTGGCGCTTGAACAGCGCCATTCACTACCCCGGAGAAGAATCTGGTACAATTGGACTTTGTCCAATCTTTGCTTCTTTTGACTTGAAGCCAACGGGGAAAAGAGGTGGTGGTGCGGTCAATTAGTTCCGAAGCAAATGGTTCCTGTCTCGTGCTGAAATAGGACATCTCATCATTGTTCCCACTCAGTCCGTGGAAGCTTTTTTTCTTTATTGAGTCCATCAAATCAGGGGTTGCTTTGGCACGGAGAAAAGAATCTAAAGTCGGATCAGAGGGAGTGACTGCCCCCAAAAAAAAAAAAAGAGAGGAGATAAACTTTTTGTTATTGTTGATAAATGACAGATTAGTCCATAATAGTAGATTTTGGTGAACAACCGAAATCATCGATAAAAAAGAAGATCGACAACTTGAAGAACATTTACAACCTGACACGGAAGTCATCCACAGCAAGCAATCAAAACCAAAATGTAATGTAGGGTAGTCATGTTTATTGTCGTTGTTTTAGGATTTTCGTAACTCTGGTAGATACCGTAACTTCTTGTGACTGCAAATACAATTAATAAGTTATTGGTTCTAAAGGTAAGATTAGCAAGTTATCTTTTCAAATCTAATATCCACCTATGAGCGTCGAATGTGGGCTATGAATAGCCGTGTTGTACTTTGTGTAAAAATCTCTAATCAATCACGGAAGATAAGTTCTTTGCAAATTGTTTTACATTTACTTTTTTCGCAATTTAAATGGCTGCCCGCGATAGTCACGGGGCTTTGTAACTTTAGATTTCTTGCAATTTACTTTCTTTTTCAAAATCAACCAAGTACCCTTCATATCATTTGTCGATTCACTATGTCAATACTATATTTCACCGACATCTTTCGCCTAAACATCTTTTTGGCATGTCTGAGGAACACATTTTGTTGATTTGAGGAGACTATGATGGCAAGAACTAGAAATCAACAAGAGTCCGATAATGCTACTGACAACAATATTCCAAAGTGCCACAAACTGGTGACAAAGTTGCTGCACACTCCTTCCCTAATGCCTTACTGAGGAGCAGTTGAGAGAAGCTGCACCCAATCCGCATATGTTGATCTCCATGAAGAGGTTATGACAAGCTACTAAAAGATATGATCAACTACATTGCGAGTCACATATCATATTTAATTAAGGCGATCATCATCAATGCTGTGAATGATGTTATCTCGAGGCTAGGGTCGTTCGGTCAACCACCACTATTCAAGCCAGTGGTAATAGGTTATGTTCTTAGTCCCTCTCTTCATTGATGCTAATAGTGTTGGTCAGGGCAACCACATTGGTGACAATAATTTGGCAAATTATACTTGGTCAACAAGTCGGTCAATTGCCAAATGTTGAAAATGTTAGGACAATGACTCCATGGATACCACATAATTAACATGCCAATCTGCGTAGATGATCCGACAAAGCAACATCATTGCCTAGGGGGCAACATGGCCAATCAAATCCACCATACAATTTGATGAAGAAGTGACATGGATGTTATCATACCTATTTATAGGAAACTACATCTCGAACGACTATCAACCTTTTCCAAGAGATTTCAAAATGCCCGATTTTGTCATTTTCACTGGCGAAAATGAACAATCGATTGTCGAATACATTATTCAAAATTATATCCTATTGTGGAGAAGCATGGACAAAAGATTTTCTAAAATTTATGTTATTTCCTTTGTCAAAAACAGCTTTTACCTGGTTTACTAATTTATCACCTAATTTGGTGTGCAACTGGCAAAGAAAGAAAGATAATTCCATTCTCAATTTTATAGAATAATATCGATTGTTGATTTAATCGGAATCTATCGATACAATAATGATTCGATCAATCAGTTTGTTGTTTGATTTAAGAAGGCTGCTAATAAATGCCTTACTTTACTCATAGAAAAGTGTTCATGAGTTTGGCTCTCGGTGGATTGAAGTTCATTCTAAGAGAAAATTCAAAGGCCATGACTTTGCCGATTTATTTCAATTGGTACTAAGAGTGTCTAAGTATCAGTAACTTCTTAGAGTCAAAGATAAAGGGCAACCTTAAAATTTCACACAAAACATGATTTTAATGGAAAATTATGAGTCGGACTATGAATCCGACCCGAACGAAAATATTGAAATAAATGTGGCAAAATTGATGTTCAACAAGCCTTACGTTTGTTGATCCTTAATAATTGCCGGGATAAAAGAAAACATAATGGCTAGAGCTAAAGACATTCAAGTTTACTTGTTCGACATTAACAAGTTGAACGAAATCTTCAATTTACCCTTAAAAGATGGCCTAAACTAGCGTAATGTCAAATTTTCTCGAGTTGAGAAGTTTTAGCTAACAAAATAATTGCAAGTGGCACCATTCATCATCGAGCCATATCACAGCTAAATATAATATTTTAAAGAAAATTATTTATGAGGCAATTCAACAGGGTAAAATCAAATTTGCCAACGAAAAGGAATAAATGATGACCCATGATTAGTTATTTTAAAAAGAATCGGATGATGGATTAATATTCAAATTTTTTAATTTTTACCGCCGTGCCCATAACATCGTTTTAGTCTTACTAGCGTATTGTCGTCACCCTCAGTTGAGTCACGTACCACGCAACTCGAGGGAACGGAAAATCCAACGGTGGGTATTTTCATCCCTCGAGTAAAAGTTTGTGAATTTTTTTGGATTGATTGAAAAGTGAAAATACTTTTACAACTCTTACAACCGAAATAAAATTCGTGGGTTGCCTTTTTTTATATAGAATTAGGCCAGATAATTTTCAAATACCAAAATCTCAAGTGCAATTACTTGGATAATATTGGACAACACAAAGCTGCTTTCCCCAAAAAAAAAAAAAAAAAATTCCCACCCCAGCTTTCTTGAACCAGATTGTTCATTGGTGGGATCCATACTCCCACCGAGATAGGAAGATTACACAGATCGATCATTTCACCCCCTCGCACCATCTCACCCCCTCGCACCATCCATACTTTTTCCCTTAAGAGATGCAATGTTGCCGGACACGTGTCAGACGAGGGATGACTGACAGTCTGACCATTTCCCTTGTGGTACTTTTCCTTGTTATGTGCTGAGGCCTGAAGGGGAGGGGGCCAGTCTAGGGGAACGCATGAAGTGGCCATTTTTTGTTTAACATGCATGAATCGTGTGTGGAAACTTTGGTCCCCCCAAGTTTGGACCTTGTTAGTGTCATTTAGTGGACTTTGAAAAGACTATCCATCAAGCTTGTACTTATGGGGGGGCATGCTTGTCAAGAAAGAGGGTGGGATGTAAGGAAGATAGGGTTTCGCTTTTTAGGTAAAAAGCGATTTGACGCTTATCCAGTTTGATTCCAAATTGATAACGTTATCCATTTCTCCCGATCTTCGAGTCTTCCTTTTAGATAAGATCGTGATACGGTAGATTCGACGGTAATTTTAGCCGGCGTCTTATTCGATTCGAGTCACGGCGGAAATCGGATTGCATGCGTGCACTTTCTTAGCATCCTCGTATTTGTAAATGCAGGATAGGGTCCGGGGAGGGATATGCGGGAGGTTGTTGCTCTCCTTGCAACGTTTCTCCATGAGGGTATTTTGAAGGATTCTCGAGGTAGGTTTGATTGCCAAGTCGTTCTTTCGATAAAAAAAAATATACTAAGATGACGGGTCACTGATGTAAGAATCACAGGGATTACTTGTTAAACAAAGTAATGTTTGGATTTATAATTATATGAATAGGCGGTGAATCAAAATCTCTCGTCATCAATGAGGACTTACATCAAGTTTTTCGAACATTTTATACCGCCCTTACCGATTTTTGTGCCTTAGACAAAGAGAAAAAATGTTCTCTTCTTTTTCGGTGACAACGGAGGGCTCAAAGCCCTAAAACATTTTATACCGCTCCAAACGTTACTCACACGGGGAGGGTGATGTAGAGCATCAAGAAAATCGACTCTTTTGAGATGCATTGCATGTTCGCAAAACATCTCTCATTCATGTTTGGGGTGAAAGGCAAATCAAACTTTGGTGTCCTAATACAAGGACACGATTTTTGTGTTAAGTTATGTCTGGATCCTTGACCATCTCCCTCGGGCAGGGACATCACAACACTCTTGTCGGGTCCGAATGTCACCACTTGTTTGGACATCAATTCGCCGTTTACCGCGTTCTTAAGATACCTGTTTACACACCCTCTTCAATACCGCGGCACCAGAGATTTTTTATTTGATCCTCCGTCGGTGTAACTTGTAGCTTACTTTATACGATCATAGTCACTCGTCATGTGGACGAGGAAGGAAAAGAGGTTAATGCGAATATATGTTGAAAATATGTCTTGGATTCGAGCTCGAAAAAGGCAAGTTGCTTAATTCGAGTAGGTTTTCTGTTTTGAATAGGTTCCCTAATTGATAAATTTCTAGTTGGAGAAGGTTTTCTATTTTGGATCCAACCATTGCCTATAAATAAGAAGCGGATGTTCTTTGTGAAGAGTATCAAAGAGGCGCTTTTATTAGTGAATTATATCCTTAGTGTTTGAATTACTTCGTGGGATTGAGAGATTATTTCGTGAGGAATCATAGAGCTAAATCGTGTGAGTTATTAAATGTAATTAAATTGGGAAACACCGAAAGTGTTTGAGTGACTTCGAGTGTAGTTTATAATTTTCATTGTATCGTTTGTTCCATAGTGTAATTCATTCTTTGTTGTCTAGTGGATTGAGATCTTTGCGATTGAACCATGTAAATCGGTGTTCGATTTTTTTTGTTATGTATATTTTATTGTTCGATCGCTTGCTCGTACAACAATTGATATCGAGCCGATGGTTAATTAGTGAGCTCTTAATCTGTTCTAGCATTTCATAAATATCTCAAGAAGGAAATCTCATAAGGGACGCTTGTTTTGGGTTGGAAATAATTGCCATCACGGTTGGTATGGAGAGAAGAGACTATGGACGGTTGGTCCGATAACGCGAATCGGCGAAAAGAGACCATGGACAGTTAGTCTAGTAACGTGAGTCTAGCGAGAAGAGATTATGAACAGTTGGTTTGAGACGCAAGATAGAGATCTTGGGTGATGCAATCCCAAGTAAGCACTTATGTTGGTTGGTTGCGCGCGTTGCAATAACTTGGAGATTCAAATTGAGATAGGTTGATGCAAAATGATACTTGAATTAAAGAGGGAGCAAACAAAATATTGGAGCTCATATGTGAGGGGAAAATTATTAGGATACATGTATGAGTTGTGTTAGAGAAGTTTTATATGGAAAAATTGATATAGTATTGATCGGTTAATATATTCTAGTTGATCCATAACTCATTGGTTTAATCTTTTGAGTGAAGGTAGATCCAACTAGATATGTTGACGGGTTTGGACTTGGACTCCCTCTTAGTGATCTCCCAAACAAATGTATCGATTTCTACTGCGCGCTCTTAACAATATCAAATGGTGCTTGTCGATGTATAATTATTTTTTACTTTATATGATGAATTCCTAAATAAAGTCGATTTTTTTTTCTCCAACATGTCATTGGACCAAAAATGAGGGCGGGAACGGAACTCATGATGCTGGTTGCGTGTCGAGTGGGACTTTGGAGGTTTTTGAGTGTCCACTAAAGGTTTGAAGAAGGTGGGGCACCAGAAAATGCAACATATAAACAAGCATTTTGTACAGGGGAGAAGGCAGAACCGTTGAAGAGTTTTCTTATATATTCATTAGTGGAAAAATGAAACTATTCTGATTAAAGGCTCTCCATTTTGATACCCTTCTATTTCCATCTCAATCAATTTCAGTGGGAAACTTGATAAAATTAAAAAGTTCAGGACTAAATTGACATACGTACGATCGTTAATGACTATTTGGGTAATTTTTCCCAACCGTAAACAAGCAAGATTTTGCTGTGTAGTTGAGAAAAATATTTCTTTTTCATGAAGATAGAATTCGAAAAGAATAGGTAAGCTCTTGACATATTTGTGAATTTGCTAACTCTTGGCTAATTTGCAAACTTTGAAGGTAATTTGACATTTGTAAGTTATTAGCAAGTTCCTTGCAAAAAGTTACTTGCAAAAAGTTACTTTTTTTTTTTACACTTACCGACACTTACAAAAATTTACCAATATGAAAATTGTTAGAGTAATTAAATATTAAACTACTCCTAAATTTAATAGCTTAAGCTTTTAGAATAATTGACGGCGGTCTTATAAAATTTCACATTATATCGGCGCGAGAAATTCTAAGTTCAAATCTTTCCAGGCCCCATTTGCTTTTCCCAATTAAATATGTCCACCTCGGGGGAGAGAGAGAGAGAGAGTTAAACATGTCCAAACTTAATATTAAATCACGCATTCATCTAATAGCTTAAGATTTTAAAACTACTTGCAGGGGTCTCATAAAAATCATTCCGCATCTTTGGACGTGGAATAATAGAATTCTACACGCAGACAAAATTTCTAAGAGCGTGTTAAGGGGCGTTTTGATTTTTCCTTTGATTTAGAGTTTGAAAAGGAAACTTTCTTATAACATTAATCATCTCGAAATCGAAAAACATGATATCAAGAACACTATTTTAAACCACCTCAAAATTTTCAAGTACTTGGCGAAAATCCATACCAACGACCAAGTGCTTTGGTTTGGCTAATAGGCTAACAACTAAACGAGGAGACATTTTCTGCCTCTGAATTATCATATGGGAGTGGCACGTGAAGAAGAAACTCGACTAAAGGAAGAATACTGAAAAATCCGTACATAGAATCAGTCGAGATGACATCGAGCGGTACTTTGTGTTGATCAATCATGCAGCCGATGCATAAAATATTCTGTCTGGCCAAACAGGAGGGAGTGATTGCAGCAACTTACAGAACAAGCCTGAAAATCCATGTGCAATTAAGACCTCAGCATTTCTTCATAGGAGTAATCCATACAAGGGATCCTTTTTCAGGTGCTTTGGTGAACTATTGATTATGTCATAAGTGGGTGATGGTTGACTTCAGTGGCCCAATCAGATTCTTCTCTTTGGAATTCGAACTTATTCATGGCAGCCATCATGGTAACTAATCTAGGTGTGTTTTCACAACTTATGAAGAGAGAGAGAGAGAGAGACGCAAAGAACATGTCAATTCAATGTCGACATTCATTCTCTATTTGCTAGGGTTGGTGCAACTTCCATATCGGTGTGGGGGTTAGATACTAACCGCATAACTTGACACCGACTCTGTTTAAAGAATTCTCTCCGCCCTAATTAGCGTACAAAATCTCGTGCGGCCCGGAACCACCGGTCGCCGGCAATCACGGTCATGACCAATGAGCGGTCGATGCGCGGATGATCAACGACGCCGGGTCACATGAGATTCTACACACGGGTCTTTGCGAGCTCTTTGGAGGGAGCAGGGCAGATCCTTAGGAGCTTAACTCCAATTCAACAGGCGGTGAGTTCGTGTGGTGGTTGACCAGGCTCCCAATCGATCCCTAGCAAATAAATCCAACTTCCCAACATTGGGGAAGATGTCAATATGGGACGAGAATGAGGGGGTCGGAATCCCCCAAGGCTATGTCACTGACGTAAGATTTGCCAAAAAAGAGGATTATAAAATGATGGCATTCTATGACTAAAGTGACAAAGGAGTTGAACCACTCTGAATTCAGATCCTCAAACCCTAATGCCAGTCCTCAGATTCTCTCCTTAAAACCATCCCCCAGCTGGTGCCAAGTTGAGAGCCCTAAGTTTGAAATCAAAGGTGAGAGTGAGAGAAGACCGTGTTAGTTCCTTAATTATGGTGAAGAAGACGGTCTTGAAGGTTAGCATCCCATGCCAGAAATGCAAGAAGAAGCTCCTCAAAGCTGTCTCTGCATTACATGGTAAGTTACGAGCTCCTCCCCATCTCATGCACCTTCTTGCCCTAATTTCTTGCTTCTGCCTATTTAATTTCAGAACAGTTTCTCTTCCAATGCATTTTGTAATGCGAACGTGTGCCTAGAGTCGAGAAAATGCTCCTGAAACATGAGGGAACTGAATTTTGGAGTCTCTTACTGCTATTTCAATTGGCAAATTTTGGTCTAGATGATGCTTGATGGTTAAACGGATTAGTAACTTGTGAATGCAGGCGTAGATAAAATCGAAGTGGACTCTTCCAAGGGGACGTTGACGGTGACGGGCGACGTGGACCCTTACGACGTCGTACTCCAGGCGAGGAAAGCTGGCAAATACGCCGAGGTCGTGAGCATCGGGGCTCCGCCGCCACCGCCTAAGCAAGACGGGCAGAAGAAGCCCGCAAAGGAGTCCGACGCGAAGGTGGCCTAGATCCACACGCCCTACGATTGCCCGATCCGCCAGCAAATGGCGGTCGTCCATGTGCCGAGATGGGAAGAGCCCGATCCGTCCTGCTCCATCATGTGACATCCCCACCGCGTTAGGGAGTCGGTCAAAATCTGTGGTTTGGTAGATGGGAGATAAGAGTGATTTAGCCGCATTTATTCTTAGGAACCCATGTTTTTTTTTTTTTTGGGTAAAGTAAGCAGTATATTAACTTTTCAAGGCGCAAATTACATAGAGGGACGCTGAATATAAAAACCTTGTACCCGTGGTGATACTTGGGGGTGTCACGACGGGTGCAAAGGTGTTACGACTAAACAAAGGACAAGGCTATAGTGTGTGCGCAATTAATTACACGAGGCAAACTCATGCCAGCACGGTAACCGAACGGAAAGAAAAAACAACACCAACAACCCCCTAATAAAAAATAGACGACGAAATGCCCCAATTGACTTGCATCCGCTGGTTACAAGTGCTATCCTCCACCTGATCAAAGGTGAGGGCCTTATCCTTGACGACTTTTTCAAGATGCTTCATAAGTGTCAGCTTGAAGAAGAAGCACTCTCTAAAGAGAATATGATTGCGTTCAGTCCAAATGACATGACAAAGATCACGAAAAAAAAACTGTGCAATACGCTAATAAAAGTGGCGGCCACTAGTATGCTGAATAGCCCACTGAAGATTATCTTGCCAAGCGCGATTGCGCCACACCAGGTTACACTTTCTCGGCCCACGACAGCGAAGGTACCGGTGGCATTACACCCAAAAAAAGAGATGATTTACCGAGTTTGGTCTACGCCGACAAAAGGCACACACGCCATCCAAAATTCCGCGATAGTTTAGCAATAATACCTCTGTTGGGAGCCTATCCGCGTTTTTTCTTCTTTGTGATCATACAATTGTGAAAATAATGAAGTGAAGAATTAGGGTTCATCATGGTTGCAGTTCTGCTATGCTCCAGCTCCTGAGTCGGATGATAGAAAGATCGATTCGAGTTAGCGGCATATGAGATGGAATTCATACTCCACGTCCAGTCTCGATTACATCTATCGGCCCGGCCAATTTGAGTAAGTCATATGCGATCGAGCCGGCCGGGTCGTCTCCGTCTTGTGGTCAATCGTGTCCGATTTAGGGTTTTACTCGCCCGGGAGAGATTTGAGTGATGGATCTGCTCATTCACTGAGCATTCATACGTACCATTCTTTTTTCCATGTACAAAAAACAAGAGCGGTTTTTCAATCCCCTCTTCAACGCGTGGTGTTATTATTATTATTATTTTTTTTTTGAGAAGAACATTTTCGTTTTACGTAAAAGAGAGAGATGTATAACATCAAGATAAAGATTTAAATACAGGGTAAATACCACAAAAAATTCTAAATTATGCCCATTGTGATACAATTACTTTGAACTTTTTTTTATGACGTCAAGAACCCCAAACTATACCTATTATGACATATTTACCTTAAATTTTTTTATTGTGACATTAAAAATCCTAAACTTGTATCATTGTGATATATTTACTTTCTAGTTAAAAGTAGCAGTTAAAAATATAAATTGAATCCAAGATGGCGCTGATATGGCACCGCACAAGCTCCACATCAGAAAACATAAAAAAAAAAGAAAAATCTAAAGTCACTATTCATTGTCAACCTCTGAGTCCGTCCACTACCCACTTCCCGTTTGGATGAGCTAATAACAGAGCTACTCACCTTCTCAACGTACTGCTCTCTTGTGACCAACCCAATTGTCTCCTTCTTGAACGCCGTCTTGAGAATCTAAAATCTCCCAACATTGAACGATCCCAAATCGCTCCATAGAGGATAGAATAAAACCCTAGAAAGCAAAGGATGCGGACCTTGGAAGTACCGGAGCCGAATTGGACAGTCACCCCCTTCTATGGTTATCCTGGGAGCTATAAGCCCTTGAGAAAGACTTTCGATTTGGGTCAATCACATGTCACCACGGTCGGGCTGGCCCTTGTCGGAGCTGAATTGTAGGAGCTCATGGAGCCTTCGCTTCTCCTCCTTGAGCGTCTCGCAGCACCACTTCAAGTACTCTCGATTTGCTTCAATTTCGTCCTCGCTTTTCTTGTGTTTTGCCAAAGCTAGCTTCTGCAAAAGCACCCCCCTCCAAACAAAAAAAATAACAAAAACCCCAAACCCATCAACAAAAACGACAACAATACTTCATTTCTTTCTTAATTGGACCTTGAAGCTTGTGGCCACCATGACCAGATCTGGCGAGTGTGGTCAAGCAAGGGATCCACTAGAGGTACAAACAGGAGTGGGCAGCGGACGGATAAGAGCCCGAGGAATTTGGAGGTTGAAGACGATGAACAATTACTTTAGATTTTTTTTTTCTAAATATTTTATGATGTGGCGCTTGTGTGGCGTCATATCAGCGCCACCTTGGATTCACGTTATATTTTTAACCGCTATTTTTAACTAGAAGGTAAATATGTCACAGTTGTACAAGTTCGGGGTTTTTATTATCACAATAAAAAGTTTAGGGTAAATGTATTACAATGCGTGTAGTTTGGGGTTTTTAACTTCACAGAAAAAAGTTGAGGATAAATGTGTCATAATGAACATAGTTTAGGGTTTTTGGTGGTATTTTTCCTAAATATATTAAAGTAAGTAAACTGAAATATAAATCAACTTGGAACAAGATGCATATGCTCGCTCATTCCGCATAGGCAGGTTTTTCATTACATCAAAACACAACCGGCCGAATCTTGTATCAACATTAGTGATGAGCACACGTAGAGATTTTCCTTTCTAGTAAATACGGCTAAGGCGGTACACGCCTGTGATATACGTCCCAACACCATCCGGAACAACAACAACACCGACATGTTGAAAGACACAAAAAACACCCGGTAAATCTCAAATCTAGAAGAGCACCAAAATCTAAATTTAACTCAAGATCGGGAAAGAAAACCTCACAAAATCACTTTTAGATATGCTAACTGTTGAAGGTAATAGTAGAGGGGTTCGTGGACTTGTGGACTGCTCGATTATATGGAGTAAGTATCAAAGTTGGAGCCAAGCACGAGAGGTCAAAAATCGAATGCGAAATCACTAAGGGCGATTTTGACGGAGGATTAATGGAGGTAGATTTAAAACTCAAGTAAAAATTGGAGATATTTTATGAGACAACAAAATTAGAGTTACACTAAAACTGGAACTAAAGTTATGAATTTTTTATGAGACAAAAAAAGTTAAGGTAGAATTGGTGCCGAACTTAAAATTGAGAGTTTTTTATTAGAAAAAAAAAGAGATGATGATAAAATTAGAGATGGACTAAGAGTTGGAGATTTTTTATGAGACAAAAAACGTTTATAGTAGAATTGGGAGTGCACTTGAAATTGGACGTTAAAGGTAGAATTAGGATAAGAACTAACATTGGAGTTTTTTTAGGGCATTAGTCCCATCTTTTGGCAACAGAACTAAAACAAACAATAAAAAAAATGTCTACTACCTAAAAACACCTTCAACTTTAGCATATGTATTAATTATATCTTTTTTTTTTTTGCCTTATAAAAAGTTATCAACTTTTACTTTTACTTCGAGTTCTACCGAACTAATATCCAAATATATCCCTAATTTTAATATTTGTCTCAATTATATCTAAAATTACTTTTTGTTTTACAAAAAAATTTAAATTTTTACTTTTGTCTCAATTCTATCATTGCTAGCATTCCGTTCACAATCACCGCTTAGGTTAATCTTATGTGACATTTCCACATCATTGATGAAATGTATTTCAAGTAAAGTTGACATGAAAAAGAACCTCAAACTTCTCTTTTGTTCTTTGCTTCCTCTACGTGTTACTAGGAGATACAAAGTCATTCAAGACGGCGCATCTCGGATTTCTTTTGACACTCAACAACCTAAAGAATGCTAGACATGGAGATCCGATTATTTAAACGAATGATCTCCAATTTCGTCGTCCGTGAAATCTGCTGTTTCCGAATTTCGAAAATTCATTAGTAAGTTAGGTGAGAAAATTCGAGTCACGTAGGATTAATTAACCGTTATTATGAACGAGAATGTTAACGACGGTAAGAGTGAGACAAAAATAAAAGTTATGGGTTTTTTACGAGACAAAAAAAGTTTTGAATATAATTAGAACATAATTTAAAGTTGGGGATTTTTTTGGGTATTACGCTGATAGAATTGAGATAAAAGTGAAAATTGGAGATTTTTTATAAGATAATTTTTTTTTATATTAGGACATATGTTAAAGTTGAATTTTTTTTTTTTTTTGGTATTCGGCCCATAGAAAAGAATAGGACTTTTTTTTTTTTTTTGGTCGTATAGAAAGGTGTAAGGTCGACCGTCCTTTTTCATGTTGCGTCGGATTGCTTCGCCATTTCTTCATCCTTCCGCTTCTGCAGCACAGTCAACCCCCCAACCCGTCGCCAGCCCGTCACCAGCCACTGCTTTCCTCTTCACATCCCTCCCTCACTCGCTGGTCAAACTGAAGCTCGCCCCCATCGCCAGCTCCGTCGCTGCAAGATACGGAGAAGGAATGGCGGCTCCAGAGCAAGCTCGGCGAGTCTTCTGCGTTGGAACGGCCGACACGAAGCTCGATGAGCTCCGGTTCCTCGCCGACTCCGTCAGGTCGCACGTCGCCGCCTTCGCCGCCAACCCTCGCTTTACGGTACGTTCGCTTTCCCCGTCCGGTGGTCAGGGTTTCCGGGCGTGAATTCAAGTGGCATTCGCATTGTTTAGAGAACTGAGATTTAGCTTCTGCTTCGGATGAGTGTAACTTGATCCAGCGAAACTTGGATGCCTTCCTTTGAGATAATGCTTTTTCAGTCCTTTCTGAATAGCCTTCCGAGTTTGATTCTGGCTTTTGAGTGTTGCAATTGTGTGAAACGACAGCTAGAAGTAGCTGTTGTTGATGTATCAGCCGGTCAGGATGAGATTCAAAGTGTTGAAGGCCTAATCTTTACCCCTCGAAAGGAACTGCTCTCTCAGTACTTCGAATTCAATAACCAAAAACCGCAAAAACTTCCGGACGACAGAGGCGAGGCTGTCTCGTTAATGAGCAAAGCGCTGCAGATTTACCTGAAAAGAGCTAGCGAGGATCAGATTCTAGCTGGAGCTATCGGACTTGGAGGAAGCGGAGGCACCTCTCTGATATCATCTGCATTTAGAGCTCTTCCACTGGGTTTGCCCAAGGTAATTGTGTCAACCGTGGCTAGTGGACAAACGGAGCCTTACATTGGATCAACAGATTTGGTGCTGTTTCCTTCTGTAGTGGATGTGTGTGGGATTAATAGCGTGAGTAGGGTGGTGTTTTCCAATGCTGCGGCTGCTTTTGCTGGAATGGTGATCGGGAGGATTGATACTTGCAGGGAGAAAAATAAGGTGGATGCGAAGTCAACTGTGGGTATTACTATGTTTGGGGTCACGACTCCATGCGTGAATGCTGTGATAGAGAGGTTAAGTAAGAATGGTTATGAGACTTTGGTTTTCCATGCCACAGGCGTTGGAGGCAGGGCCATGGAGTCTCTGGTTAGAGAAGGATTCATACAGGTATGTTCTGACTGCAACTTTCTTGCACTTACTCTTTGAATGTTGTTAACTAGTTATTACATACTGTATTTAAATGAAGAAACAACAGGACACATGGTTATGCTAAGGGGAGAAAAGACTATTGATTCCCATGAGTATGTTTGTATGGACAAGATCTTAGTTTTAGCTCCACTTTATGTGTTATTCAGGGTGTTTTGGACATCACGACAACTGAGGTTGCTGATCATATCGTCGGAGGTGTTATGGCTTGTGACAGTTCCCGTTTTGACGCCATTATAGAAAAAAAGGTTCCTCTAGTCCTCAGTGTGGGTGCCCTAGACATGGTGAATTTTGGAGCTAGAGATGCCATACCTTCTAGTTTTCAGCAAAGAAAGATCCATGAACATAATAAACAGGTGATGAGACTTGAATCTTTTTTCCCCTTCATCTGGCATCATGTCATTCTGCTCATCAATTTTTTCCTTCTTTTTCTAATGCCTCAGTTTGTACTTGATTTTTCAATAAAATGTTATATGATTATTTGATAAGGGAGATGGACTTTTCTGTTCATTCAAATCACAACAGACAAGATGAGGTGCCTGTACCTATTATCGGAGCAGAGTGCAAGATCTCACGAAGGAATGAAATTTGGCAGGTTTCACTTATGCGAACTACAGTTGAGGAGAACAAGAAATTCGCTGACTTCATAGCGAACAAATTGAACAAGTCATCGTCAAAAGTCTGCATTTGTCTTCCGGAGAAGGGTGTTTCTGCTTTGGATGCACCAGGAAAGCCATTTCATGACCCTGATGCTGCTGCTGCTCTTGTAAACGAACTACAGAAACTTATTAACACAAACAATGACAGAAAGGTATTTGGTTGCTTACCAATTATCGTCAATTGAAATTTGATGCAGTCGTATTTGCTCTCCTACTCCAGAGACAGTATATCTATAATCAAATTGACTTTATAGTACCCCATGTTATTTAAGACAGATCAAAGTGTATCCTTACCATATCAATGACGTGGAGTTTGCAAATGCAATTGTTGACTCCTTTTTGGAGATTAATAAGAACAATGGGAAAGAATTCAGTCCTCAAACTTCTGTAGCTGTTTCTATTGAAGATTCCAATGTGGGAGCAGTACCAACGATGGGTTACTCAAGCTTCAGGGCCACTATTTACTCACCAAGTGATTTCCCAGATGCACATCCAGGTGATAGTTTGAATCACTTTACTTGTCAGGTGCATTTACCTGTTGTTCCATGCATACATAAGGATCTGCAGCTACAGACGAAATAACTTTTGTGAACTACACTAACAACTTCAAGAAGTGTAAAGAAGTTTGACAGGGATTGTAAACCAGTTTGACATTGCAAATTGTTTCAGATGTTCAGTAAGTTTGAGTCCACAGCACATCTTGGAAAAAAATGGCATACCACAGAAAGAAAGCATGCTTGAGGTTTGTGACAGCCTTCGTGTTGTGTTCCCGATTTTGATTCCGGGTTTGATTGCTGTAGCTTATTTATCAATACTTCACGTTCATTTGAAAGGATGGGACAGTTGAGGCAGAGTTTCACATTCCTTCCAAATAGTCACGTAGGCATGTAAAACATTTTTATCCACGTCCTTTTTTGTCTTTTATTTCTGTTGTTGTAGCTTATTTATTGTGGCTGCAAGGAAAATTTATATTACTAAGCATTGCTCATCTTTTTCCTGCTTTCCCTACAAGACTAAGAATTGCATGCCGTCCTAATCTCAAAGGCGGATGTTGATCTCTAACTGTTTAAGTAGGTTCTATGTTATTAAATAGCACTGGTACTTATCTAAGCAATGATTGCAGAAACTTTGAAAAGAACACAAGCTACATTGCACCAGCTGCAAGATCAAATAAATAGAGGGATTCCAATAATAGGGGCTGGTGCAGGGACAGGCATCTCTGCGAAATTCGAAGAAGCAGGTGGCGTTGATCTAATAGTTTTGTACAACTCCGGCCGCTTTCGCATGGCAGGGAGAGGTTCTTTGGCAGGGTTGTTGCCTTATGCTGATGCCAATGCGGTCGTGCTAGATATGGCTAACGAAGTGCTTCCTGTTAGTCTTCTTTCCACTGCCGTTAATCAAATTGAATCATTTGGATTCTTAAATTTTGAATGAGCATACTTTAGTACCATGTAAGTTCTTCACTTTTCTACTATTGCTTCTAAAACTTCACTAACCTTGAAGACATTTCAAGGAAAAAAAGTGAATTGGAGAATGCAATTAAGGTATGGCATTCAGTGTATTCTTTTACTGTAACCTTTCTTCTATTTACATCACTAAACAGAAAAGGATAGGATACAAATGTGGTGCCAAAGAGTGGATAATTCCTTTTTCGTCACCCTATCTTGCAAAAGTATGGAGAAATTGATGAAGATCTCATTGGAAAACAAAATCATGTTGAAAATGAAGAAGATAAGCGCATCTATCGTCTTGTGCGATCACAGAATGCCTCCTGAAAGATGGCAATGAAAGATGAGGATGCAGTGCAGAGACAGTTGGAGGATTAAGCACCAATACACGTACAAAATGAGCGGGGAGATGAAAATTTTCCATTGTGTATGGCCACTCGGGGAAAAGATAGTGTGAGATTTTGTGGGATTACGCCAACCTGTTCTAAAAGCTTAAGTTATTAGAGGAAGGCGTAGTTTAATAGTTAATATTCTAACACTTCTCCTCACGCTTAGTCCGATCTTTTGCTTAGTATTAAGTGTGGACATAATTAATTGAGGAGGCAAATAGGAGTTTGGAAAGATTCGAATTCGGGACCTCTTGCTCGATACCATGTGAGAATTTGTGGGACCACTACCAACCTGTTTCAAAAGCTTAAGTTATTAGAGAAAGACGTGGTAATATTTAATATTCTAACGGATAGGATGCAAGATGAGTGTGTCTAATTGGTGGATTTGTAATAGAGAACAATATGAGAGAAACTGTTTGAGGTGGTTTGTATCCGCTTAACAATAGCTATTGGATGTTATGGTGAGATGCACATGGAAAGGAATGGGAAGATCTTAAAAAATTGTGAGAAGAGATTATGATGAAAATGTGACTCTAGTATCTGGATCTTTCTATAGACTCGATGTGAAGTGGAGTTCAATAGCGTAAGAGGATCTGCCAAGTCGACCACACTTAGTGGGATAAGCTTGGAGGTTGTTGTTGTTCCTCCTATTTACAACTTGTTTAAGTTATTAAAGGAAGGCATGGTTTAATATTTAATATTCTAACACTTCTCTTCACGCTTGGTCCGATCTTTTGCCTAGTACAAAGTGTGAACATATTTAATTGGGGAGGCAAAGAGGGGCCTGGAAAGATTCGAACTCGGGACCTCCCGCTCCGATACCATGTGAGATTTTGTGGGACCACTACCAACCTGTTCTAAAAAGCTTAAGCTATTAGAGAAGGCGTGGTAATATTTAATATTCTAGCAGATAGGATGCAAGATGAGTGTGTCTAATTGGTGGGAATGGGAAGCTCTTAAAAAAATGTGAGAAGAGATTATGATGAAAATGTGACTCTAGTATCTGGATCTTTCTATAGACTCAATGTGAAGTGGAGTTCAACAGCGTAAGAGGTCTGCCAAGTCGACCACACTTAGTGGGATAAGCTTGGTGGTTGTTGTTCCTCCTATTTACAACTTGTTTAATATCTCGTCTCAGCCACTGAGCAATAAAGGTGGAAAGCAGACATAAATGAGGTGTTAGAGAAACTTGGCAGCACTGGTAGGCAAAGTGGGAATGATGGACTCTTTGCATCTCACTATGGAAATTTTCTTTCGGTTAAAGGGATATTAAGAAAGATTGAGATGGATGAGTGAAATCTGTCTAGGTGGATTGGCTAGGAAAACACCTTCCCATGCTCACACAGTTTCCTTGTGAAGCCACAGCCTAGGACGGTGCTAGATGTGACTGACATATTTGGAGAATTTTCATAGTTTTGCTTATTTGATATCTATCCATGCCCGTGCTATATGAAAATATCCAATTTATCCCTTCTTACATCTATTAATGTGGGAAAAGCATGTTACTTCATGGTTTTATTTGCTTTTCTTCCACATAATATGCTTGAATGAATAAATGGATGCTTCACCTTTAAATTTAGTTTTCCATTACCTTCTTGAAATAGTTCCCATCATATATGGAGTTGTATTTATGTAGGTTGTGAAGGCAGTACCCGTTCTTGCCGGAGTATGTGGAACTGACCCTTTTCGTCGAATGGATTACTTCCTAAGGCAAGTAGAGTCCATCGGATTTTTTGGGGTGCAAAATTTTCCCACAGTCGGGCTTTTTGATGGTAATTTCAGACAGAATCTGGAAGAAACAGGAATGGGATATGGGTAGGTTTTCCGAGATAATATCTCTTAGTACTTCAACTTGATCCCTTATGGCTTAATGAGCAGCTTCTCTCTTTGCTTTTTGTAGCTTGGAAGTTGAGATGATATCAAAAGCTCACAAAATGGGTCTATTAACCACTCCTTATGCTTTCAATGAAGATGAAGCTGCAGAAATGGCAAAAGCTGGAGCTGATATTATAGTGGCTCATATGGGCCTCACAACTTCTGGCTCAATAGGTGCAAAGACTGCTGTCACATTGGAGGAAAGTGTGGTTCGTGTGCAAGCTATAGCAAATGTCACACATAGGATCAATTCCCATGCTATCATCTTATGCCATGGAGGTATATCGTGAAAGCATCTTTTACGTCTTTTCTGTGTTGAGTGCCTTCATCACCTCTGATTGCATCTCCTCTGGAGTATGATTATGACTGGCATTTTCTTTACTCTGCTACTGCCCAACTTCTTGTGGTTGAGCCATTATCCAAATCATTCCAGGCACCTCAGAGTAACTTTCGTGCAGCTTGACTGGAGAGATGTGTGCTGTTAGTCAGTTCTCTTTTCTAGGTGTTCTTAGTTCTTCCTGCATTGTTCTTGTTTCTTCCTTTGAGTTTTCTGGTTCTTCCACTCGTTTTGCTCGAGTTCTTTTTCACCTCCTTTTTGCTTTCATAGATTGTAAAACATCAAATGCTATTCACTTCTCTTGCTTCGGCCTTGGAACACTGTCCTACTTTACTTATTTTGCCTCAAATAGTTTATGTTCTGATCCACACCATGGGTGAGTAGTCATATTAGTGGTTCTACTGTCCCTGATCATGTAATAGTTCTGGAAATCGTGGAAAAGTTAATGAATTTTGGTGTGAATGCAGGTCCTATATCTGGTCCAAAAGAGGCAGAATTCATACTGAAGAACACTGAGGGAGTTCATGGGTTTTATGGTGCATCAAGCATGGAGAGGCTACCTGTTGAACAAGCAATTAAAAGCACAGTTCAAGAATACAAATTAATATCCCTGAAGTGAGGTTCAGTGTATCACTCTGTATACTAAGATGTCAATTACAAGTTTGCATTTCCCTACACACCGGGTACTAGGATTAACAATAAATTGATTGGCAAATTTCTTGTGGCTTAATAATGAATAATAGCCCTCTATCAAGATCGAGATTTTCTTGACAATGAGGATGCTTACTGCTACTTTGTATTGATCATCCATATCTGAAGGTTGGTGAGCAATTCTATGTTTTCTTCCATTCTGCTTGGAAATGAAAATTACTCTAGCATCTTTGTTTTCCTGCTTTCCTGCTTCCTGAAGTTCCTCTCTCTTTAAATTGGCAAAATGGAACCACTTTTAGAGGGACTGATCTCCTGCCACATCCTTTCACTTCAGCATAATTCGTAGACTTTTCTCTTTTGATACGACAAGCATGCACAAAACTGTGCTTGCTTCTAGTGAGTGCCAGCAGAAGAAGGCTCAGGGTGCCTGATTATGATTTGTTCTCTGAACTAAAATTAGATCTTTTGATTGATATGAAAGCCCTCGTCGAGGGAATAAGCTTGCACTGATTGTTACTAACAAATATCACCAAACTGTTTTATTTCTTTTCAAATATGGAACTTCAGCTTGCTCTATCGGCTGATAAAACATGGTAGGCACTAGTTGCTCCACATCTCCACTAGGATTTTCTGAGCCATCTTTTTTTCTCCTTCGCTATCATATTGCCTTCAAGGTTATGGGGCAGCCACTCCTCAGCCTTGGAATATGTGCCTTCTTTTCTAAGCTATTATCTGGGTCATCAACTGTCCATCTGTAACGAGAGCAAATCAAATTTCATTCAATGAGGATGATTATTCTAATATTCAGAATTTTTCTTTTTTTTTTTTGGCTATTTGAAAGGGTCATATAATATTGTCAAGATCTCTACTATGAATGATAAGGTAGGCAGAACCGATCATACTGAAGGATTCGTGGGGAAATATTATTTTTTATTTGGTGGACCCCGTTGGTTATTGATTTGTGATGGGCTGAATATTTTTGAACGAGTTTACGCAACAAAATTTTGGATGGATACATTGCTGAGCAGAGCTGCAGATAGACATACCTGTATCCACTTGTCATTCGGTGCAAGAAGGCCAACATGGTAACTTTTGCCATGTTCATTCCCAAGCATGTTCTGGGTCCGGACCCGAAAGGTATGAAACTGTATGGCTTTTGCATTTCCTGAAGATTTGTAGCATGTAAAACTATGGTCAGAGCTTTGAAATGCTCATCTGTCACATACTGATCGATGAAATTACAGGAGAAAGAATCGAGAGGCGTCGAAGATGGCGTATTTACATCAAATCGCGAAGGGTTAAATTGAATGGGATTCTTGTATATGCTGGGATCATAGTGAATGCAAGTCGCATCAATGTTTACATGCCATCCTTTCTTGATATTGCGGCCTGCATGTTCCACGGATGATTTAGTACGAAGTTTTCAGGTAAAGCTTCTCTGCAAAAGATACCGCCGACTTGCCTTGGATAGTACAGTCTGTGAGTGCCACCCGAGGGTACCATAGGAGCACATTTGACAATCTAAGCGTCTCTTTAACCACCTGGAATTTCATTTGAAAATTGTCATCTTTGCTCTGATCACGTACTACGCCACAGCATTGTTCATGGACCCAAAGATGACAAAATCTGCGGGCATGCATGTGATGGGGAGATTCTCACCTTTAAGCCATATGACATGCTGTTGAGATCTTCGAGGGTGAGAGCAGCCCCTTGTGGTTTCTTCCTCAGAATAGCCAATTGCTCTTCCTGAAATTTACGTCTTCATATCAGTTTAGTGTTTAGCATCTCTCCCTCTTTGCTCTCGCTCTCCCTCTCTCTAGTTAAGAAGTGAAGCTTACATGTGACAGAGCAAGTATTTCTTTCGATGACCACATAGGAGGCATTTACTTATATCCACGGTGTCTCATCCGGATTGAACTGAACTATTTGGTTCATTTGGCTGTCTAATCTCTTCAATTTGATTTGGCTTTCGGTTCGATAAAGATTTTGCAAATTAACATATTCGATTCGGTTCAGAACTCACCCTGAGCCTATCCTGAACATCTGGGTTCTCGTCCAGGAACTTGACACTCCACATCATGGCAGCTGCAGTGGTGGTTTGCCCAGCAATGATCAGAGTCAACAGATTGTCCATGATCTCTGAGTCATCCAGCTTCTCTTCAGGAGGCAATGAATCTCTCTCCAGCATCGACTGCAGGAAGTCCTCAGATCCCTTCCCTCTTCCTCTTCTCTCCTCTATCATTTCTCTGAATCTTTCCATCAGCCTACTTCTTGCCTGCATCCACCATTTCACCATATTCTATTTGTTTCTTTTACTTTTGTAGCCTACTGGATTTACAAGTGCAATTTTGGATTTCGAATGGCAGGCTACGATAATCTGATTGAACACTTTTTGAATTGTTCTGGCGAGATTATTCAGAAATGCAAAAAGTACTAGAAAATTCTCTTGCCAAGAAGACATGCGGGGCAATATCATGAAAACAATCGAATTTAGTGATAATCATGAGATTTAGTGTGATTAAGTTGACCATAGAAAATTTTATTGGTGATCCTTCTCTAGTCTTACCATGCATGAAGGGCTCATGAAACATGTGTTACCTTAATTCCTTTGTAGTATCGAGTGCCGGGTATCATGACGGGTAAGGACAGCATGGCGTTGGACACGTCCGTGCAGTCCCCCTCTATCTGTTGCAGCATCGACTCCTCTGACACGCTCATCAGCATCTCGCACATTGCATCAAACGCAATCTGTTCATCCATAATTTGCAAGAACCAGTTGTGATGATACGCTGTGAACTTTTCTAGCTAACGAATCTCTTCACTTGTTTGTCGCGTTCGTCTTTCTCTCAGTTTACGACACGAAGTCTCATTGGTATATTGAAACAATCCTATAGGTCGAGAAAATATGAGATTTAAGTTGTCGTATCGATTCACCTTCATATTGAAACCCAGCACTACAAAGCTTTTGCCATGTTCTTCTAGCTTCTTCAATCTCTGGCACAGCATCTTGTCAAACTTGGTGACGAACTTGGACAAAGAAGGCATGGAGAAAGGATCGGACAGAAGGCGCCTTATCCTTCTGTGGCTCTCATGAGGCACACAAAGCAAGCTCTTCTTCCCGACGGCATCAGCCATGGACTTCACGTACCCCTTGTTGAATTGCACAAAATCGTTGCCAAACACAGTTTTCGCACCCTCTGTGCTCGGAATGAACACGTGGATCTTCCCGAATAGCCTCGTCTTGAAGCATTTCCCATGCCTACACTTTCACCAATGAATGGATAGTAAATTTGTTATTGGTACGCCTGGAGGCATCGAATCATTAGCTAGTACTATACCCACTTCATATGATTCGAAAATAATGTGGATTTTCCTTGTTTCCCAATGCTCCTCTTCATATCAGGGTTGACGTGCATTTTAGAGATTGCGAAACCTCCATATTCACATTGAAGGATTTTGTCTCCAATGCCAGGGTTAAACTAGTATGCAATTTTTGACAGGATCAGGTATGATTTAATAAAAGCGATCCCTCTTAGTTGAATTTGAGATCGATGTACATACCGGACCAAGTATGAACCGAAAAGATCGACATGATCTAAATTGGATGATTGTGACGATATACAAACAAGTTAGTGGTAAAAAAAACTTCATGTCAATACGGATGATATAGAAAAGGAAAAATCGAACGGAATGCAAAGAAGAAGGAGAATCACTGACCACAGTCTCCTGAGTCTCACGAACTCATAGCATCCCTTGGTGCTGTTGGTGGCCGAGAGTAAAGAGAAGGTCTCTCCTACGAATGGTATTCCCAATCTACCGGGAATTCGGTCTCTCTCGTCTGATATTCTCTTGGCTTTTGCTGAGAAATGAAACAGGAACCCAACTGAAACCAGGACAGCAAGGAGAACATCATAGTAGCTCCTCACAAAGAAGATAAACTCTTCCTTTGACCAAATCATTCGCGGTCCTGTGTTGACTTGCTGCTCAACAAAAAGGAACTCTTTTGCAGATGAAGAACATGAAGTGATCTGCAATGGGGTTTCAAGAAGAATCAAATTGGCAGATGGAGAATAAGAAGTTTAAAAAAGAGACAAGACGCTTCGGCAGCAACAATTATAATATGCAAAGGCATCTATGCCTTAGGTCTTGACAAAAAAACTGGCAAGATTCATAGAAGTAAAAGACAAAACCCTCATTCTTTATTCTCGCGAGAAAGCTGACGCCAAAATTTTAAACTTATAGGTGAAGGCCGACCGCATACAAGTGATGTCATGTTTTAAGGATTCTTTATGGGACTCTAGTCAACTAAAATGTGAGATGAGTTACATTGCTAGCAACAAAATAATGTATTAAGGCTTCGTTTATTTCGCGAAAAATATAACATTCTTTAAAAAAAAATTTCTCGAAAGTCATTTTCAGGAAAATTATAATATTTTTCATGTTTGGTTGATACTTGAAAATGAAGTGGAAGTATTTTATGTTGTTTGACAAGGAAAATCTCATTTGATTTTTTGTATTGTCATTTGATTGGAAATTGCTAATGTGAACTTGGTCATCTTACGTGGCACGATCGGTGCTAATGTGGACAATTTTTATAATTGTTTTAAAAAACTTAAAATTTTTTAAAATAAATTTTATTTTTTTTTTTTTTTCTTTCTTCCTCTCGCTGGCCAAAAGAAAAGGAAAAAAATATAAAGATATTAAAGAATTCTTTAAGAATTCAAAAATAAAAAGAAAAAATACCCACTTATGGGTGGCTCAGTTGGTTAGAGCGCATTTGGGATTGTGTGTGGCTCAGTTGGTTAGAGCATACTTGGGATTGTGTGGTTAAGAGCATTGGTCCCAGGTTCGATTCCCAAGACCCGTGATTCATGTCTTGGATACATCGTTATAAAAAAAAGAAAAATAAAAACATATTTAAAAAGAAAAGAAAGGCGAAGGAGGAAAGAAGAAATCATTTACCCCACTTTTGAATGTGTTATTTTAAACATAATTAAAAAAAGAAAAGAAAGGCGAAGGACGAAAGAAGAAATCATTTTTCCCACTTTTGAATGTGTTATTTTAATCGATAGAAAATATTTTTCTTGAGTAGTTTATTTTCTTCGTGAATCAACACGGTCAAAATCCTAGTAGTCTCTTCCAACTGCTTGGAAGTTTATGGTTTCATGTTTTATTTCACTTCTCGATGGGGGTACTTTCACCCTTTCCTCACGGTACCACTTCGCTATGTGCCACCCAGGAGTATTTAGCCCTGCAAGGTTTTTCTTGAAAATTATCAACCCGAAAAGGGTTTTCAATAAATGAAAAAGAATGGACCCTAAAGTTGAAGGACTTTGTATTAGTATCCTGATGTGGTCCATGGATAATTCAGATGAATGCTCCTTGAGTGATCCAGAGATGCTTTGCCGAAGCGGATTGCATGCTGGGATATTCTCATTCATTCATTCTCTCTCTCTCTCTCTCTCTCAACTTCGTGCGTATGTTGGGGCACTGAAACTGGGGATGATGAGCAGAAAAGCTCTACAGTGAATTAATGGTGAGATGAGGTCTCGTCATAACGTAAGCCACCCCCAAAAGTTATTTTAAGGAAGCATGATTAGCCCGACGACCGTATCAACCCTAACAAGCCGAGTAGTCAAGTCGTCCAACTCTTTCTCTCCTCAAATGGACCACCCAAAAAATAAATGGATTGTGCTCCACACTTTATGTCCCAAGAGTAATCCTAGCAATGCAAAAATTGGAAAAAAAAAGTATCAAAATTACTCCAATTTAATTCTTTTTTATTAATAGAATTCTTAATATTGTGCATTTGTGTCAATTGAGTTCATTCGTCCAATTTTGATCGAAATTGATGACATGGAGGCCGGTCGTCCACCGGCGTTCCTACGTAGCACTGTTTGTGCTTGATGTAGAATTTTTTTAATTTTTTTTAATTTTTTTTGTCTTGATTTGTCTTTTTTTATTTTTTTTGTTAATGGCTAGCAAGAGGCCACAGAGCACTTGCTGAGGCTTGCCGACCTCCACCGGCCATTGGGAGAGGCCATGCGAGCCCTCGTCGATTGTTGGGTGAGGACTCGTTGCCCTCGCGCTTGGTTGGCAAGCCTTTGTTGTGGGGCATGAAGTCCTAGCCGAGTGTGAGGGTAGCAAGCCCTTGTTTGCTACTTGGTGAGGGCTTGAGACCCTTGCTTATAGCTAGGCGAGGGCCACGACCCACTTCTCTGCGGCAAGGGCTTGTGGCCCTTGCTTTGATCTATACGAGGGGTTGCGAGCCTCTCGTTGGCCACTAGGCGAGAGTCGAGAGCCTTGGCCTAAGGGCCTTCGGCCTCCTATCGATCCTTAACAAAAAATAAGAAAAGAAAAAAAAAGGCAAAAAAATGCAAAAAAATTCAAAAAAATTCAAATATTAACAAAACTTTACGTAGTGTCACGTAGGATAGCCTATGGACGGCCGGTGTCTATGTCATCAACTTTTGGCCCAAATTGGCCGTATGGGTTGAATTAGTGCAAATGCAAAAAGTTTAGGACTCAATTGGCAAAAAAAAAAGTTATGACTGAATTGACATAATTGCAATATGTTTATGACTTTTTTTGGTAATTTTCTCTAAAAATCAGTATGCGAAAAGATTTTTTTTTTCCTTGGAGTGCAAATATTTTCATTGGGTATATGACTCGCCCTTTTTTCAAGACATTCACAATAATTCGTCCCGTCATCAATTTCGTAACTCAATGGTCGTCTTTCTAGTGTTGTCATATTCGTTTGTGAGTCACGTTCGAAGATATTTGATGATTGGAAGTGGATAAAGAAATGACATGTTAGGGTTTAGTGGATCTTCTGTCCTGCTTCCGATACGCATGGATACCAAAGGACCCACGGGAGAGAAGATTGGACATCCTGAATTAGTGGGATACTGTCCTCTTAAAGGCACAACGTCACGAATGGAATATTCATCGATCTTTAGGCATAATTTTGCCGCCTTCAATAGCTGTGACTTCATTATTATAGACAGATAGGTTACATCTGGTTTTTGTGCGCGCGTCCGTTTAAGACATCCACAAAATAGGCATGAATAACCAAGGAGTTCGAACGAATGCACAACCAGAATTCAATGGAACGTGCACCCCCGGCTGTGAAGCCGTCCCCTCTCTCCCCCCCTCTCATGGATGTAAAGTTGGTCGGCCTTACCGTCTTAGCAGAGTTTGCGTTTGTGGGTGTGGAGAGAAAGATGGAAAGACGGCAGCAGCGATGGCAAGGTTGGCCCGACGAGGCAATGGTCGGCGACGATGGTCGTGCACCGTGCAAGGCTGTGACGAGAGGGAGAGGAGAGCGAGAAGAAAGAGCAAGCAGTGCGAGGCTATTGCTCATCTCTCATCTCAAACATGTACGGTGGGTTCGGTTATTATATTAGTTAGTTACACTCAATAAATAACTTTAAACAATATGGGAGTTAAAGGTGTCATAATTGGATCGCAAATGGTTATAAATGAGTTCCTAAATCACTTTGACTCAAACCACATCTATGACTCTATCTTCATTCTCTCTTGTCCTCACGCAATCTTGTGCTCGGTCACCGACGTGGATGCCGGACGCGCCATGTAGGATAATCGACGCCGATGTGAACAAATTTAATAATGCTTTAATGGTTTATTATTATTATTTTTTCTTTACTTTTATTTCCTAGACTTAAGGATGGCGAGGACCGGGATGCCCTTGCCGGCACTAGGCGAGGGCCGCGACGCTCTTCTCAAATACGGCGAGGCAAGGGTCACAATTATACAAAATTTTAAAAAAAATCATATCATTAAAATTTATCCGAATCGGTGCTAGCTGTCCTACGTAGTATGTCCGACGTTCATGTCACTGCTTATCGCCAAAATTGGTTGGATAGACTGAATTGGCATTTATGCAAAAAAATATTTAAAATTGAATTGGCCAAAACAAAGTTTAAGATTGAATTTAGGCAATTGCAATAGGTTTAGGAATTTTTTTTATCATTTTTCCTGAGAATATGGGTTATGGGTCGTTAAATTTATATTGAATGAAAATATGTCGAAACCGATTGAATAGATCTATTTGGGTCGGATCATTTTCGATCCAATCCATCCGTTGTTTGACGAGTCTTCTTAACACCACCAGATGAACCTTCCATTATAGAGCTTTCCAAGATTGGAGATTGATGCTTCTGATGATTTAGCCTTGTTCAGCATTATATTGTGTAAATCAGGCCAGCCAAGCATCATGCAGAATTTACTGATACATCCTCATGACAATTGGAGTCCTGGTTTTGACCCAAAAAAAAAAAAAAAGAAGACAATTGGAGTCCTGGCTCCTGCCACGTGGCATTCGTGGATTGCTCAATAGCTGCTTAAAATGATGTCTCGTACATTAGCACTCGTCATTAACAAGAGTTTTAAGTTCTGTCAACTTGTTTTAGCTACCAAACAGTTTGGATGACTAGAAAGAAGGGAGGGCCAGTGCCAAGTTAGCCCAAATGGTCCATGCCATGTGACATTCATCTTCAGCAGGCCCCCACGCTCTGGACATTAAAGAGGTGACTTTCTAAGCAGCTATCAGCACAAGCTTTACCTAATTGCTTTTGCGGATTGGACCAAGCAGACAGGTAACTTTTCCCTCTCTCTATGTGTCCTTTCTTTCTTTTCCCTTTTTGCCGATTAGTCATCTTGACGAAGACTTTGAGAACCTTGGACAGTTTTGACACATCGTACAACGTGATCCTCAAGCTTTTAGTTTATTCGATTGGGCCCATAAATTCTGGCTCAATGTGTAATATCGTGCATGAAATTTTTAATTTATTCAATATGATTCCCTAAACTTTCGGTTCATATTCAAATTGATCCATGGACAATATGAAAATATTCAATATTGTCTTTGAACTTAAATTGATGAAATGATAACATCGGGTATTTTGATATAGTCTAGCGACTATTTCGAATGTTTATAAAAAGTTCATGGACTACATTGAACAAATTAAAATTTTAGGGTCCATATTGCATATTCGATCAAAATTTAGGGACCTACTTGATATGTTTGATTTATGTGTGGATACTGGCATTTAGGTACTTCGTTCATTTAAGACATTTCAGTTATTTGTCCGATGTAAGAGAAATTTAAAGCAAGAAATGTGAAAAAGGAACAGAAAACAGCTGAGAAAGATTGGGAATTCAATTGAAGAAAACACGATCGTTTGTTATAGGCACTCTCTACAATATTAGTTGGAAGAACTTCTCACACGCTAACACAAATGAGAGTACTTGACTATTTATATCCTTCACAAAATGTTGGTTCACTCCTAGACCATTCCAGACATTATGGTTCACCCCTTAGAAACATCTATAATTTTTGGGAGGGGAGAAGAGGTGAATCGTTTTTCTTCAATACTCCCCTTCCTCGACTGCTCTTCTCTCTATGGGATCTAGCGACCACGTCAAGTTGCTTTCAGAACTCTTCAAACCTTGCAGTGCCGAGTCCTATGGCAAACGTATGTGCAACTTGATCACTTGTTCTTTTTGTGCTCCATCTCTATCTCTCCCAGCAACACTTTTTCGGGCGAGAAGTGTCAGTGTACTTCTGCATGCGAAGCTCTTGGGTGAAAGATCAGGTTCTCTGCCAACCGCATGATTGATTGATTATCTCAATGGAGCTAGTGACACTCTTATTGTCCCATGACACTATTCTCGATCTATGGCAAAACATATATTCAGTAGTTAGATTTCATGTTTCATGGTCGTCAGCATAATCAGCATCGCGACATCCTTTTACTTCACAGTCTACTCCTTTATTGTAGATAATTCCATAGTTAAAGATCTCCTCCACGTACCTTGGTATAGGTCTAACTACATCCAAGTAATGCTTTCGTGGTTTGTCTAAGAACCGACTTGCTACTCCCATTGCAAAGGTGGTGTCGGCCCGTGTTGTAGTCAGGTAGATTAGGCTTCCTACCAGTTCCCTATACATAGTTCATCTTACATTTCTCTTGCTTCAACCACGCATAGTTCATATTGCCATCAATAGGCATAGAGATCGGCTTGCAATCAAGCATCCCAAACTTCTCTAGACGATCCGATGCCCACTTCTCTTGACATAGGAATAACCCTTGCCTGGTTTGCGCAACCTAGAGTCCTGGAAAGTGTTTTAGTTCTCCAAGCTACTTCATCTGAAATCGCACAGAGATTGGCTCTAATTCATTGTATCTCATCTTCATCATCTCTCGTAATCATTAGGTTATTCACACAAGTTAGTACAATTACAAGCCTTCGGCCTTCTTCCTTCACAAACGGACCGCTAGTGCTATCAAATAGCAACTTTGCACAAAAAAATTTGCAATCTTCTCCTACCAATTTCTTGGAGCTTGTTTCAAACATAAAGCGCTTTCTTTAATTTGCAAGCATAAAATGTGTTAGATATAATTGAGACTTATTTAGGATAATTTCCTATGTTAAAAGTATTGAATAAGTCCGTTGATTTTATATGTCTCTCAAGTTTGTTCCTTTTTTTGTACATATCTTGATTGATTTATATTACCTTTGATGATTTCATAAAACTTATAAATAGGCTGATATAATCTTCATTGTAACATATCGAAATATAGAAAAATTCCCCAATTCTCTCTTCAGCTATAGTATATCGATCCCCCATCTCGCCGCTTAATAATGCTCACTAAATGCCTTATTCTCGTTTGAGTAAGCACCACGGTGGTCGCGTTAGGATGTTGGCGATGTGTTATCAAGTCGAGCCTTTTTCACATAGGAGATTTTTTTTTTTTTATGCCAGCCTGTCTCACTAAATACCTCATTCCCGTTTGAGTAAGCTCCACAATGGTCTTGTTAGGATGTTGGCGACGCGCTATGAAGTCGAGCCTTTTTCATGAAGGAGGTTTTTCTTTCGATGCCAATCGCATAGGATGCATCGATCAGTAATTATCGAGGGGATGTCATATATATATATATATATATATATATATATATATATATATATATATATATGTATATCAATTAAGATAAGCACAATCAAATAAGCGATCTTGAGAGATACATATAACCAACAAAATTATTCAAAACCTATAACACATGAAATTATCTTATATAAATCTTAATTATCTCTAACATCCCCATCATCTTGAGTTTGAAATCAAGTGTAATAGTGCCACGAAAACTTGTTATATATATATATATATATATATATATATATATATATATATATATATATATATATTAATATATATATATATATATATATATTATATCCTTCGATAGTGATATCATAAAGCCTATAAATAAGCCAATATAATACTTCATTGTAATACTACAAAATATGCAGACTTCTCAAATTCTCATTTTCGCTCTACTCTCAACTTAGAGAATGATGATACATAAGATAGAAATGAGAAATTTCTATATATTCCAATGTATTACATCAACCTATTTATAGGTTTTATGAGATTACCATCTAATGTAATTTTAATATATAAATCAAAATACGCGCAATCTTGAGAGATACATAAAATTAACAAAATTATTCAATACTCTAACATAGGCAATTATCCTAGATAAATTCTAATTATCTCTAACAACATCTCTAACAACATGGATGAGTTCCAATTTAAAACCATATGGCTGTTTCATGTATATGTCTCGATCTAACCCTTCAAGTATGGAGGCATTTTTCACATCCATCTGTCATGGCTTCTATAACTTGTTTGTAGCCAGTACTAGTAAGACTCGAACAAGAGTAACCCTTGCTATTGGACAAAAGGTTTCATCATAAATTATCCCATACTTCTGAGAGGATCCTCGAGCAACAAAACTTGCCTTACATCGCCGTATCAACCCATCCGGTACATCTTTAGGCCTCGGCACCAAATCCCACGTCTTAATCTGCTGCAAAGCTTGAATCTCTCCTTGCATAACCTTCTTGCATTCTGCCCCTTATGAGGCCTCCTCGTACGAAGCTCAAATTGGTCCAACGTCTTCGGCCAAAGTTGCATTAATCATGTTCAGGGTTCAATAACTTTTGCCCTGTTGAGCTCTTCAGCTGAGGTGCTTGGTCTTCATGTCCGTCCACTTGACTTGGTTGAAGCTCTTCCGTTATTTTCCTATGTACACCTGTTCGCCACGGACTCTCTGATTTTTCTGGTGGCTGCGCTCTGATTTCTTCCTCTGGGTTCACCACATACCCATCTTCTTCCGCTCTTTCTTGTGCTTCTTCAATTTGTCTTGAATCTGCTAGTACAACGGCTTGTCAAGTGTAATCCCGCCCTGCTGTAGAATGGCAACATTTCCACCCTTTCCTTTAATCATTATAGCCTACAAATATGCAACGAACCTTCTTGTCGAACTTGCTTTTGTCGGTGATCGCATACAAACGCATAACATACGCATCCAAATACTCCGATGTGAGTCGTGTGACTCACCGTGGGCCTCCAGTTCTACAACTTCTCGTATGGCGTGTAAAGTGCAGCTTCGAGGTAGGCTATTGACTGAGTGTGCTACCATCTTCGTACGCTCGGTCCAAAAATACGCCGGAGGAAATAGGGGTATTCACGCGGTCAGTGCCGGAACACCTTAATGATCGTAGTATCTCCATGTGATATATAGGATCATGTGATCAGGACCATGTAAAAGTCACTCGCCAGATAGAGCTCATGTCTCTCCTCTCTCTCTCTTCTTCACATACTTCTTCTTCAACCTCCGTGGAGGGGAGGGTTTGAGCTAGATCTCTCCCTTTCCTCCCTCCTTATCTTAGGTTGTTTTGATTCTCTATTTTCTTTTCTTGCTTTCCTCCCGATTGAGAGTTTTTTTCTTCCAATTTATTCTAAATCTGAAAGCTTTTCTTTCCAATTAGTGAGGTTATTTCTATTTCGATCTAATTTAGATTTGGAGTTTTCTACATGCATGTTTTCGAGGTTTCGCTCTCCTCGGATTTCATTAATGAACAAGTCTAGTTTCGAAGGAGATCGGAAGAGTTTCGTGAAGGTTTCGTTCTTCACATGTATCAAATCTGTGCTCGTTCAATCTTTTTACTACGCTCAATGATGGTGGCGAGGACGCCAAACCTAGGCGCACATTGCTAATGGGCAAAGCAAGAATAATAGATCCGGATCTCAGTATGTGCTCATTGCGATTTAGTGATCATCTGCCGATTTTGAGGTAAAGAAGTCATAGATAGATGTGCTCTTTGAGCATATCCATAACTTTTTTTTTTTGTCTAACATGATCCATAACTTTTTTCTCATGATTTCTCTTGTTATTTGGAGCTTGTTTTCTGTTTTAAAGTTGTTTGGTATTTGTTTTGTTTGTAGTTGAACTATGATGTTTCTCTCTTATATCTCGAGAAAGTTGATGAAATGTTATTTTGACTCAAAAAAAAAAAATATGCAGCCCATTCAAACCCACCGTCGGCTACCTTATTTTTTAGAATTTAAGTTGATGCCAACTGACTTGGAATCTTGGAAGAAAATGTTTACCAAAACACTCATTATTTGCGAAATAAATGGAATCTCAAATTTCCGACTTATAAATTAAACCGAGGGATAGCATGGAAATATAGAGAGAAAATGGCATGAACGTAGAAATTCAGCATGCGACGTGAAGGGAGTATTAAAATCAACGGTCAACATATTACTAGAGTTGGACAATTTTGGCCAAACTAAACTACAAAGTATGGACACAACATGTGGCTTCTTCTTCTATGGTAGTTTCCTGGCAATTTCGATCGGGCAAGGCGTGGATGAGGAGACCCTATAAACTTGTCAAATCACCCCAATATATCATATGATTTTTTGTGAAAAAATTACTAAAAAAAATCCTAGACTCATTAAAATTGTGCTAATTCGGTCTTAATTTTTTTGTTTTTGCCGATTCAATCCTAAATCTTTTGCAATTGTGCAAATTTAGTCCATCCAATAAATTATGGCCAACCGTCAGGCGACTTGATATTTTAATAATTTTAAATATTTTTATTCTTTTTTAATTTTTGTTTTTCTTTCTTTCTTCTTCCCTCTTCTTCCTCCAATCGGCTGTGAACCTCGATGACCGGCAGGGCCGACCTTGCCGTGGAGGGGGCGAGGCCGAGTCTAGCCGGATTTGGGCCGGCAAGGCCGACCTCGCCTAGTGATGGCGAGGCTCGATCTTGCCAATGGCCGACAAGGGTGGGCCTCTCTCGGCCATAGCCTTTGGCTAGTTGCCGAAGTTCTGCGATTGGCTAGAGGAAGAAGAGGAAAGAAAAAAAATAAAGAAAAAATAAAGAAGAATCATCAAAATATTGTGTCGCCGGATAAATCGAACCAAATTATCATAATTACAAAATGTTTAGGAGATGAATCGATCAAAAAAAAAGTTTAAAATTGAATTGGCAAATTTGGAGTAGATTTAAGATTTTTGTGATAGTTTTTCCGATTTCTCTGCCTAAGTAAAGTGCGTGTGCCGTATAACCATTGCTTTTGGGATGTAGTAAGAAATGACGAGCGGATCTCAATCTTTATTATAAACCACAGAGAAAAGCTCGACCTGGCGCTTTTTCGGCCGAGTCACATGGACGTCCATGTTCGCATGTCTTACTGCACTCGGCGTAGGTTTAGGATCCTGGCTTCGAACTACCTCGGCATAGAGGATCTCGTGCTACTTGGATAAATCGTTGACTTGGTCCGCACCGCCGAAATCACTTCGGCCGAAGTTGCCTGGATATCAGAGGGTTTTATAATTTGAGCTCATTTTTTTATTACTACTTTGAATTTTGGCTCATGAATAATTATTATTATGTATTATCTTTTTATCTTATAATTGAATGATGTAGCGAGAAATACAATAAACTAATTATAGTGAATCATCTCATTTGGATGTATTTCTAGTTTAAGGATAAAATATGATAAAATCTTATGTTTCGATTTTTTTTTTCTCTTTTTTTTTTTTACACTTTATCTCGTTGTCGTTGTGTGCCGAATCCTAATAATTTGATCATCTTAAGCCTTCTAGTACTAACAATTGAATTCAGGCAGGTAAAGGGGTTTCAAATCTTGTAAATATGCTAGTAGTTGTAGCTGGGGGTAGGGCTTTCATTCTTATCGCTTTGGGGATCTTCCAATCGAGATAATCCATCGACTTGATACGAAGCAAGCTATTGCTCTCACTCTTGGTAATTATATTGCGGTGCGTAATTGGTTCGCATTTTTAAGATTTCTGATGGATTCTTGTTGGTATAATGATGGCATAAAAAGATTATTAGACAAGTGGAATTAAGGCAATAACACGTGTATTTTGGGAAGAATTTCAAATAATAGCCAAAAGTGCCCTCATTTTCTCAAATAAGAGCGCGAAATGGACTTTTATTTCAAATAAGAAGTCAAGCGCTCAAATTTTTTTCAAAGAAGGGCATTTTTGTCCTTTCTTTTTGAGTTTATTTTTATTCTTTTTGGCTCGTGCTTTTTCACTTGTGCTATGACTTTGTCACTCCTTTTTTATGTGCTTTGACCATTCTATCTTTTGTGTGGCACACCAAATTCAAATTGAATGGATTCAAAATAATGTTCTTGTATGAATCGGGATTCAAAATACACCCATTTTCATCCTTCCTGTACGGCTACCTTGTTACAATTTCACTCCGGTCATTAGCCCGCCTTCGGCATCGCCCTCCTGGTCAACTCTTTTATTTTGTTTCTTCTTTTTTTCCTTGCGGGTTTCACTTCCTTTTTCTTTCTTTTTTTCACGCATCCCATTGTCTCTCTATTTTCTCTCTTGCATGCCATTCTCTCTTTGCGCTTCCTGCCCATTCTTCCTCCAGAAACCTGTTTTTTCTTTCCACGCCTCCCACTCATGTCTTTGTTTTTCTTATGGAAAAATCTTTTACTGTGCCACTCTGTGAATAATAGGTTTTTTTTTTCCTTTTACACCAGTCAAAATTTCAATATAATAGAAATTATCTCAACAATTACATGTTTCGATCAATAATCAAACACCTTTGTTAATTTAGTGTGCCCTAACAAAGATTCATTGAGATCGTTTTGGGTCATATGAGGGATTAGTCCTTAATCGTCGAGTGCATATTCGTAATGATGATGCCACAATGAACACAACTAGAGAAACACCCAACAAAACTACAGATCCTTTGAGCAACTTTTGATTGCAATGTACACGAACTCTTCTCCAAACCATAATTCCCCAAAAATACTCAAAGAAACACACAAAAAAAAAAAAATCTTATTTGCAAACTCAAACTGAACATTAGCATTGTTAATCTAGGATTAACTGCGCTCTTGCTTTGAGAAGAAGTTGTGTGAGTACTTGCCATGCATAGAAATCTAAAGTCAGAAGGAGCAAGAAAAGGCAAAGGAGAGAGAAAGCTAGAGGACCCGGAAGAATTTGGAATTTAAAGGTTACCAATTAAATCAAAATATAGAATCCTAGAGAGAGAAAAAAAACATAAATTAACTAGAATGAAAACTTTTTCCAAAAGTCAATAGAATGATTTCGATGTTTTGTTACATGTGACCATCTAATAAGCAAACTCCAATATATCTTTTTTGAACTTTCCACGGTGGAAAAGAAAGAAAGAATAATCCTATTGAAAACATGACTTGTAAGGAAAATAGAAAATAGAAAAATGAATAGGAGGTGTGGAAAGAGGAGAAATAGACGATGATAGGTTTTTGGAAGAAGAATGAGCAGGAGGCATAGAGAGAGAATGCCTTGCAAGAGAGAAAACAGAGAGACGAGTGGGAGGCGTGAAAAGAAAGAAGAAGGAAAGTGTGACCTGCGAGGAAAAGAGAAAAAAAAAAAAGAGTTGACCAAATAAAAAAATAAAAAAAACTTATAAATTTGTACTAGAATGATCGGCCGCACAAAGAATAGGATGGTCAAAACACAAACAAAAAAGGAGTGTCAAAGTCATAGTAGGAAGGGTCACTGTGAATCCTCTTACGGCCAATCAGGTGGGCTTCCTAGTTAATATTAACATTAACTAAAAAGGATACGCTTCAAAATGCCTTTTTGGTTTGTGGGTTAACCAGTGTTGAGTGACTAAGGGGACTTTTGGCGAAATATTGACTCCGGGTATTTTAAGAAAAGGTGCCGTAGCCCGACACGCGGACGCCCACACGGAGATGATGATACCACATTACTAAGTACAACAGGGTATATAATAAATTCTCTCGAAAGGTAGGGAATATCAATCGAAACAAGTTAGATGAACCGAAATAGGTCCATAACGCCGTACTCAAGAGAAGTATTTCTATCGCGCGGTCCCGAGTCACAAGCATGAGATGAGTGCTATAATCTGAACCGTGAGGACGTCAAATGGAATCCGACTGATCTAAAGATCAGAATCAGGCGGGCCTATGCGATCGGGACAACATGAAAATCACTCGGCAGAAAGAGGCCATCCGATCCCGCCATCGGCTTGCCCATAGTCATGATGGTTCAGTTCAGAGAATCGTCGTGTGCTTGGTTTACTTTCTAGAAACCTTAGTCGATGCAGATTCGATTCACATGGGAGTCTGGGAGAGATAGTCTACACGAGCTCCTAAAGTCTCGAACATGTCTCGGTTGGCAGAAAAGTGTTGGGTTACGTTTGTGCAGGTATTGAACACTACGTGGTTTTTCTCTTCCTCGCCGTGCTGACAACTCATTAGAAGTTGGACATTGCTTGTCCCTTTTCCTCATTCTTTTATGTGTGGGGTGGTAAGTTGGAAACTATTGACCTATCAGTGTTTTCTTGGCCACTACGTAAGCAAGGTGGAATTAAATAAAACGACCAACGGAGAGAGCTAGAAGTTTTATTTACCAACAAAGAGGAAATCTATATTAAAAAAAATGAATAATAAATGGGCTACATTGAGGATATAGAATCAGAAAAAGCTCATTATTTTTTAAAGTATTGCTCTGGGTTTGCCATAAATTGGATCTTCCGCATCGAAATTAAGATAATGAGTTTGGGCCATCATTCTTGCTCGTTCTAATCCGGCTTCTTCTTTCTCGATCCTTTCGATCAATTTTTCCACCTCAATCCATATTTCTAGCTTTGCTAGTGATTTCTTTTCTCGTCATGGGTCATTGGTGTTTATCGTGATTGACGTCAAACTCGATGGTTCAAACTATTCTCTTTGGAAACTTTGCAAAGTGTAGCACTTGTTTATCGCAACCTGTTTGAGCATGTTGAGGACTTTATCCTTGTCCTGGTGCTCTTCAAAGTGACTCATCCGATGAAGTTGCGAAACGTGCCGCTTGAAATTCGAAAGCATGGAAAGTTGCTGATCGGAATGGGCTATGGCATTTATCATTTTGGTTCCATTGATCCTGCTCTTCGCCCACAATTTTCTAATATTGTTGAGGCAAAAAGTTTATGGGATCAGCTTGCCGAGATGTTCATCCGTTTGAAGATTCGGTTTATCTGGAGCAAGAAGTTTACAATGCTACGCAAGCGGCTCGCTTATTCGAGATTTTTACAATTACATGCACTCACTTTGGAGTAATCGGATATTCTTGCTCCTATTCTCTCCTGCCCCCCATCATAGGTACTCGAACGTGTCCATCTACTGCCGGGACCACTTCAAGATAGGCACCGTCTCATTCTTTTCTTATGAAGCTTGGTTTGTTGCTTTCCTACGAAGGTGTTCGAAGGTCCTAGATGCCTGGGTCCTCCTCGCCGTTTCGATTCAACTGCTATTTTGGCTGCTCCACCACGTCCTTCGCCTATTCGTGGTCCTCGCCGCCTTTCATGTACGTATTGGGCATATTCTTTTTGTTACGAGTCACATTGTTGGAAGAAGAGGAATGCTTCACGCCTTCCCATCACCCACAAATACTCTCAAATTTTACTCTGGTTTCTCCTGGCCAACGATTGAGGACCTCTCTACTATGACTTGGACAGAGCTGCTAGACATATGTCTATTCCCTGTTTTTTTTTCTCACTATGTGCTCAAGCAACCAAGACATTTTTCATTTTTAGCTAATGGTTCTCCTCTACTAGCTACCCGACAGCAGGACTCTTACCATCTCCTAAAAATTTCAATGTTCCCGATGTGTTACATGTTCCCCTCTTTTCATTGCTTTTGGACAACTCACGACGATGGCCATGTACCGTAAGCTTTACAAATAGCCTTGCTTTGTGCGGGATCGTTTGAGTGGCAAGATGATATGAGTGTGGATGGACTTTATATTATGCAACATCTCCATCTTCCAACTTCCTCTCTTTCCCTTCATCGCGCTACCCCCATCTTGCTCGGTGGCTCTGGGACATATTCCGTCTCCCTCTTTATCACCGTCCTTCACCAACAAGGTGCTTTGGGTCCTATTTCTTCTAGTAGTCTTCCTCCATGTTCTATCTCGCCCTTTGGCCAAGCAATCGCTAAGCCTTTTCCTCGTTAGTAACTCTAGAACTAGTGCGATTTTCGATCTTGTTCATTCCGATGTTTGGGGTCCCGCCCCGCTCTCTTCCAAGAGTGGTTTCAAATATTATGTATCTTTTATTGATGATTATTCTCGTTATACATGGGTCTATCTTATGCGTCAACGTAGTGATTTCTTTTCCATCTATCGGTCTTTTACTTCCATGGTTTCCACACAATTTAATACAAAAATCAAAATTTTCCGTTCGGATTCAGGGGGGAGAATATCTCTCTCGGTGTCTTTCGTTCCCTTTTAGCTAGTGATGGTACACTTCCTCGGTTATCTTGTCCTGGGGGTTCCGGCTCAAAATGGAGTTCTCGAACGCAAAGCACCGTCATATTCTAGAGACCACTCGAGCTCTCTTACTTGGCACATCCGTTCCCATTAAGTTTCCGAGGGCTCTTCTCACGGCTATTCATCTAATTAATCGCCTACCCTCATTGTTCTCCATCAAAATTTCAAGACCGCTCGTCTCTACTCTCGACCTCCTAGCTATAATCATCTTCGAGTTTTTGGATGTACTTGTTTTGTCATTCTTCCACTCCTTTGAACGTACAAAGCTTACCATTCGCTCTATCCCATGTGCATTCTTGGGTTATAGCACCGAGCACAAAGGTTATCGTTGTTATGACCCAAATGCGCGACGTGTACGTATTTCTCGTGATGTTACGTTTCATGAACACATCCCTTTCTTTCCGACAAATACTACACCTCATGTTTCGTCTCCTATTCCATTTATGGATTTTGTTGATCCTCTACCCGACCCTTCTAGTCCCTCCTCTACATCGGATCTAGATATATTGCCACCTTCTCCATCTTCCACCTGTCCCGCCCTCGATTATTCCCCACCAACTAGAGCCACACCGTAAATCCTCCCTCGAGATCGGCGTCCATCTTGCATTTACTTCTTATTCTACTGAGTTTGGTTCCTTTTTAGCTGCTTTGCCGTACAAGAACCTAATAGTTATCGCGAGGGAGGCGTATGTAGAATGGCGCCAGGGTTAGCCGCGGGGAACTCTCGACTTTGGAAATTTGGTACTTGGGAGCTTGTGCCTCTTCCTCCCAGTGGCTCCCTCGTATCTTGCCGATGGATATATAAGATTAAGACTCTTCGATGGGTATTGAGCGTTACAAAGCTCGTGCGTTGCTCGAGGTTTCTCGCAAGAGTATGGTATCGACTACGAGGAGATCCTTTGCTCCCGTAGCAAAGATGACTATCTCGTCGTGCTTTTATTCAATTACTTGTTGCTTCAATTCGCTTGATGTAGAATGATCTGTTCATGATGGAAAGCTAGCTTTATTCTCGGTGGATTTATCGTGAAGTTGGTTTCACTAATAAAGGCTGATCATGCTATGTTTGTTCATACCTCTTCTTCAGTGCTGCTATTCTTCTTCTTTATGTTGATGATATGGTCCATCACCGGAGATGATCGTGACCATATTGAGCATACCAAGCGGCACCTTCAAGAACATTTTGCCATGAAGGATCTAGGACCACCGCGCTATTTTCTTGGGCTTGAGATTGCTCGCGGTTCACGTGGTATTCTCATTTCTCGGCGAGAAATATACCGCGATATTAACTGAAAGATTTAACCACAATCGGTTGTTCCCCTATTGAAGCTGATGTTTACTATCTATCTCGAACCCATCTAGTTTTGTTCTTCGCTCCTCGAACAATCTAATTATGCGGCCGTTTTAAAAATTCCGCGTATCTTCGAGGCACTTTATCGCGTCTTATTTCTACCATCTTCTTCCCTCCAAGTTGCGTGCCTATTCCAACTCAATTGGCTCAAACTCACTGATCGCAAATTTATCCACTAGTTATTGCATTTTTCTTGGCGATTCACTTATTTCTTGGCGATCCAAGAAACAACATATTAGCTCCCCTCTGAGTCGAGGCGATCGTGCTATGTCCGACACTACTTGTTGAGATTGTTGCCTTCCTTCCCGGCTATGATGTTTCATTTTTTTGGATCCTACTTTCGACAACAAGAGCCCCCATTCATATCGGTGCAAATCCCAAGTGTTTCATGAGCGTACCAAACATATTGAGATCGATTGTCATCTCGACTCGTCATCATCTCCAAGCTCGCACTATTTCACTTCCTTTTTTTGAACCGAGAATCAACTTGCCGATTGTTTTACGAAGGCTCTTACATCACAACGATTTAAATTTCTTCTTTCCAAACTCTTTTTTTATTCGACCTGAGTTTGAGTGGGGGTGTTAGAACATGTTGTATAGTTTTGTAGGTTTTCCCTTACCTCTCTTCTTTCTCTTTGTCAAAGGAAATTCCCTAAAAGTGGCACTATAAAAGGCTTCTCATGTACAATGTTCCATACACCATTATTAGAGAACAAATACCATTCTCTTTTAATCTTTCTTTCTTATCATTATTACCAACAAAAAGGAAATCTATATAAAAAAATTGAATAATAAATGGGCTACATTGAGGATATAGAATCAGAAAATTATGAAATGCGTCAATTGAAGTGTGAACACAAGTACAATTTCAACCGAAAGAAAAAAAAACGTGTACAATAGGTGTACATAAGCCGGATGCATCCGATAACGCCTCCAACGCACCAAGCGGGACCCCATGATTTTTTTTATCTATGAAAAGTATGAACCATATAAAAAAAAAGATGTCGAGATTGTTAAATTATGTCTCGAAACTTTGCTAAATTATTTGTTTTGGACGAAGGGACTCACGAGATATTCGGCTGGTACAAAGACTGTTCGAAGGTCCTAGATGTGTGGGTCCTTGATATACCCACACAAAAAAAGAAAAGAAAATAAAAATAATCTCTTTCGCTATTGGACAAAAGAGGGACCTCCGTACATATGATTCTGTTTCCCTTGTGGGGGTAATATAGTCTTTGTGTAAGAAACAAGAAAAGAAAAAAAAAAAAGGGGGCACACATTCAGTGTTGCGAATTTCTTCTCTTTCGCGGTCCAACAGTGAGTGCTTGTTTATCCGTATACAGTGATTTGTGTCGCGAGTTTTATTATATCTAAGTTGTTTCTTGTAAACACTTTGGGTTTTACGTATAATCTAGAGTGCGAGAAACACGAGCGTATTGAGCGATTGTAACTTCGATTTTCCGATTATAATAAATTGTTTTTTCATTGGTTCCCCCGTGGATATAAATACCGATATTTGGACCGAATCATGTAATATCTTGTGTCTTTTATCGTTCATCGTTATTTTTTTTTTGTTGTTTTTTGACTTGTTTGCAAGATCCTTATTAGTTTCCGCGCATTATATTACAACAATTGGTATTAGAGCTTGAGATAGATTTCCGAATTGTGATTTGAGATTTTTACTTGTCGATTATTATCCTGGATATTCTATTCCGTGATTGCAATTATATCCGAAGTGAAAGCTGAAATTGAGAAGTTTAATTGGAGGAACAACTTTGGATTATGGAGTCTCAAGATATAGGCGATTATTGACTCAAGGCTTAGCGAAGCATTGGAAGAGGAAGCTAAGTTGCTCGAAACGATGATAGATGCTGAAAATGATGTGTTAATAAGAAAAGCTAGGAGTTTAATTTCGTTGAATTTATCGGATGAAGTGTTAATACAAGTAGGTGAGGAGAAGGATATCGCAGTGTTGTGGGCAAAATCTTCACGCCTATGTAACGAAAGGTTTAAACAATCGGTTATACATGTTGAAGAGGATGTTTCAATTAAGTTATTTTAAAGGTACGTCTATTAGAACTCATCTAGATTAATTTATTAAACTCATGATGGATTTAAAGAACGTCGGTAAAACACTTGATGATGAAGAGGAGGGCATGATGTTGTTGGCTTCTTTACCGAGTTATAGGAGCATTTTATCGATTTTCCGTTATATGGGTATACTATGATTACCTCAAAAGAGGTAAAGTTCGTCTTGTTTTCTTAGGAGTGGCAAGAAAAGTTGCGAGATGACAATCTAACACGAGGATGTAGCGCGGGGGCTAGTAATTCGAGGTAGAGAGCAACAACGGGGTCCAATAGCTTGTAGAGGTAAAAGAGGTCTAAATCATGCCATGTCCAAGGGACAGCGTGAAGTGTTTTGAATATCACGAGGAGGGCTCGGGAAAGATAGGGGCCACATCGGGAGAGAAAAGATGGTGATAAGCGAAAGTCACAAGCAATGTGGCAAATGTTGTTGAGGAGAGCACTAGTGATGCGAGATGTTGTTCTCAAGAGGAATGGGTGGCTAATTGTTATTAGAGTGACGCCTCATAGGAACTGGTGTATTACTTATCGATCGCATATTGTGGTAGAATTTTATTGGAAAATAACACACTCGCAAGGTTGTAGGGATAGGGACAGTTTTTAGATTCGGATGCATGATGGAGTAGTGCGCACCATTGGACGTGATGCATGTACCGGAAGCTAAAAAAGAATCTTATTTCTCTAGGAGATGCTCGATGATATCTGTTGGTAAGTACATCTGAAGGTGGAGCATTGAAGATCTCTCGAGGTGCCAAGAGAGGTGATGAAAGTGAGTTCTCTATATCATATACAAAGAGAGATCGTGAGTTGTTTCATCGGGTGACAAATATGTGTTAGATTCGGAGTGTTCTTATCATATGACGCCTCATAGAACCTTGTGTACTACTTACTGCATCGCATATGGTACTAGAGTTACGTTGGAAAATAATGCAGCCCTGCAAGGTTGTTAAGATAGGGATTCGGATTCGGATGCATGATGGAGTAGTTCGCATATTGACAAACGTGAGGCATTTACTAGAGCTCAAAAAGAACATTATTTCTCTAGGGACGCTCGATGATATCTAGTGTAAGTACACCGTTGAAGGTGGAGCGCTGGAGATCTCTCGAGGTGCCATGACAGATGATGAAAGTGAAGATAATGAGTTCTCTCTATCATTTATAGAGAGAGACCATGACGGGAGTTGCGGTTGTTTCATTAAGTGAGTCGATTCTGATTTAACTTAGTTATGGTATATGCGTTTAGAGCATATGAGTGAGGAAGATATGACGATGCCTAGTGATCGGGGAGTTGTTAAAGGGTCGGAAAATAAGTAAGTTAGATTTATGTGAGCACTTGCATCTTTGAGAAGCGGCGCGGATTAAGTTTAGTACGAGATATTCATTCGATTAAGCAACCGGTTAAATATGTTCATTCATATGTCTAGGGGGCCGTCTTTGATTCCTTTGAAAAGAGGTGCCCGATATATGCTCACTTTTATCGACGACTATTCCAAGAAGGTATTTGTATACTTTCTAAAGCACAAATGTGATGTGTTTGATCGGTTCAAGAAATTTAAGGCATTGGTTGAGAAACAATTAGATAAACGGATCAAGTACCTAAGAGCCGATAATCGCATAGAGTTTTGTGGTAAAGATTTAACCGAATTCTGTGTGAGAGAGAAGGGAGATTGTGAGACGTCGTACAATACTTGAGATACCACAAGCAGAATGTCGTGGCAGAGCGGAAGAACAAAACTTTACTTGAGTTGGCTCGGAGCATGCTTTCACATGTTGGAATATGCAAGGAATTTTGGGCCGTAGAAGTGAACGTGGCATGTTACCTAATTAATCGATCCCCATCATTTGCTATAGAGTGGAAGATTTCGGAGGAAGTATGGTAGGAAAAACCTATTGATTACTCCGGATTACGAGTATTCGGATGTCATGCGTATGCTCATGCGAGTGATGGTAAGCTTGAGCCGAGGTCGAAGAAATGCATATTTCTAGTTTATGCACATGGGGCAAAAGGCTACCGGTTGTGGTGCACCAATCCCCGGATCGCCCAATTTTCTAATCGGTAGAGATGTGATCTTCTATAAGACCGCAATGTTTCAACAAAGGAGTTCCGAGACATAACAGACATAACAAATAGATCATGATGTCGGTAGTAAAATGAAACTTAAGGTGGAGATTCCGGAGACCTTGGAGGTAACAGAGGTTGAGGCTGCGAGATAAGGCCACGGTTCCGATATCGGTGATATTGAACAACTAGCACATCCGCAGCGTAATATAGACGTAGACAGATGAATAAGGCAAATTAAACTACCGATACGTTATGCTTATATAAATATTGCTTATGCTTTGACTGTAGGAGATGAGGTGGAGATAAATGAACCTTCGTCTTACTTTGAGGCGATGGCTAGTTTTGAATTGTCATAGTGGCTAAATGCTATGAGTGAAGAGATGGAATCATTCCATCGAAATCGGACATAGGAATTAGTTAAAGTACCAAAGAGCCGAAGATTGTAGAAAGTAAATTGGTCTACAAATGAAAAGAAGGCATACTGGTGTTGAAGCAAGTTAGGTATAAGGCGAGACTTATTGTGAGTGGGTATACCTAGCGGGAGGGCATTGACTATAATGTGATAAGGCATATTTCTATTCGTGTTTTACTTGCCTTAGTTATTGCACATGATTTCAAGTTGGAGTAGTTTGATATGAAAACAACGTTTCTTCACGGTGAGTTGAATGAGCGGATTTACATGAGACAACCGGAAGGATTTGTTATTTCGGGGTAAGGAAAATCATGTTTACTTGCTAAAGAAATCTTTATATGGGCTGAAATAGTCTCCTAAACAAGTGGTATAAACGTTTTGATACTTTTATGGCTAGTAATGACTATTCGAAAAAGTCAGATCTATATTTGTGTTTACTTTAGGAGATTGGAGAATGGGTCTTTGATATATCTACTATTATACGTTGATGATATATTGATAGTAGCGAAAAATATGTCCGATATTGATGTCTTTCAAGAGGCAATTAAGTCTTGAGTTTGAGATGAAAGATTTAGGTCTTGCAAAAAAAAATCTTAGATATGGAGATTTTGCGTTATAGGACCGCATGAGCATTTCGTCTATCTCAAAAGAAATATATTGAGAAAATTATAGCACATTTTAATATAAAATTAGCGAAATTTGTGAGTACACCATTAGCGAATTACTTTCAACTTTCGGTTAAGTTATCACCGCAAATTGAGGAGAAGGAGGAGTATATGTCTCGTGTTCCTTATTCTAATGCGGTGGGTAGTATTATGTGTGCTATGATATGCGCTAAGCTTGATATTTCATAGGCGATGAGTATAGTCGGTCGTTATATGAAGCGTCCTAGTAAAACTCATTGAGAAACCGGGAAATGGATCTTCAAATATTTGAAGGGGATAGCGAGATGTTGGTATAGTATACCGGAGGTACAAGTAATAGCAAAGAGACCATTGATTTTGTGGATTCTGATCATGCATGTGACTTGGATGAGTGCGAGGTCTTTGACATAGTACATATTTACGCTTGCAGGTGGTGCAATTAGTTGGAAGGCATCATTACGGGATCACGTTGCCTTGTCGTCGATCGAGGTAGAATACATGACATTGACCTTTATAATGAAAGAGGCGATATGATTATAGGGTTTGTTTTTAGACTTTATGTTAGAACGAGAAAAGTGTTGATATACACTGTGATAACCAAAGGTGAGATTTATCTAGCGTATAATTCGGTTTATCATGAGTACACAAAGCATAGTGACATCAAGCACCACTTCATCCGAGATATATTAGCAAAGGGTAAAGTTGTTGCGAAAAAAATAGCGACAAGCGAAGAACCCTACAGACATGATGACTAAATTTATTCCTTTGGCGAAACTCAAGCTTTGCTGAAGCACTATTAGCGTATGTAGAGAGCGAGCGCCCTTGGGGCGTTGGAGAGAGCAGCATGAAGAATGAACACTATAAGTTGAATTTAAATATCGAGTCAAAGTGTAAAATTATTAAATTATATCTCGAGTTTGATCTGTCCACGGAACTTTGCTAAATTTAGTTTCGGACGAAGGGACTCACTGATATTCGGCTGGTACAAGACTGTTCAAAGGACTTAGACGTGTGGGTCCTTGATATACCCGCACAAGAAAGAAAAGAAAATAAAAATAATATCTTCCGCTACAGGACAAAAGAGGGACCCACTATATATAATTTTGTTTCACTTGTGTGTGTAATGTAGTCCTTGTGTGAGAAACAAGAGAAAGCAAGGGTTTAGCTTTCTTATTTCTCACACCTGCTGCAGCAGCTGTACAAATAAAAAGGAGAGGACTCTTGTGGTTTGTTCTTTAGCCGAGACACCGCCGCACAGTAGAAAAAGAAAGCATTCTGAAGGAAGCCACGGAAGGATGAAGCGAAGGGCAGACATCCAGTGTTGCGAATTTCTTCTCTTTTGCGGCCCATCAGTGAGTGCTGGTTTATCCGTACACGGATTTGTGTCGCGAGTTTTATTATATCTAAGTTGTTTATTGTAAATATTTTGGGTTTGGGTATAATTTAAGTGTGAGAAACACGGCGATATTGAGCGATTGTAATTTAGATTCTCCGATTATAGTGGATTGCTTTTTCGGCTTTCCCCGTGGATGTAGGTACCGATATTCGGATCGAATCGTATAATATCCGATGTCCTTTATCTTTCCTCGTTATTTGCAAGATCCTGATTTGTTGTCATGTATTATATTACAATGGTGATGAGAGTTATTCGGAAGATGAAATGAGATGCTCTTTTCTTCCAATTTTTTCCCGCCCCTAAGGGGTGTATGAAAATCATCCAGAAACAAAATTTCTGTTCCAAACCTATTTCGAAACGAGGAACTCGTTTGGTAACGTAATTCTATTTTTCCATTTCTCAAACAAAAATTTATTTCAAAAATAGATTTGAAGAAGAAATGAGAAACAATAATTTTCTACTTTTCCGAGAAACGGAAATAAAAATCTCACTTTTTCTCAAATACCCGCCGTCGCCGACCACCACCCACCCGGCCTTCGGTTGCCGGCCGCCGCCGCCGGCTGTCGTCCACCGTCGGTCGTCCCCTCCGGGCCCTTGGTCGCCGTCGGCCAATCGATCATTTTCTAGAAGTAGAAATTTTATACCGTTATCAAACGCATTTTTTGATCGAAACTCATCCAAAAGCGAAATAGAAAAAATTATTTCTAGCCGGAAATTTATTTTTGAAACAGAATGGTTATCATTCACCCCCAAGTTTAAAAGTAAATTATTTTGGTCGTTTGAGGTTAGCTTGCTGGTAGTTGAGAATCTGATTTTTGTTATTTTATTGCTCTTGATCCAAGAACTCATACGTGACTAAAAAAATTCACGTTCCTGAATCATACATAAAGGACGAGGCCCAAGAGTTCTTGGTCAATAGCTCCACATCTTATTGGAAACTTGGGACACAATCATCCGACGGTTTCTTTTTCACTCATTCACAACTGCTATGATGAAATCAGCATGGAATCGGTCAACAGATCAAACGATACAATGGAGCTTATGATTGCCCTCAAGTTGCTCAACAGTCTTTAGTATTTCCTAACCGTCAATCACTCTTGATCCCTCCAACGAATTCCCAAATTTTGCAACTTCAAAACACTTGTATTTTCTTCTTCATACATCAAACGAATTCGCAAATTTTGCGACTTCAAAATACTTACATTTCTATAGGATGTAATTCACGGGCACGCCATTATGACGGGGCCAAAAGCTCATAGTCTAATTGATGGGTAGAAAATGTGAGATTTGTTGCCAATTACTATAAAAAAACTTAACTCTGTTATATGAAGGCGAGGTTTAATTTATATATTCTAGCATTCTCCCTCACACTTAGTCCGGTCTTTTTGCCTATATACGATACTTGTATCTTCAATAAGAAATTTAGGAAATCTATTCAAACTGGAAAAAACATAATCAAGTCGGGTTTTCTTTAAGGGGTTCAAACTCGAGTCATACTTTCGTCGGTAGGCTCTCCGGCTACAGTAAATCGGCATCACATTATACAAGGCTCTTGATGAATTTTCTGAAGTTACTATCTGACTTGGATCTGAAAGGCAACGAGACAGAAAAGTCAAAAACAAAACAAAGCCACGATGTTTCCTCAATTTGGAGGTTCATTCAAAGGCTATTATTCAACCTTGACGACCAAGTCCAACCAAAAAATAAATTAAAACTTGATGACCAAGGAATCAAGACGCGTGTGTATATGTATGTGTGTGTGAGACCCGAACTCCTCCAGTTCACCCCTAAAAGAAAAAGATATTCGATGGAGTCCACTTCATCGTCCGAGTCCAAAATCGCCACCGCCAAGGCGGTGTTCTCGGCCGCCGCGTCCGTCACGGCCACGGCGATGCTTGCCCGCTCCATCACCCATGATCTCCTCCCTGACGACCTCCAGTACTACCTCTCCTCCGCTGTCCACGGCTTCCTCGCTCGCTTCTCCTCCCAGCTCACCCTCGTCATCGAGGAATACGAAGGCCTCGTCAGCAACCAAATCTACGACGCTGCGCAGATCTACCTGTCCGCCAAGATCTCCCCAACCACTCGCCGTCTGCGGGTTGCCAAGCCCGAAGGCGAGGACAACCTCAACATTTCAATGGAGCTGCGGGAGGAGGTCGTGGACACGTTCGGCGGTGCCAAGCTCAGGTGGGTCATGGCCTCCAGAAGGGTTGAGACAGGTCTCGGAGCCAGCCGGGGGAGGTGGAGGATGATGGGCCCGGTCGCCACGGAGTCGGAAGCCCGCTTCTTCGAGCTCAGCTTCCACAAGAAGCACAAGGACATGGTGATGAGCACGTACCTGCCCCACGTGGTGGAGGAGGCCAAGTGGATGAGGCAGGAGAAGAAGACGCTGAAGCTGTTCACGCCGTGCTGGGAGAACATGTACGGCGGCAGCCTCTCCGATGCCTGGACCCCGGTTAACCTGGACCACCCGGCGACATTCGAGACGCTCGCCATGGAGGCGCCAGCCAAGGAGTTCATCATGGAGGATTTGAAGAGGTTCGTCAAGAGGAGAGAGTACTATAGGAAAGTAGGCAAGGCGTGGAAGAGGGGGTACTTGCTGTACGGTCCGCCGGGGACGGGGAAGTCGAGCCTGATCGCGGCGATGGCGAATTACTTGAAGTTCGACATTTACGACCTCGAGCTGACCGAGCTGACCCGGAACTCGGAGTTGAGGAAGCTGCTGGTGGCAACGGCGAACCGGTCAATCCTGGTGGTTGAGGACATCGACTGCACCATCGAGTTCCACGGCCGCACTGCCAGGGCGGCAAGCCCCTCCTCCCGCGGTGAACCGGAGAATCAGGTTTGTCTCTTCATACTTTGATCATTCAGATTTGATCTTTAATGTTAGGTGACTAGATAAATATACTCAACTCATGATCTCGAGGCCACTCATAAAAAGAAAACGTTGCTACCGATGCAAGCAATTTTTTAACCCAGTTAACTGAAATTTCCAGTTGGTTGACTTAATCAGTCAAGACATGTTTTTTTTTTTTTTTGGGGTCAAACAGTCAAGACATGTTACATTGATCAATTCTTGGACAAAATATAATATAAAACTATTAGAGTACACGACACGTGGCTTCTTCTTTATGGGAGCTTCTTGGAAACTCCATTTTGGCCTTTGGGGTGGACCATGCATGTGCCCTTTGCTTTTTCATATGGTAATCGCCATCGCCCTCGGGATGCCGCAGGTCACATTATCAGGCTTCCTCAATTTCATCGACGGTCTCTGGTCGAGCTGCGGCGACGAGCGGATCATAATCTTCACCACGAACCACAAAGAAAAGCTCGACCCGGCGCTTCTCCGGCCAGGCCGTATGGACGTCCACATCCACATGTCTTACTGCACCCCGTGCGGGTTCAGGCTCCTCGCCTCGAACTACCTCGGGGTCGAGGACCACGCGCTCTTCGGAGAGATCGAGGGTTTGGTCCACGCCGCAGAAGTCACCCCGGCCGAAGTCGCGGAGCAGATGATGAAGAGCGAGGAGCCCGAGGATGCGTTGAAGGACATGGTTGAGTTCCTCAAGATGAAGATCAAGGAAAATGAGGAGCGAAAAGCCAAGAAGGTTGAGGAGCAAGAAGGGTTAGCAGAGAAAGAGGGGAAAAAGGAGGCGCAAGATGTGGAAAAGATGAACGGGAAGGAAGACAACTAAGCAGATGATGACGAAATCTACGAATGACTTAATAGACAACCAAACATGTTTGATTTATGGAAAAACTTTACATACATTGTAAAGAAAGAATCTTCGCAAACAGTCCTTTGTCTAATAGCTAACGATTTCGTAAATCGCGCATGGGCACCACACCATGGCCATTGCGATCGGCACCTTTCACCTAACTTTATCTGCACCGCTAACAATCGTTGCCTTTCGCCGCCGCCGACAGTAATTCACCGTTTTTACCGTTACCAATCTCGATCGAATCACTGTGATGCTGATTCCTTCTATGCATATCATATCATGTCTCTCTTAACTTAATTAATTAATTTTTTTACTTATATTAGTCAATTAAGAGATCTGTACCTAAAGATTATCAGGCGCAATTAAAACTCTTCGATGTTATCAAATGCAAACGTCCAACGTGTGCAAATTCATAATAACGAAAACCGCTTATTGGGCCTGGCCCATTGATGTTCCGAAGCTTGCAAACGGCCTGACATGATCCTAAATTCAGGCCTGGACCACGGGCCTCGCCGGTCCGATCCGAACCGCTCCCTCTTTCCTTGTCATGTCCTCCGGTTCTGGCCAATCAGTTCGCTGTGATTTTCCGCTTTTCGTTCTCGTGTGAACAAGGTTTTCGAAATTCATAATATTTCTTTTGCTCCCTGCCTTCGATCTCGAAGCCTGTACCTGAAGCGAGCCGTCCCGATTCAACCGATCCAGCTCGCGGGTTGGTGTGGACACAATCGACCTCCATTTTCGAGGCTTCGAAGGATCCTGCTCTCGCGATTTGTGTTGGCTTTCTTGAATTTTTCCTTCCCGTTCGTTTAATCAGTGTCGATCGATTCAGGTTTCAGAGAGACAAGAGGCGAGAAAGATACGAGATGGACCCAGATTCAGTTAAATCCACTCTCCAAAATTTAGCATTTGGGAATGTAATGGCTGCCGCTGCTCGCGATTATCAAAAGGTGTGTTTTTCTTGAATTTTTCTAGCTTTTGGGTTCATTTTCTTTTGTTCTTCCATTCGTTTGATTATCTGGGTTGTTGACATTTTTAGTTCTGTGTTTCAAAATTGCCGAAAGCTGTGAAATTTCAATGACTATATCTTGCTGTTGCTGGGAGTTGCTCCTTTTGATGTAGTGACAGTTGAGATTGGATTCGATTGCAGCAACTCATATTATCAGCTAGATTTGATCGACTTTTCTTCTCTCTCTGTTTATTTATTTAATTCTTACTGTTTTTGTGAAAGGCTTTGAAAGTTCAAGTGTAAGCTCTAGCCTTTTGTACATTCTTTTCTGTCCGTGTTGGGCTTGACCATCTGCTGATTTTCACAGGAGATGCTAACCCAACAAAAAGCTCAAACTTCCACTTCTACCAACCTGGAGGTTGATCTTGATGAGTTGATGGATGTAAGTGTGTATCTTCTGTTATGATCCTTTACATGTAAATTCGGAAGCATTGTACCATTGTTTCTATTCTGTAGTTTAAATATTGCCTTACGATGACAGGATCCTGAACTGGAAAAACTGCATACTGATCGGATTGCAGCCCTCAAGGTGAGAACATTTTCCTACTTGTGAGTTATAAACATGAAGTATCAGCGGTAGATTTGTCAGTTTCAAAGTCCTCTTTTCTGTTCTGATTGAACAGAAAGAAGCTGAGAAGCGCCAAGCATTGAAGCGGCAGGGACATGGCGAATACAGGGAGATAACCGAGGGCGATTTCTTGGGCGAAGTCACCGGAAGTGAAAAAGCCATCTGTCACTTTTATCACCGAGAGTTCTACCGTTGCAAGTAATGTCACTAGAATATTCTTCTTCACTTGCAAGTCTTGGAGTCTTGGTGTTTGCTTGGTGCTCAATTGTGTACGTGTTTATACTTGGGTAATGCCTTCACAGAATAATGGACAAGCATCTGAAGACACTTGCTTCAAAGCATTTAGATACCAAGTTCATCAAGCTCGATGCAGAGGTTAGTTGACATTTGCTAGAAGTTATTCCAAAGCAATGAAATGAGAGTGCTAATTGCTGCTGTTAGCTGTGACGCAGAATGCGCCCTTTTTCGTGGCGAAACTAGGAGTCAAAACATTGCCCTGTGTAATACTTTTCAGGTCAGGTTTAACATTATATCTCTGCAATGTATGTATTCAGTTGTTCATCAGTGTGTGCAACTTGTTTGCCTCAGTTTTGGAAATCTACTGTTTCAGTATTCTGTCAGAGTCCAGTGACATTGTAGCTTGAGGTGATCCAGAGAGTTACTCTGTTCATGTTTCCCCTAAGATGATATGTTAAGCTTGAGGTTTCCTTCACTCCTATTTCAGGAAAGGGATTGCAGTAGATAGACTAGTGGGATTTCAAGATCTTGGAGGGAAAGATGATTTTTCTACAAGGGCACTGGAGGCTCTTCTGCTGAAGAAAGGTCTCTCTCTCTCTCTCTCTCTCTCTCTCTCTCTCACGCACGCACGCACCATGCATGAGTGTGCAATTACATGCATGAATTTGATAATTAAATGCTCATTGACGTACAGGCATAGTAAGTGAGAAGAAGGATGATGAAGATGATGAAGGTAGCGAATATCTGGAAAATAGGCACAGAAGTGTGAGATCTTCTGTGGATCCAGATTCCGATTCTGACTAAAAATGGGAAGAAAATGTCATCTCTTTTCTTGAAGATTTTGTAGCTTTTGTGGCGCATGCTGCATAATTTTTCTCATATTTTTTTTTTTCTGTCGTGTTTTCAACATTCAAATGCAGTCGACATGTGTTTCCGGGAAGTTTGAAGCTTGATTCTGTATCTGACTAGAAAAAAGAAAGCCAAACGCAGCTTTTACCTTAAATTTTTGTAGCTTCCATACCACATGTTGGGTTAACTATGTCAAATACGTTGAGATTTCGCTATTCAAATGGAGTCACCTGCAATTGTTGCTCCAGTTTTTGGATCACATAGCTTATGCGCCAGGGACAACTTCAATCAAAGAGTTCATGAATAGAGAAATATGACTTGCACAAGTTTTGCATCTCCAACTTAGCTGAGAATTGTACTTCTATATAACTTGCATTGTTGTTGGTGTGTGCTTTTGCTCGTTTACGTTTCCACCGTGATTCAAGACACCGCTTGATTTGAGAACGAAAGACAGGATTAGCAAAAACACTCTTTTTTCTCCAAATAGAAAGAGTCCGAAGAAAGAAAGTCTTTTCTCACTTCTTTTAGCGCTCGAGAAAAGATTATCAAAGAATGTACTATGAATAGAATGAAAAACAATATATCTTTGTCCAATAATAATGAACTTTTTACTAAAACCTGTCGAACGGGTGGGTCGAATTGACCCATTAATCCGTTTATGATCCATTTCATATGTAGTGCAAATTTTTTTTATTCATACTCGACCAATATCCGATTCGATCCATATTACATAAAACAATTTCATATTTAATGTAATCTAAGATAACTTATTTTTTTTTATTATAAAATTTTGAAAAATTATATTACTAAATCATTGTGGACAATTTTTATAATTTGAAAAAACTGACTTTTTTCATGTTTGTATGAGTTTAAAAAAAAAATCTGAATTTTTTGTTTTCTATTTTTTTTTCTTCTAAGATAGGCAAGGGTCGCCGGTCACAAGCGAAGGCCGGTGGCCCCTTGTCAGCCATTGGGCAAGACCTAGATTTGGTGAGGGCCGTGAAACCCTCGCGGGCAATGGGCAAGAAATTTCTTTGTTCGTTTTGAACTGCTTGCATGATAAAACCTCAAAAATTTGGTGAGGAACGCTATGAAACTACCCAAGAAGTCAAGCAAACTTTATAATGTTACAAAGAATATCGAGACATTATAGCTATTCTTGGTTGGGTGAATTATCCGGAGAGGATTGCGTAATCGTAACAAGAGGACAAAAAATTGAGCATTTCTTGTCTCAACTCTTTTTTATACCAAAGGTATTTACCGGTTCCTCGGGCAAATATGTTGGTCCCGGAGAAACAATTCTACATTAGCTATACACTCGCCTTGCATATATATGCCGGAGACATTGCCCTTGCTGCAGGCTTTGTCTTATGTAAATACAAAAATTCATATATAAATTTACATGCTAATTTAGACCCAATTTGAAAGGTTTCGATTGCACTTTACAATAGAAAGGTTGATAACCAGAAAATTGTCCAAAAATTGTTAAACGTATTGCACTTTTACTAATTCAGTTTTAAATCTTGTAATTTTGTCAATTGAGTCATAAAACCTTTTTAACATTTTGCCAATTGAGTCCACTTGGTTTGATGGTAGGAAATTGCTAATAATGCACGGTCATCCTACGTGGCACTGACTAATGCCGACATGGTGTTGACGCCTAAATTTTGACTAATATATATTTTGCATAAAAATTAGAACTAATTTTAGTTCTAAACAAAAATCATCTCACATATTCATTTAGCATTGGCATACAATTTGAGCTTAATTTAAAGAGTCCGGATTAGGCATTTGTGGAAAAATGCACCAAGAAGATTTGGGCTTGAAAGAAATATTTTCTCGAGGATGTATTGCAAATACTCAAAACTTCGGGGCGTATTGCAAATACTCAAAACTTCGTGGCTATTGCAAATACTTAAAATTTCGTATTGCAAATACCAAAAGAAGATGGGGAAAAGAAGATGGTGAAGAGAAGAAGGTGAAAGGAAGATGAAGAAGAGAAGATGAAAATGGAAGATGAAGAAAGGAAGATGAAGATGAAGAAGAGAAGATGAAAATGGAAGATGGGAAATGAAGATGAAGAAAAAAAAGATGAAGATGAAGAAAGGAAGATGAAGATGTTAGAAGAAGATGAAAATGGAAGATGGAGAAATGAAGGTGAAGAAGAGAAGATGAAGATGAAGAAAAGAAGATGAAGATGAAGAAAGGAAGATGAAAATGGAAGGTGAGGAAATGAAGATGAAGAAAGGTTTTGCCTATAAAAGGGGGAGAGATTTTTGGAGTGAAAGAGAATTGAGAGAGTTTTTGGAGTGGAAGAAAATTGAGAGTTTTGGGAGTAAAGAGAATTGAGAAGGTTTTGGAGTGGAAGGGAATTGAGAGTTTTTGAATTCTTTAGAGAGGAAAAGAGAATTCTTGAAAAAAATTTGGAGAGAATTTTGAGGGGGGTTGATTGTTTTGTGGTTTAACATCTTTCAATTTCTTTAAAAAAAAAAAAAAAAAACAAGTTCATCACCATCGTTTCGAAAAAAAGTTAAGTGTTCCTAACTTTCTTTAATTTCGAATACAAATTAGCTTGTTTTCTATGATTTTTCTCTACGTTTTTATGTTAAATAACAACATATCAACGATGTCAGAATAGAAGGAGAGCAAAAGGGAAAAAATATCAATGCCAATGGAATTTAGCGAGATGAGAAAGAAGCGTCAAGAGAGATAGGACCAAGAGATTTCTCACGTGGCACAAATCGGTTCAATGATCAAGACAAGCCCGAGCATAAGTTTGGTGCACGAGTTCAAATTGGGGAGTAATCTTGAACCTATTTCATCCTAATTTCATGTGATTTCTTTATTTCAAAAAATTTCAAAAAAAAAAAAAAAAAAAAAATTGATTCTTTGATCTTCAAGTAGAATTCATCAAATTTGTCAAATCCATTATTTTTTCATGAATTTTAAGGTACCGAAAGGGCATTAGTTATAATGTAATCAAGTCCCTGGACTCTTAATCTCGGTTCGCGAAATAAGATAGTTTTCTCCGTTATTTTATTTAGGTTTCTAATCGACCTACCGAAAATGATTAGTGGCGACTCCAAATTCAAATCACATTGCATGTTAATCATTCAAACCTTAAGTTGATTTGGTATGGACTTGGAGAGTCGAGTTAGGTTAGTTAATTAATTAACCGATAATCCATTAGCCAAAATGATAAACTTGTTTATTTTCTTTTTAGTCGACACATGGAAAACTAACCTTTTGTTATTTTATATTTTTTTAATTTTTTTTTTTTTTTTGTCTTGTTTGCTTTTCTTTTCCTTTCTTTGTTTTATTTTTTTCTTCGGTGGCTATCGAAGGCCAAAGGCCTAGCGAGGGCATCGCAATCATTGTTGGCCTTGCCGTGTAGGAAAATTGATGTCTACATCGATGATTTTTAGCTAAAATAGGTTGAACGAACTCAATTGACCAAATGCGAAATGGTTTAGGACTCAATTGATAAAATGCGAAATGATTTAGGACTGAATTGACAAAAGCGCAACAAATTTAAGATTTTTGGACAATTTTCCCGTTTGATAACAGTAGTGATAAAGCAATACATTTGCAAGGAATAAAGAAGAAATTTTTGCAAAGTGTTCAAAACTCAAGTGGAGTCAAAGTCAACACTCAGAAAGAAAACGAATTTTCCCGGGAGAACTGGAAAAGACGTTGCTGGGGTCGGTTTAGGCCTTTCCAACATGATATCAAATATTGTTTGAGCGGATTGGCCTTGGAATTCGCATGACACTGCGTGAACTCGGAGAGTCTCCATGTTCCTGTCTGTTGGAAACCCACGTCATGTCCGAAAACCGCTCCGCTCCACTGGAAAATTGTGAGGCCACGCTCCCTCTTCTTCCTCAAAACCCTCTCCCTCTCCAAGAGCACCCCCCGGAGGAAGAGCAATAAAAGATCGTAACACATTCTTCACCTGCTTTCTGTTCTTACCCTTTTCGATTAGGTACGCCCTTCTTCAGCTGTGAATTTTTTATTTTCCATTTTGGTTCGTCTGTTTTTTGATAGCTCAGATATTCGGATTTTCGCGTTTCGAATCGCGGTTCGTTTCGGGGGTTGGCTTCGAGCTAGGATTCTTGTTTGCGCGTAGAGGTGACAATTCGTGTTGGCGGGGGTGATGCATTCTTGAATATCTTGTCTGGCGCGATCGCAATTGGTATCCCAATTTTGCATTAACCGCGGCATGTCTTTGTTGCGGGGGATGTTGATTGTGTGATTTCGTGTTTCGGGTAGTTGTCGAGCTTTTTCAGATTTGTTTGCCCTTCCTAACTTGCTTCTTCGGGTCTGCAACAAGGTCCTGGCATCGGGATTCATCGACGCGAAATAGGAACAAGCGGTACCATGTCGGGACCACTATCTCCCAAACCGGGTAATGCTTTCCTCTATGATTCGCTGACTTCATTTATTGGCAGTTGCGTTAATGCATCGGAGTTCAAGATAGGAGAGACCGGTAATATTCCAACGGATACAAGTACCGCTAGCATATTATATTTATCCATGCAGAAAAAGAAAAGAAATTACTGAAAGCGAATTGAAGTGCTGTTGCCGCATGAAATCTTGGGGAACTCATGGGCAGCTACGTCTCTCGTGTTGACGAAAATATTCCGACCGTTCTTGCCATCTCAGAACAGGATTTCTGATGTTTTTCTGTTCCTGTTGTTATCAATGTGCAGCTGATGAGAGATCTGATGTCGAACCTCAAGAGAAGAACAAGATTTCATCTTTCAAGAAGAAAGCTATCAATGCCTCCAACAAGTTCAGGCATTCTTTGACCAAGAGGGGTAGGAGGAGCAGCAAGGTCATGTCCGTTGACATCGAGGATGAGCACGATGCTGAAGAGCTGCAAGCCGTCGATGCTTTCCGTCAAGCGCTGATACTGGAGGAACTCCTGCCGTCGAAGCATGATGATTACCACATGATGCTCCGGTACCTCATTTTGCACTTTGGCTTGTGAATACATAAGTTACTGACTTTGCTGTGACACGAGGAGCAAAAACATTGGTTTGTTCTGACTATCACACAAAGAGCACGGCTATATATAAGAAGAAATGTACTTCACCTGACAATTCAGGCGCTGATACTGTAGGTTCTTGAAGGCCAGGAAGTTTGACATTGAGAAATCGAAGCAAATGTGGGCCAGTATGATCCAGTGGAGGGAAGAATTCGGTGCCGACAACATCTTGGAGGTGATTGTTGCACAAACTCTTGTTGAGGCTAAAGAGTCTGTCTAGCAGTGATGCCTCAAGATGTCGACGCACACTCATTCTTGTCACAAGTCTGGTTTCCTGTCACAAGAGAATGCATATCCTTGAGTTACAATATATTTCTGCTAATTCCTGTTTGTTTGTCAGGAGTTCGAATTCGAAGAGGTTAATGAAGTCCTCAAGTATTATCCTCAAGGGCATCATGGCGTAGACAAGGAAGGTCGACCCGTGTACATTGAGAGACTCGGTCAGGTGGATGCCACGAAGCTGATGCAAGTCACGACCATGGAGCGATATGTGAAATACCATGTTCGGGAGTTCGAGAGGATCTTTGCTCTGAAATTCCCAGCTTGCTCCATAGCAGCGAAGAAGCACATCGATCAAAGCACTACAATCTTGGATGTGCAGGGAGTGGTAAGCCAAAAAACGATGATAAACAAAAGTTTTGGTGCTGCTGATATGAAAACAAAATTTGTTGCTTGTTTCAAGTACAAGATGTACAAGATCAAACAAAATTTAGGGCCTTCTCTTAGAATTTGTTAACTCTGCAGGGGCTTAAGAATTTCAATAAAGCCGCCAGGGACCTTGTCACTCGCCTTCAGAAGATTGATGGTGACAATTACCCCGAGGTACTACATCACTCTTACCTTATCTCAAGGCAACTCCCTATCGAGGGTCAGTCGTTAGTCTTTACTAGCTGTCGCTACTTCCACTGCAGACCTTGAACCGGATGTTCATTATCAATGCGGGTTCTGGCTTTAGAATGCTGTGGAACACTGTCAAGTCTTTCCTTGACCCGAAGACCACGGCTAAGATTCATGTAAGTGCTTGCAATGTGCATCATATATGTTTGAGCAATTAGCCTAACATGGAAGACTTGAATTAACAAGAATACACACTCATACCAGGTCCTCGGTAACAAGTACCAGAGCAAGTTGCTTGAAATAATCGATGCAAGGTAAGCCTATGATTGTTCTTTCAGTTTTTGTTTTGCCACACATTATCCTATTTTTTAGGGTCCTTATCATTGTTCTTTGATCATTCGGCAGCGAGCTGCCAGAATTCTTGGGAGGCACTTGTACTTGTGCTGACCAGGGCGGCTGTATGCTTTCTGATAAGGGCCCGTGGAAGGACCAAGATATAATGAAGGTCACCTGGAACAACTCGTTTTTTGAGTCTTTGTAGTTCATCGGTGTCGGTTTTTCGTTTGTCTAGCTTCAATCTTCGACTGAGTCTCTCACTCACGCTTTGCAGATGGTTCAAAATGGAGAACACATGTGCCGAAAGATTTCAAAGATTGGTGATGAGAAGACGGTTTCTGAGGAGGAGACGGCCAATGCCAAGGTTTGCCTTCTTTCTTAATCTCATTTGCAGTCTTCGCTTTTTCTCATTTTGTTTCCTTGCTGAGATTTGCTCCCAACTTCTATAGGGATGTGATCACGCCAATTCCGATGCTGTGGACGCACAACCTCAACCTCCCCATCTTTCTCCTATCGTCGAAGAAGTACGTACAACTAGCTTCTTAACCTTTAGAATGACTAGATTATTGAGTAGAAGGCGCAAGATAGTGTCATCGTAGGTTAGCAGCCGCTTTCTTGCTTACAGATGTGTTCTTGTTTCAGTTTGTTCATAAAATTAAGAAGCAAAGCAAGAAACTATGATGGCCTGCGTGATTTTTCAGTCTTTTTCAACTCGACACGATTTGTTTGTTTAGACAACAAGCTTTAAGGAAGCATGCGCTTTTTCTATATCTTTTCGCTCCCCTTATGTACACAAATTAGCCTGGCAAGGCTATCTGTACTAACTTCCTTGCCTCCAAATAGTTCTTCCAGTGGTCTGTTTTAGCCGGAAAATTGTTCGTTCTATCCCTTTTCATTTTCCTCATGTATCCACGTTTATTGGATATTGCTATGTCCTGCATTCTTAAATGCGAGGTTTTTGCAGGTCCACGTTAGCCAAACTTGCAAGAAATCTCTCAGGCGTGAGGATTTCGTCCCCATGGTAGATAAGAGCGTCGTTGCGGCTTGGGAAAAGTTTGCACATGATGATAAATTGGCACTTCCAAAAGGTACATTTATATCCTCTTTTTTCGCCTGCCACTCGACACACCTTGTCCTTTATTAAGTCAGTTACTTAACTGCCTCTTGATCAAAGACAAGTCTTCAGTAGTTTGGGCATAGATCCCTCCAATTTCTGTCCTACCTGTTGGGAATAGTATGTCGCACCGATCCCAGCTTTCCGATTGAAGCGACCCATATACTATTCTTTTTATTCGTTCTTTTCGCCCTGATCTGTGTTTTCTTCATGCTGCATCAGGAAATCACTTTGTCATGGCTGAACCTCACAAAGCCCCTGAAACTGATGGCTTTAGCTCTCATCTTTTCTCCGGCCTGATGACATTGGTCATGGGTGTCGCCACCGTCATTAGAATGACGCGCAACATGCCCAAGAAGGTCACTGATGCTGCCTTGTACTCTAGCCCAGATTACTATACCGATGACATGGCTAAGAGCAAGCACTTCTCTGAGTTCGCTCCGGCCCCTATCTCTTCTTCTGACTACTTCACAATGCTGAAACGCATGGCTGAGTTGGAGGAGAGGGTCACTGTCCTGAACATGAAGCCTGCTGCCATGCCGGTGGAGAAGCAGGAAATGTTGGATGCTGCGATAAGCAGGGTCGGCACATTGGAGCAAGAGCTTACGGCCACCAAGAAGGTTAGTTTTAAAATGACACAGTCATCGGTCAATGCAACACCTTATCAGAGCAGTTTTAACTTGCCATCTTTTTTCAATTTGATGTATTTACATCCATCCGAATGTCTCCCTGTCTAAGCATCCTGGCTTTGCCCCTAAGTAAGAAGAGTTCAAAAAAGAGATTCTTTTGAAAAGTTCACGGTCGTAATGAGCTGCTAGGATTTGAATGGCCACGTAAATTCTTGCAATCAGTTCATGGATCTATGTTTCTCTAGCTGGATGGACAATTTCAACTGTAAGTTGTCAAGAAAACCACATGTTTTGTTGCTTGTCCAGGCTCTGGACGATGCGATTGGCCGACAGCAGGAGCTCCTGGACTACATCGAGAAGAAGAAGAAGAAGAAGTCGCTGGTAAGACCAACAGCTTCTTTTCTCTTCCTCCATTTTCGTGTAATGAAGTCCCGCGATTTCATCCGTCTAGAGCGAAGAAGATGCTTTCACAATCTGAATTCTTTTTGCTTTGTCTTCGTTTCTGATGCAGTTTGGCTGGTAAGGGAGAGACACTGAATGCCCCCAGGGAGATTGCTGGTGATCCCAAATGTGGTGGTTGGGTTATGTTCAGAGTTTTTCAAGGCCATCCTGAAATTCCCAGTCTTTTGTCCTAAAACAGTTCCCTATAAATTTGTTCTACAAACTATTAAAAAACATTGCAAGGGCTTTCACTATCTGGTGTATATATATGACGTGGAAGATCTGTTTCCCGCTTTTTTTTTCTTCCCGGCAACGGACCGCTCCAACGCCGCCGTTATTCTATCGGATACTAAACAATCTCTGCCTCCGTCGTCTGAGGGGGAGATTCGAGAGAGCAAGAGTTATGAATTGAACTACTAACTTTTTCATTACCACAATGAGATCATGCATCGGCTAATGTACATCGGATGTATATGTGCTCGGTTGTCGAGAAACCTGAGAAGTTTCGGGTTTGGAGAACTTATCTTCTCCAGTCGTGTTTGCCGGCATCTCCCGGTAATTCCACTAATCAGACCCCGATCTCGCCGGAAAAACTTCAAACTCGTCACAAGATGACATTATCAGCGAGGAATTAGTTCTGTCTGGCCTGAAACGTTACCTCGGGAAAGAACACGGTTGAAAAAGTCTCTCACTTTCTGTTTGGGAAAACTAAGAAGACAAACTGCATCAGTTCCTTCAAAATTCGAAGGGAGATGCATTACATGATTTTGTTTTCAGATAAATATGAGTTCATGCAGATTATACAATGGTCAATCTATTTCAATTCGCAGATACATAGGCTGCTTTCTTTAGTATTTTCTACCAAGCTTGGGGGTATATATATGCATGTGCAATCATCCAACATAGTTGCAACTCTATGATAAATTAAGGTTAAATTATTCTTATTTTTCCATTTTCTTTTGTTTGATTGAATACTTCTCGCCAATAAACATTATACTTCCTCGATATTTTTTGACCTTAGGTTTCGTTTGTTTCACGGAAATGACTGATTTGGGAAATATTTTTCTAAAATCGATTGCTTGCATCTGGTGAAGTAATAAGTCGATGGAGAATGTTTTCGATTCACTAGATACAAGCGATCAGCTTCATGAATATATTTTCCAAACTATTCATTTTCCGTTGAATAAACAGAGCCCATTAATCCGATATCCTTCGACTCTACACATGGTAATAGCCATGTCTTATCATCTCTCATATGATAGTCATGAAGTCACGAGCCCCGCGTCACTTTAAAAAGCGGGGTTTCAACTTTGCCGACTCTGGATTAAATCCTTGTCATCCTTGCATCGCGATCAAGCTGTTTATTCTCTAAAGATCCCGACAGGGTTACTAACGACGTTGCTTTTCGACGATGTCCCCGTGATATGAAAGAAGGCAAATGGACTAAAATTTGATCTCATTTTGGCAAACAAGAGGATCGCTATCCTCCCCCATCAAACATTTCATCTTGCGTTGCATGGATGGTTTCGTCGTATACGCAAATATCAGACGTGATCACGCAAGTGGTACGCCCTCTTCGTCCTTCATTTTGCTAGTGATGAGAAAGATGGAAAAGTGGCTCAAGCACTCCAGACTTTGCTCTTTAAATTTAGTGGCCAGCCCCCCATTTTTGTCTTAATTAGTGGGGGGGCATAAGGAGAAAAAAATATCCAAATTAACATCGAAGGGCGACTCGAGTGAAATGGCTGCGTCAAGCATTTGCCAATGTATACAATAAACACGTGTGCCGTGTGTGTGGAAAAGTCAAAGAAGGCGGGTTGCTAATCTTCTTTTGGATTCATCCGAACTTGGCAAAAACTTTTGAGCTCTTCCTCATCCGGATCTCGAGCGGTCCCACATTGCCAAATGTAATGACCTGTTGTCTAATGGCACATACGATCCCTTCGAAGGTGCACGAGGAAAGAGTAAGATCGCAATACAAGTGATCGCCGGGTCGAACCATAGAGACTTGAGATGATTAGACAGCTAGCCGCACAGAAAGGGTTCAAAACTAAACTCGTGAAAGACCTTTGTTCGAGAAAGCATCGACCTGAATCGCCTATGTCCGATCATGGTAACACATAAGCCGATCACGTCGGAACTAGCCATTGAAACCTATGCCCTCCGCTTTAATTGCGTGTGATTTGCAGAGTGGGGAAACAATGTTTCAAGGGTTTTAGATTTGCTTATCGTCCGAGTCCATTGATTTCGAAGACCCACTTTGAATTGATTGCGTGTTTTAGCAGCTTTCTTCCTTTTAATAAATCTATCTTCCGTGTATAGTCAGCATCATTCTCTCTTCTTTTTCCATCTTTTCCTAATTAAAAGGAGAGAGAGATTTGTCTTTTCTTATGAAATAGAAGATGATTATGAGGGAGAAAAAAAGAAAGAGAGTCTTCTGTTAGGGGCGGCTGGCATTTTCCGCATCAATCAGTGGGCTTCAATCATCATCCTAGAGTCGACATCCTTGTAGACAAGACGTGATGTTTTCATATGAACTTATTAAAGATGTAATCCGTGCAATTGCACTTTTTTCCAGGCCCGCCAAAAGTTATCTGTCTAAATACATGTCATGCATGACAATTGGGTATCCTAACCCTTAAATTATAATGACAAGACGATTTTGTTTTTCCATTTTGTGTTTAACGCTATAACTAGCCCATTTAGCCTTCATAATTATCGTGAAATGTGATTATCGTAATTTGTGTGGTTAATAACGAATGAATGACGGAACATACCGCGTTAATTGTTGTTTGAAGCAGCGATCATTGCTTGTATCATATATCATCCAAGAGTCAAAGCCCACGCAAGACCCACAATTATCCACGGTCGTCGATTTTATCAAGATTAGGACAGAAATTGCACGAGAGAAACGAGGATTGGGACGTCATGGGAAGCTTCCTAAAACTGGTCCTGCCTAGTCAATTTCGCCAAGAGGAAAAGAGAAGGCTATTCAATGTATGCGTAGATTAGATAACTAGAGGAGCAGTCAAGTGTTGGACAACTGATTTAAACACCAAAAAGAAAAAGAAAATTGCAGCATAGGAAAGTACTTATTATAAGCACATGCTCATATCATTCACCCACCCCTTCACCTATTACTTTAGTTCTTCATTGCCCATGGCATTCGTGGCCGAGGTTATTGAATGGACCACTTTGTGTCCATTGGGGGATGTATTCAAGAACTTTGACCCTCTTGGTCTATCTGAATAATAGAATATGATGGAATGAAAACTTTATCAACTTTAACTCTTTGGCCAATAAAAGGTGGGGGGAAGGAAATTAAAAGCGTATAATTTGATTGAGCACGTGCTAGTGATTTCCACTTTCTTATCCTGGAAATTTGCAACTTTAGGCAAGGGAGGGTCCATGTGAAGGAGCAAGACTGCAAAGTTGAGAAAAGGATTCAAATTCAACTCGATTCGATTCAAAATTCTACCCCAGTGGGTTGTTTTTCAATCGCTTTTGCAATGACTGGATGAATGAGATATATAGGGTTCGACCCAAAATCGTTTTCTTTATGGCAAGTGGATCTCATTACTGGATGGGTTTGCAATCGAGCTAAGGCACTTCGAGAAAGTGCCCTAGGCACCATGATCTTGACATCACATGTCATGTTTGAGGTCAAGATATGGTTTTATTTTCATACCTGCGTAAGGTCCATTATGGAATAGGTAATCTCATCCTCGCTCGATCACATACTGATATCAACATAACCAGTTGTTAATGATCGTGATGGACCAGTCCATGATAGACTAATGCTAGGCATGCCATGTTTCTTCCTGTTTTCTTGCTTTGCTTTTCTTTTTAAATTAAAGGCAAGTGAAGTAGTAGGAGGTGGTGACGACACATAATTAATTTGTTATATCACCTTACTATTTAAGCATATTAAGGTCGTTATCCAATGCTATTCTTACTTTGTGATCAAGCTACCGCTTCATACATAGATAGAGTTACGGCGCATCCTCATTTCGTCCGATGATGAAAGTCACGAATCTACTTTAGTGGTGAATATAAAAGCTGACAAACTAACACCCCCTCTCTGCACGGATACGCGGCACTGCTAAAATAGGCACTATGTAAGTTACTATGCCCTTGCCCCCAAATACATCTTTCTTCCAAGCCAAGGAAAAAAACAGAAAAAAGAACTAGCATCAATAGGCATGGCATAAGGTATTAGGAACAAGGGATTGTATAGTATATCCTCTCCAATACCTTGTCAGATTCAACACATGAAAGATCATAACTTGGATTTGCTCACATAAAGCAAAGATGACAAGAAAAGGGGAGAAAGAGCACGAAACCGTGCACCGATTCCCTTCTTTCTCATTCGTTTTGTAAAGTAAGCAAGTGGTTTTCTTGATGGACTTTCCGTCATCCACTTATTATCATGAACGGAATTAGGGTTTTAAAGTGCCCATCTCTTACCCTGGCTCTGAAACCCTAGAATGAATCTCTTTTAAGGAGTTTTGCTGGACTTTGCTTTCCCTCACGTGCTTCTTCTTCTTCTACGTAATTTCAATCAACTTGATTATCTAAAAGTAGGTCGAACGGTCTTGTTAACCATAGTCGCTAGCCAGATTGCTCAGCCCCGAGGCTGGTGTACTGGTCAGAGTCATTAAAGGATTAGAGTCGCCTGATTAATTTCCATCAACTACGAGCAAACACGTCTGAATTAGGCCACCCATACAAGCCAATGATCTGGACTTAACCGGTTTATGTGGCTTGGAGGATGTTTCATGAATCTCCTAAAAGCCAAGTCTCCACACACATGCTCTCAGGATTATAAAAATACAAAAAAAAAAAAAAACTATAGTGACATTGCTCCACAAGGCCTAGACAACCCGAGGCCTAGACAACCCTCATAGTGCCCTTACGTAAGCCACAAAAACAAAAGGGGTGGGGAGTTTTAAAATGTGCTTGTCAACGTAAATTGGTTGGCTTTCTAAATCTTTTCATCGGGCGTTGGTGGGAGGTGATATTTTTTTTTCAAGCTGTTGATATTTGCATCATAATTGATTTTTTTATCAATAATTTACATCGTAATTGGTGTAAGCATTCATTCTAGAGAAAAATTACCAAAAAAGTCATAAACCTATCACAATTTTACAATTCAGTCCTAAATCTTTTTTTTTTTTTGCCAATTGAGTCATAAGTCCTTTCACATTATGCCGATGGACTCCCTCCAATTAATTTTGGTAGGAAATTGATTATGTGGACACGTCCATTGGGCATCTTACGTAGACCTTTGTCGGCGCGACGTGAAATTTTTTTATAATATTTTTGTCTTTTCTTCTTTTTTTTATATCATTACGTTCCACCAAAAGGCCGGGGGACCTTCGTCGGCCACTAGGCGAGGGCTGCAGTGCCACCTAGGATGATCGATGGATAGTCGGCATCCATATTATCAATTTTCGGTAAAAATTGATCGGATGAACTCAATTGACAAAAAAAAAAGTTTAGGACTGAATTCACATAATTGCAATGGGTCTAGGATTTTTTTGGTAATTTTTTTCCGTTCTCAATTAAAAATATGACTTGTCAAATTTTTTTTTTTTTTTAGGTGTGATATGTTTTTCTATGAGTGGGCATATTTTACTTATCTGTCATGGAGGGTTCACGAGAAAATTTATTTTCTTCCGCGTCAATAAAAGTAAAAATCTAGTAAAAGGTCAATCTGTATAGGATCCTGCATCCTAGTCACTTTCAATTGAAGAAAATGGCAAAAAAATAAACAAAAAGAAATGATTTTACTCATATAGAAACCCAAGTTCTTAGAAAAAAAAATGAAAACGAGAAAGTATATATTTCAGTTGTGACACCTACATTTGGAAAAATGACCAAAAGGCCATTTTAACAATGCTTGTTTATGGTGTTTTGATGGGTCTTACATTCATTTAGTGTGCCTTCTTTCGTAAGTTTAAACGTTGGGGTCGGACTTTCTGATGTCGGAAAAGTTATCAAGCACTATCTAAGTAATATACCTCATATCAGGAAGACCTTTAATTGATTTATTTTAAAATTTTGGGACAATTGGACCAGGATCGGTATTTGAGTTCATGTTCTCCATTCTTTATATTAGGGTAGAAATCCACATCGATGAAGCGCATGTACAACATAAAACACTTCAAAGAAGCATATCAAAGGCCTAATATTGAAAAAAACACTTCAACTTTAGCATTTGTGACAATTATATTCCAAGTTTTTTTATCTCATAAAACCCCAAACTTTTATTTTTATCCCAATTCTACCGGTCCAATACACAAAAAACCATTAACTTTAGCATATGTCCCAATTATCTCCAAAACTTTTTTTTTTCTCATAAAAATCCATCAACTTTTACTTTTATCCCAATTCTACCATCGTCGTCTTCCGTCTATAATCACCCTTAATTAATCCTACGTGGCTCGAGTTTTCTCGTCGAACTTACTAATAAATTTTGAAATTTAGAAATAGTATGTTTCAAGAACGACGAGGTTTTAGATCGTTAGTCCAAATATCTTCATGTCTAGCTATTTTTTGGGTTCTTGCAAGTGTCGAAGAGAATACGAAACGTGCCATCTTGAGTGACTTTATATCTCCCGCCAATATGTAAGGGAAGAAAACTACATAAGAAAAGTTCATGAGTTTTTTCATGTTAGCTTTAATGAGGTGTAATTTATTAACAACGTAAAAATGCCACATAGGATTAACTAATGGTGATTATGGACGGAAGGCTAATGATGGTCAAATTGGAATAAAAGTAGCGGTTGGAAATTTTTTATGAGATAAAAAAGAGTCTTGAATATAATTTGGACATATGATAAAGTTGAGTTTTTTTTAGTATTAAGCCGGTAAAATTGGAACAAAAATAAAAGTTTAGGGTAGAATTAGGAAAAATATAAAAGTTGGAGGTTTTTTATGAGACAATTTTTTTTTAAGGTAGAATTATCACAAATGCTAAAGTTGAAGATTTTTTTTAGTATTGGGCCCATATCAAATGTGTCACCTTGATATTCTTCATCACGAATTCACGATACAAGGTTGTTAAGATGGTTAAAGAAAGTCTTAAGGGTGCAAACTCAATATATAGGATGGAAGAATGATTAAAGCACTGTTTGCTTCACAAAACATAACTTTCAGGAAAAAAGAATTAGAATTTTCTTGTGTTTGGTTCACGGAAAATAAACTAATCAAGGAAAGCATTTTTCACCAATGGAAAAAACACCTTCAAAGATGGAGAAAAGGATTTCCTATTTTTATAAAAAGAAAATCATTTCCCTCATCTTTCCTCGCCGCACTCTTGACCTTTCTTTTCTTTTTAATCATTTTCTTTTTTTTCTTTTTTCCTTTCCTTTATTCTTCTTCCTCGGTCGATTGCCGGTCTTTGGTAGGCTAGCGATGAGCCTCGCCGGCCTCGGGCGAGGCTCCACCTTGCTAGATATGGCAAGGTGGAGCTTGCTCCAATCTCAACGAGCTCGAAATCCCCAAAGGCCGAGGAGGGTAGGAGGACAAAGAAAAAATAAAAATAAAAGAAAAATGTAAAAAATTGTTAATAAATTCAAAAGTTTTTAAAATTGTGCATGTTATCACCGGTCGTACCACGTAGGACGGCCAGCATCCACTTTAATAATTTTGAGCCAAATGATGAAGCGGGAAATCAAATTAGATTTTCATTACGAAACGATGAAAATATTTTTTAGTTTGATAGAAAAGAAAGATTTATAAAATTGAGCCGTGTATTGTATTAAGACACGAGGCCAAAATAAATAGGTACAATGAAGCATGATCTATGAGGAAATAATCCTAAAGAATAAACAACAATAATTCTAAAATATATACAAAATCAATAAAATATTCTAACATCCCCGTTCAAACTCAAGGTGGATCAAATAATGAGAGTTAGGAAATGAGATACTCGAAAACGAGACTTTGTAAAAGTCTTTGTAAAACCATCGGTTAACTGGTCCACAGATCCCAATAAAAGGAAGAGAGATTGTATGAAGTATGAATAAACATAGCATGATCGGCCTTACTCGAACAAATCCTGCAGAACATACGGTAGTAGTAAACTTCTTAAACCAAGCACGCGGTGCTTGTTTGAGGCCATAAAGAGCTCGCCGAAGAATGAGAAAGATCGGGTGGTGGTTGCATAAAGATTTCTTCATGAAGATCCTTGTGAAGAAAAGCATTCTTCACATTAAGCTAATAAAGAAGCCAGTTACAAATAAAAGCAACGGCAAGTAGAGTATGAACAGAAGTCATCTTTGTTATTGGAGTGAAAGTCTCCTCATAATCAATGCCATATTCTTGTGAAAAACCCCGCGCAACCAAATGTGCTTTGTAACACTCAATACGCCATTGGGACAAGTCTTTACCTTGTAGATCCAGCGACATAATACCAAGGATCAACTAGGTGGAAGAGGAACAAGTTCCCAATTACTAGTAATCAGTAAAGTAGAAAGTTCCTCAGCCATGGTCCGACGCCACTTAGTATGTTGTACTGCTTGCGGTAGTTAGTAGGCTCCCGCAAGTCATGAACAACAGCAAAAAAAGGAACCAAACTCGGCATAATAAGAAGCACCAGCAATATATCGAGCTGGGGAATGATGATCTCGAGGAGGATTACGACGTAACTCCATGAGGGGACAGAATCTTCGGTGGCAAGGGAGAGCGGGAAGGGCAATAGCAAGAAGAAACTCACACGGAGAAGGAGGAGGCAAAGATATCTAGAGGAGAAGAAGTGGAGGAGGAGAAACGGAGGCATAAGGTGGGTCGGGACAAGGATCAACCAAGAAATACATGAAAGGAATCGGTTTAGTCAATGAAGACGTAGTAGTGGTAGTAGAGAAGTAAGGAACATGCTCATGAAAAGTGACATTACGAGAAATACGAATACGTTGAGCAATCGGATCATAACAACGATAGTCTTTGTGCTTAGTGCCATACCCCAAGAATGCACAAAATATGGATCAAGCGATCAACTTCATACATTCAATGGGAGGAAGAAGCACGAAACACGTGCACCCAAAAACTCGAATATATGTATAAGTAGGAGAGCGGGAATGAAGTTGCTAAAAAGGGAATAGCGATGAAGAATAGGTGAAGGAAGGAGGTTGATGAGATGAACCACGGTGAGAAGAGTTTTAGTCCCATAACTCGGTAGGCACCGAAGTAGAAAGTAAAAGAGCACGAGTGGTTTTAAGAATATGTCGATGCTTACGTTCAAGCAACCCCATTTTGAGCCAAGACACTAGGACAAGAGATGTGCGACAATATCCCATCATTAGCTAAGATAGAACGAAAAGCACTCGAGAGGTACTCCCCCTTAGAGTCAAAGTGAAAGACCTTAATTTTCTTATGAAATTTTATGTAAATATCATGACAATAAAATGTTTCATAAATGGTAAGAAAATCACTATGCCGACGCATAAGATAGATCTAAGTATAATGAGAGTAATCGTCAATAAACGAAACATAATATTTGAAATCACTCTTGGACGGCATAGGAGCGGGGCTCATACATCGGAATGAACAAGATCAAAAATACTATTAGAGCTAGAAGTAATAGTAGGAAAAGGTAAAGCGGATTGCTTTGTTAAAGGACAAATATAGCAAAGAGGTAAAACACCGGAGGAAACTAGACCAAGAACCCCATATTGATGAAGGATAAAGAGATGAGAAAGGAAGTATGCCCGTGACGCCGATGCCATTACGCAAGGTCCACGGTAGCCAACACGGGATAAGGAGAGAAAGTAGAGGTAGATGGAAGATGAAGAGATTGCATAGTGTATATTCCACCATGTCTACTGCTCTTACCAATCATCTTGGCCACTCGAACGATCTTGCACAAAACAAGAGTGGTCATCGAAACTCATAATACAACCGACATCGGTAAGTGGCCAACAAACAACAAGTTAAGCGTCGGAGAAGGGACATGCAACACATTAAGAACACGAAAATCCCGAGGACGGACAAGAGTCCCCTATAGAATAGCCAAAAGAGGAGAACCATCTGCTTTGTAAAGAACCGTCTTTGGAGACTTGAGCTAAAAAAGCTCGGTGATATAGGCAAATGAAGTAGACATGTGTCTAGCGGCTCCTGAATCAAGAATCTAGGCGGTAGAAGACCCACGAGGAGAGGAGCAGCGGTTGTAGAAGAACCGGCGGGAGTGACAAAGAACCAAAGGGCTCGAATTGGATAATTGAGAGCTAAGCTGAAATTGATTTAAGTGGGCTAGCTAAGCCTCAAGAGTAGCAAATCGTTCATCCACGGAAGGAGATGCGAAAGAAACATGTTGGGTCGGAGTATGAGCGGGTGGAGTCCAAGAAAAGCGTTATGTATCGTGCCGCCTCTTATAACAACGAGACTCAATATGGCCACGGCAATGACAATAATAACATTGAGCAATCGATGAGAACCTTGAGTTGGAGTAAACCGATGAGAACCCCGATTTGGAACATGAAGCTTTGTCGTAGATCGAATAGCAGCCCATGAAGGAGTAGCGAGAATGGTGTGAGATCGGATATCGCAGAAGGTGAGAGAAGATCCAATCGGATTTCCTCAAATTGAAACTTCTTGATAGCATCAACAAGAGAGGGTGGAGGATTCCTATAAAGAATTTAACTACAAACACCCTCAAAGTAGTAGGTCGGAGCTTCATAAGAAAATCATAGAGTCGTAGGCGATCTTGAGTTTGTAGCCGAGAAGACCGACACGTAACACAACTAGAACATGTGGAACATAAAGTGGGAGACAGAACGTCAAGGCGACTCCAAAGAGACTTTAAATAATTATAAAACTCATGGATTGATCGAGCACCCTGAATAGTAACAGCAATGTCTTGATGCAACCGGTAGACACGGATAGAGCCGGTCCGAGTAAACATGTCTACAAGGCGATCCCAAAGATTATTCGCACTTGTGATATGAGCAAATTGTGGACAAAGGGTATGATCAAGAGAGCCGAATATGATGGTCCAAGCTCTCCGATTAGCAATGAGTCTAGTTTTGAATGTTAGATTTATGCTAAGCAATCACATTATCTCGTGAGTTTGGATTGCTTAGCATCCTTGAATTTGATAGGACAGACACGCGAACACCCTTAACATGCTCAAACAGATCTCGATAAACAAGTGCGGCCATAGTCAATGGCCGCCAAAGAGCGTAATTGGAGCCATCGAGTTTGACATCAATCTAATCACTCGAATCACCCATATCAACCAACGTCGGATCATGAAGTCAATTTGATGAAAACAACGTCGGGCGGCCGGCATGATGAAGAATCAGAAAAAAAATTTGCCCGTTCACCAGGACCTAATGTCGAGGATTGGTGTGCGGTATTGACAAGAAGCAAACCCTCGCTCCGATACCAAGTTAGAAAGTCCAACCCAAAAGCTTAAATTTACGGGAGAAAGGAGATCGCATGAATATAAATAGCATATAAGACCCGTTCTTAAGCGATGTGGGACAACAACTTCAACACACCCTCTCACGTGCAAGCCAAGATTTATAAAAGCGGGGCATGTGGAAGGTAAATTAATGGGGGGTAAAAAACGATTATGAGAAACATTCGCTAAAGGATAAACAATAATAATTCTAAAATATATACAAAATAAGAAAGATTTATAAAATTGAGCTATGTATTTTTTATTAAAACATAAGGTCAAAATAAAATTAGGTACAATGAAGCATGATCTATGAGGAAACAATCCTAAAGTATAAACAATAATAATTCTAAAATATATATAGAATCAATAAAATATTCTAACACAGTTCATTTTCATCTCTCACGCCAAATACCATAAAATGACTTTTTGAAAAATATTTTCCAAAATCATCGCATTTTTTGTGAAACGAATGGAGCCCAAGATTCAAGATGTATGTAAAAGGAAATTCTGTAAATTTATGAAAAAGAAAAATATGATCAATTTTAAATTCATAAAACTAATTTACATGTTCATGCTCTTTGAAAAAAAGTGTTGCATGCATTAACCATAGAATGGCCATTGATTATGAGCGTCACCAATGGCCTGCTATGGCTTGAGACTAGCTACCATGAAAAGGAAAGAAAAAAAATAGCAAAATGAAAAAAGAAATTTAAAAAATTTAAAAATAAATGATGAAAAGGCCATTGACCAGAGTAGGTGATGTCAATTCCTTTTTTTAGACTAATATGGAACTTCGGACCCTTATTTGAAATAATATCCAATTAAAATCTTTATTTAAGAAGATGATAGCATAGAATGCCCTTATTTAAAATAAGGCTATTTTAGGAAATGAGGGCACTTTGGGCCTTGTTTTGAATTCTCTCTAGAAATAGCCACATTTAAAACATTTTTAAAATTTAAGAGATTTGATTGACTTGATAAAATTATGTCACCGCAATATATGTAACACGAACATGATCCTTCCACGGGCATGCTCCTTTCCAAAGTGTCATTCCATGGATAGAATGCACGCATCATTCGCTTATTCGTGACGAATCGCAATCTTAGGGATGTAACAACTCATACAAAAGAACATTGTTCTTGTTCCGACACAATGAAATTTTTGCACAAGTTCGGGATCGAAGTGACCGTACATTACAGCCATTAGATTTTACAACCACCATACGGTACCCATGATTATGGCCAGCTGCGATTCATGTGAGTAAACTCTCTCATCGAAACATAGAATAACAATAGGAAAAAATAAAAAAGCGTGGATCACTATAAAAAAAAAAAAAACCTGAATCGGATCCATGTCCGTAATTCGAAATTCACACGATGAACGACCCGGATCGAATCCGGATTCGAATCCGGACAACGGTTCCTGGGCCACGGCCAGTACGGTACTGTCGGGGCACTGACTGGGGCCCACTGCTCGGGAGACCCGACACGGCGCACGTGCTCTTGCACGGTGAAAGATTTTGGCGCAGATTTTCCATACGGTACGGGGTTCGTTCATCGCGGTGTATTAAAGAATTTTCAACAACTCTCATTGGTGATTGGTCCTCACTCTCAAGTAAGCCAACTGGCTTCCGCCACGTGGGACCACACCCTCTTCATTTCCATTTTTGCCCCCCGGTAAAGCGCACCGTTAACTGCCAAACGGTAACTCCCACTCGGGGCTCATCTGGCAGTTAAAAATATAGAGAGAGACTCTCCTCGTGCCGTGTGCACCGGCACGCAAAAATTGTGCTGGCGAAAATAAAGAATTCTCATTGGTCCACACCTTTTTCAAATAAAAAGCTATTATCTCAACACTTTCCATTTTCCATCCAAAATATTTGAAAAAGGGAAAAAATATTTTTGAATTCCTGAAAACTCTGAAACTATCAAACATAACATCACGCTTTTGTAATTACACATTTTAAAAATTTTTGAAAATTATTCGTAGTCTTTAACAAAAAATCAAGTGAAAATTTTGTCAAAATGAAAAAAAAAAAAAAAACATTCCCAAATAAATTTATTTTGCATGACAAACCACATCAAATCACATCTAGTGGACTTGAATTTATGCCTAAAACACATCTCATCAAGATCAACGATTTCACTCCGTTTTAGTCTAGTCCGCTGAAATTTTTTTCCTCGTAACATCACGTTTGTTTAGATGAAAATGTGCAATTTTGTAACGTAAATACATTTAATAGTGGATGATCCAATGTCAATCACAAATTATTTTGTAGCTGGCACATAATAGTGTGGTCGCAATGTCATGCACAATGTGACCGTCGAGCTAATAATTTTCCTAATATTATTTGCCTAAATACTAAGATGACTCGTTGCAATTCCAATTAAATGGTGAAAAAATTTGGATGAATAAGCCAGGCATGATGATCCTTACCCCAATGATATAACCATTAAAAAAAAAAAACTCAATGATATGGGCGCCCAACTTCTTCCTCAACCTTGAAAAAAAAAAAAAACTTATTCCTCAACCTTCCCTTAAACAAATTATTTCCCTTTTAAAAGATTAAAAAAAAGATTCCCTTTCAGCTTTTTCATTTGTTTATTATTCCTCAATTCAGCAGCCAACAAAACTTCTCCGGTCATTTTTCCACCTTCTCCTCTTTATAAATTCCACCGCCCATGCCTTCAGAAAACCTCTTCTCCTTCTCCATCTAACTTCTTCCCCCTGTTTTTGGCTTCTCCTCCTCCTCCTCCTCCTCCTCCTCCTCCTTCTTCTTCCTCTGCTCCATCCCGTTGCTCTGTTTCTGCGCTTCTCGCCTTTCTCCCCTCCGCTTCCTTTCCCCCGTGAAAAAAACAAAAACTTTCACTGGTCCTCCCTCCATCCTGTTTCCATGCTTTCCCACGAGACGCTACGGTTCTTGATGCTCCGAGACCCATGACGTCTCCGGTGCTCAGCGAGATCCTGCTCTTGGGGTTTATGATCAACTCCACCCTCCGCCGCAGGACCCACCTCGTTCAGTCCTTCTCCGTCGTCTTCCTCTACTGGTTCTACGTTTTCTCATGAACACCCACCTCCTCTCCTCTGCCAACCAACCCTAGTGTTCGATAAGACCCCCCTGCTAGTCTTTCCTGCGTGCTTTCCCCTGGTTTCTGGGCTGTATTTTTTTTCCCTTTTCTTTTTTCTGGTCGCCGGTGTTGTGCTATTTGTATTGCAGTCATGGCTTCTTCTAGTACGGGAGCATCTTCGGGGTCATCCTCCTTCGCACTCCAGAACTCGGGCTCCTCCGAGGGGTGTCCGCAGGAGCAGAACCAGGTCATGGACCAGCGGAAGCGGAAGCGGATGATCTCGAACCGCGAGTCGGCCCGCCGCTCGCGGATGCGGAAGCAGAAGCACCTGGACGACCTGATGGCCCAGGTGGACCAGCTCAGGGGCGAGAACGCCCAGATCCTGCAGAGCACGGACGTGACGACCCAGCACTACCTGAGCATCGAGGCCGAGAACTCCGTCCTCAGAGCCCAGGTGGCCGAGCTGAGCCACAGACTGCAGTCGCTCAACGAGATCATCGGTTACGTCAGCTCCACGAGCTTGCTCTTCGAGATCGACGACCAGGTGGGGGTGCTTGGTGGGGATGACGGATTCATGAATCCGTGGAACGTCTCGGCGTGGATGAATCCACCCGCCATGGCTTCGGCCGATATTGTAATGTACTGATGGAAGATGGGTGTGGATCAAAGTTCAGTTCGAGAGATTGAGATTTTAGCTGCTGAATGGTTTCTTTTCTCGTCCAATGGTCAAAGTTTTTTTGGCTCCTGGGAATATTATAGGCCTGTAAGATGGATCATTATTAAGTTGATCATGCGTCATTAGCGCGATGCAAGTGGTCCCCGCTGTAATTTCATGTTAATTGAATGAAAATAAGTTTTATTATTTTAACAGGGCCTTTCTCTCATTCTCCTCGCGATAAAACTCCGAGTTGATAATTTACTAAATAATCGCCGTTATTGCATAATAGACTATGTCAAATAAGGGAAATTGATTATGTAACAATCTTTGGATACTGTTATGTTATGTTAACAGTTCATTTTTTGCCACAAAAAATGAAAAATAATTAATTAAAAATTATTATGAGGTTCATTTTTTTATGAATTTGTGGCTTACAATATATTATTATTTCCACTGTCTCGCAAAAATTATTATGCTAGTAAAATCTATCAAATCAACTGCAAGTTTGTTGCGAGACCTCAAGAGAACTCACTCATGAGGTGTTTTGTGTAGTTTAAACAGTTCTCCCACTAAGATTCTGGCCGTTAAAAAAAAAAACCCTAAGGTCGTCCGGTTCCTAACAAAACTGAAGAATACCGACCTATTCAAGCATTGTACCAAGATGAAATTTGTTGAGTAGAAGCATGCATTGTTGTCCTCTCCTTGGTGGACTAACTCGTCATATAAAAGATGTATGCATGCAGGGGTGTATTGAGTCAAGATGACCGGTTTGGTGACCAGGAACGCCGTGTCCGTCTCCATACTCGTAAAAGTGATGAGAAGATCGTGCCAAGATCAAACATGCACCGAGAAAAGGCTCAAACCCAGAGAATGGATAGCCCTCGAACACTTCTTTATTCATCTTCTTCCAGGTCTAGCGCACCAGATGCCTGATATGTTCCCGCATGACCTCTTCCGAAGCGTCGGTTTTATTTCATGTAGAATTCTAGTGCCTTGGAGTTGTCTCCTCGTGTCAATTCATGCTATGCATGGACGACAATGATAGGTTGCAAACATAAATCCCTAGATTTATCTCACATTTATATCAGTTAAATGAAAAGGAATTGCACATCACTGCGAAAATTCTGGTTATGTGCATTTTTTGTGAGACATTATTCACAAGGAAAGGACAACTATCAAAGTAAGTTACCGATGATGTACTAAGATTATCATTGAATTAAAGGGTCTTGGCGGAAGAATGCATAGTACTCGGGATTTTCAACACATTATCAAGTCCCTCTTTCGTCAATTTATCTGTGGTTAGGATGTAGCTATCCAACAGCAAAATCAACCCTCTGATTTTATTCCCACTCGAGATCCGGCAAGGGCCTTTGCACCCTCGCCCTCCGGCCGACGGGCCGCGAAGGCCCTCGCCACGTCCGGTGAGGCCACGATGGATTCCCCCAAGGATTTCGCAGCTTCGGCGATCACGAGCGTGGCCACAAAGGCCCTCGCCGGATTATGGCCCAATAAACAAAACAAAGAGAAAAACGAAATACTAATAAAATTAGAAATAAAAAAAATTGAGAAAAAATTATCCACGTTAATGTCGGTCGTGCCAAACGGGATGATCGGCGTCCACGTTAGCGATTTCTAGCCAACGAATTCAATTGAAAACTTGCCAAAATATTTTAGGATTAAATTGGCCAAATTAAAAAGTTTAGAACTAAATTTACATAGACACAATCAATTTAGGATTTTCTTGGTAATTCTTCCATATTCAAAATGCTTCTGGCCATGTGGAAAACCCTTGGAGAGAAGAAACAAAGAAAGAGACACATGAGATCACTAACCATGTTCCCTGACCTTTTCCTTAAGCTTTTAATGGCATGTCATTGGATCGAGATTAGATGGGAATTGAACAAGATCATGAAAGCATGTGGCCAACCACCAACGCTAACGTTAAGCAATATAAAAATCGATGTGGGGGTGTCCAAATTTCAAAGCGATGCATTGGTCCATAGTGGAATCGTGAGGCTTTTTCTTCTTCACGTGGGATAGAATAGAACAAAGCTGTGCCTATGGCGTCAGCAATGAGAAATTGTATTAGGCATACGCAAATACCCTCTTGACATTTTTAAATTATCTGAAGAAGATTTGATTTATCTAATGAGCTTTGTTAGGCAAGCGAGCCCCATCGATTGCGTCATCTCAACACCCAATGTTAAGTGAGCATTATTTTGAAGTGCCCGTTGTGTGGAGAGGAAGGAGGGCTGATCGCCACGGAATCATTTCACGCTTCATTTTCCTCATTTATAATTCGTTTCCCGTACCAAATGTATGTACATATGTTTCGTGAAAATTCGAAAGAAAATAAAAGAAAGTTTGATTGCTTAATTCATCACCTATTAGATCCAGAAAAATCATGGGTGGTATGCCAGTCGAATGTCGATAAAAAGCCCGAACACGCAGCAATTGTCGGCGACCTCGATCTAGAGATTTATGTGATTATTAGGATTAAACTAATTAATCGGAAAAGGTTTTTGCTTTGATATGTTCACCTCTCACAGAACGTGTTTAGTCTATCAATGTGTTTAGAAATAAATCTGCACGTTTAGTAGGATTACACTAATTAATTCAAACTCAATGATCGCTCGTAATCATGCATTATAGGATTGTAGATGTTAACAAATGTAGTTAATATGTAACGGCCAATTCAAAATTATTCTGTAGTTAATACTGTAACGTCCGTAGCTAAAAGCGTAACGTCTATAGTTAATATTGTAACGAATTAATTTTGAATTAGTCCATTAATACAGTTATATTTTGTAGTTAATATTGTAACGAACTAATTTAAAATTCAAATTACTTTGAATTAGTCATTCTAGGAAAACTCTATAAATATAAATGCTATCCTAGAGTTAAGGGTAAGCGAAACTCATTCTTATACCTTGAGTCTATTTCTTACATTGAATCGGACGACTAGTAGGATTCTTGAAAACACCAACGCTATTTATTCTCTACCTTTTGTCCATCTCTCATATTCACAATGTCATCTCTCACCTCCATTCCAATTGTGCAACACCACCTTAGCCTTAAACTTTCTACTAATAATTTTCTATTGTGGAAAACTCAGTTGTTTTCGTTGCTTCGTAGCCGGTCCTTAATGGGATACCTTGACGGTACCATTATCCTGTCCCACTCCAACCATCACCCATACGGACTCCACTATTGCGCAAAGACAAAACCCCGCATATGATGAATGGATTCGAAAAGACCAACTTGTTTTTAGTTGGATGATATCTTCTCTTTCACCCGATGTCTTACCCTATGTGGTTGGATTAAACACTATCTGCCGATATTTGGAAGGCTCTACAAACCGCCTTCGGATCTCTATCGCATACAAGCATTCTTCGACTTCATATGCAACTCCGAATACATCTAAAGGTGACAAGTCTGTCTCAACTTATTTTCGCAAGGTAAAATATATTTCAAATCAATTAGATGCCGCTAATCGCCCTCTAGTGGAATGAAGAATTAAATGCCATTGTCTTTCGTAATCTTGGTTCTGATTTTTTTTGACATTGTTGCCGTCTTGGCTACAAAACCCGATCTCGATAACATTTCCTGAACTTCATCGATTGCTCTTTAATCATGAGCTTCGAATGAAGTTTGCCACAATGTCTATAGAGGCAAATGTTACCGCCTACACTCCTCCATCATCTACCCATCTTATTCAACCACAACCGATTTCCAATTTTCAACCTTCTACCACTCAAAATGCCCAATATCATAGGCAAGGCAACCAGCGTAATTATGGGAACCCATGCAATCAATCTAAAAACAGAAAAAGATCGATGCCAAATTTGTCGAAATATAATCATATCTTTGTAAGATGTTATTTCGGATATTCGTAGTCTAACAATACCGCAATTCACCTCTCTTGCTAACATGGCTGGAATTCTTCTTATCCCGTCGCAGCAAGACCGGTTTTCAAATACCGCAACCACTCACCATGTGACACTTGACATTGCCAATCTGCATATCTCTCGCATCATATAACGGTAACGAATCTCTTCGTGTAGGTAATGAAGCGAGGTTTAGACATTGTTAATGTCGGTTATTCCACTCTAAAAATCTATCAACAAATCTTTTAATTTCTCGAATATCCTTCATGTCCCTACCATTACACATAATTTGCTTTCTGTTTGCAATTTTACACGTGATAATAACTGTTTCTTTGAGTTTCATCCATTTCACTTTGTTGTGAAGGATTTGCAAATCAAAACACCATTGTTCCAAGGTTCGCTTAAGGATGAACTATATCGGTTGTCGGGTCTTTATGCCTCATCTCCATGCGCCAACACCATCTCACTTGATTCTTCCGCCACTGCCACTACATGGCACGCCTAAATGGGTCATCCCAACAAAGCAAAGTGCGCTTGTTGATTCATTCAAATAATTTTTCATGTTCTACATTTGATTTCAATAAATATGCTTATGGTTTGTTAGGCAAATCTCATAAAACACATCTATCTCCCACTCATAGCATTAGTAAAGCGCCTCTCGATTTAATATTTATTGATGTATGTGGGCCTGCTCCAAGTGATTTTGTTTTTGGTTATAAGTACTTTGTCATATTTGTTGATGATTTCTCCAATATACTTGGTACTATCCTCTTCAAAATAGATCTATGGTCCCTTCCATTTTCGAAAAATTCAAGATTATGGCTGAGAAACAATTTGAAAAATCTATCAAAGCTCGTACAACCTGATTGGGGTGATGAATACATAACCCTAAATAAAATTTTTTCAAACAATGAAATTATCCATCGTGTAGCTTATCCACACATTCATGAGCGAGAATGGAGCAGTTGAGAGAAAAATTTGTCATATTGTTGATACTAGCCTTACAATATTGGCTCATGCATCTCTTCATCTTAAGTATTGGCCTTATACTTTTGAAACTACCATTTATATTATTAACGGATTACTAACATCACTTTTAAATAATATCTCACATTTTCAAACACTTTTTATTCAACAACCGGATTACAAGTTTTTGAAAATATTTGATTGTGTTGTTTTCCCTTTATTAAGGCCATACAATTCGCATAAATTTTCACTCCATTCTACTCAATGGGTGTTCTTAGGATATAGCCCATTGCACGTTGGTTGCCGTTGTTTAGATTACAAAACCGGACGCATATACATTGCAAGATATGCTCATTTTATTGAAAATATTTTTCCATTCGCTGCATTTAGTTCACATCCTTCAAAAATACTCTCACCATCACATCCTTGGCGAGACGATCTCCATGGTGGTGTGTCCTCCCACGCGAACCATGGTGTTAATGGTAATGTCCCGCCTTCTACTCCATCATCTAGCACCGGCCCACCCATCTTTGAAGAACCATCACCGACATTATTAAATGTTAATACTGCTTCAACATCTAACACGTTGGTTTCTAGTTCGTCTAATGATGGTATAGGTTCTAATGAGAATCTTTTAGATGCCTTCCCATTGCAAGCTATTCGATACCTCCTCAATCGGTTTATCAAGCACCAAGGACCCATCCAATGTGGCTGCGTCGAACCCAAAGCCCAACAGTAAATATCCATTACCGGATGTGAACTTGGTCGAAATGAATTCTAAAGAAAAGTCATGGTACTTCATTGAAGCTAATAAACATGAGAAATGGAGGGAGGCGATGCTCCAAGAATTTAATGCTTTTTGCATAATGGAACATGGGTTTTGGTTCCACCGAATCCTAAAGCAAATGTCGTGGGCTCCAAATGGGTTTATCGAGTCAAGACACGTGCAGACGGCTCAATAGACCGGTACAAAGCCCGATTAGTAGCCAAGGGCTACAAGCGGGGAGGAGGGTATTGACTATACGAAAACGTTTAGTCCCGTCGTTAAAGCAACCATCGTCCGTATAGTTATTTCATTGGCGGTGATAAAGTATTGGAAACTTTGGCAATTGGATGTTAGCAATACATTTTTAAATGGTAACTTGATTGCGAAGTCAATGGCCCAACCTCAGGCCCCATTGACAAAGAAAAGCCAAACCTTATATGCAAGCTACAAAAATCCTTATACGGATTGAAGCAAGCACCGCGGGCTTGGTTCCACCGATTGAGCATCTCTTTAGAAACACTGGGATTTATCGGATCAAAAATCGATACTTCCCTCTTCATATTACATCGGCCCGATTTTTCCATTTACATGCTAATCTATGTTGACGACATTGTTATTACACGATCAAACCCGCCATTTATTCAAGGCACTATCGAATGCTTGAACAAGGAGTTTTTCATACGGGACTTGAGTGACCTTAATTATTTCCTGGGAATTGAGGTGCTCAAACATCCATTTGGGCTCCTCTTGTCACAACAAAAGTATGTTACAAATCTCCTCCACATAACAGAATAGACGGTCGGTTCACACGCCCATGGCTACAAATACCAATTTAATCAATTAGGGTAAGCCACTTGAAAATGCCGGTTTATACGGGAGCACCGTAGGAGCTCTTCAAGTATGCCACCCTCACTCGACCGAGATATCTCCTATGCGGTAAATAAAGTATGCCGGTTCTTGAAAGAACGAACAGAAGACCATTGCGGTGCGGTGAAACACATTCTACGCTATTTAAAGGAAGTCATTTTGCATGGACCGCTTATCGGTTCTCAATCCTCCATAGAACTCAATGCCTACAATGATGCGCGGTGGGCGGGTTGCCCCATTGATAGACGATCAACAGGAGGTCGTGTAATTTATATGAGCCAAAATCTAATTTCTTGGTAAGCTAAGAAGCAACATACCATTGCACGTTCCTCAACTGAATCCGAGTATTGGGCATTGGCAAATGCCATGGCGAAGTGGTACGGCTACAATCGTTGTTACAAGAATTGGGCATCTCTCAATCAAAACCCCCTATCCTTTAGTGCGACAACCTAGGGGCAACGTATCTTTTGATGAATCCAATTTTCCATGCTAGAACAAAGCATATCGAGGTAGATTTTCACTATGTCGTCCATTTAGTGTCACAACGCAAACTTGAGGTTCGCTTCATATCCACACGTGACCAAATAGCATATATTTTCACCAAGCCTCTTACATGTTGTCGCCATGATCTGCTCAAATCCAAGTTGAAGATTATCCGGGAAGACCTCCTTCAACTTGCGGGGGCCCGTTAAGGAATGTAGTTAATATGTAACGGACAATTCAAAATTATTCTATAGTTAATACCGCAACGCTTGTACTTGATACCATAACGGATTAATTTTGTATTAATCCATTAATGTAGTTATATTATGTAGTTAATATTGTAACGGAACTAATTCAAAATTCAAAATACTTTGAATTAGTCATTCTCGAGAAAACTCTATAAATACAAACGCTATCCTAGAGTTAAGGATAAGCGAAACTCATTCTCATACCTTGAGTCTATTTCTTATAGTAGACTGCTCTTAAGTGACTACTTTGGACTTTTTGTTGGCTATTGAACGAAGAGAAGATTGAAGATTAAGATGAAGGCATTTTCTTCATTCAAAAACTTCTTTTATTTTTTATTTTTATTTTTATTTTTATTTTTATTTTTATCTATTAAACACACAGCTGTGCCTTCGAATCAAAGAAATGCCGTAATATGTTGTGGCAACTGGCACGGCACTCGCAATTATTTTTTTGCATTTAGTGTTTTTGGAGGCTATTGCCTCCTCTTTGGTTTCACTCAACATGAGAACTGAGAATCTCCAATTGGAAAGCGCATGAACGTTGAACTTATTACATATGCTACAGTGGCGTGGCATCATAGGAAACATAAACAAATGTTAAGGCTTTATGACAAAGACGTTCTTAATTAAATGCCCTCCGTTTCATCTTTGTCCCTCTCGATGTTGTCATCAAAGTTCACCCATCGATTGATGATTATATGGTAAAATAAAGTGACTCCAGCAACATGAAATCCGGCTCGGATTTTTCGCTCAAATTATATGTCTGTAGTGTGGGAGAGACTACCTAATGATATCGAATTTTCCTGCGTCCTGAAGATACCCTCCCCCTAGAATCGGACATGAGGTTTGGTAGTACGAGACCGAATGTCAACTCATCTCTTATAGATACCCCTCCTGCAGGACACAGATGAAGAAGACCCTTGGTGGTTTTTCTGACCCATATCCTCCGACGCTTAAGTTCGATTCTGTATATGGATAAATGAACCCGAAAGAATTTTTCGACTTCGCGAATAAGATAACATTTACCTGACAAGAATGGAATGAGCTCCATTTGTGGAGCTGGTTCCTCCGCCTGAGGGTTAGAAAGCGAGCTGTCACCATAGTAGCTGCATGAATCAAATTGATGGTTTGGGCACTCAGACATTGGCCAACATTAACTACGGAGAATGATCGGATGTTTTAAGGGTCCGATCGAGCTCCGAGATTCCCGGCGGGCACGTCCGGACGAGGACAATGGCTCTGGGCCTTCAAATGAGGCCAGACATTTCGTATGGGCTTGGGCTTGGGCCTTATACGGTTTGGAAGGTGAATTCTTATCTTCATCATGTTGGGCTCATTCGTGTGCGATTGGTGTAATTACACCATACGCAACCCTAGGCCCGGTCCACATCAAAACGGATTCAATGGTCACTACACTTTTAGTCAAGTCAATGCAGAGTCGCTCTTTGCATCCTCCTCAAAGGTCATGAGGTGGTTCTGTGAAGAAGTTAATTGACCTTTTCTATTGGGCCATGGAGAAAGTTGACATTCAAGTTACCTCTCCCACCCCCTTTCATAGAGGAGTCATGACTTGCATGAAGCTGGTATCACACAAGTAAATGTGTGCTCCGACTGCTTGCGATGAGGTCCCTCAGTTGAGAGAATCCAAATCCAAAAAGCAATTTGGACCTTCTTGGAAAAAAAGAAGAAGAAGAGAGTCACCTAGTCTTAAGATTCTAACAAGGAGTATGGAATAAAACCAACTCCTTTCTCTCACTGGAATAGAAAAATTAAATGAAGAAAAGCAACTAGTGTGGATCAACTGATCGGACCGATCTAATATGGATATGACAGTAGCCAGACTTATTAAGACTGGTTCACAAAATTGATTTACTAAGTGATGTGTCGGCTTGTTATTGATTCCAGAGTATAACCCACTTACTTTCAATCCGATACATCGCTCAGTAAATCAAATTTTATTTTTTGTGTTAACTTGTTTTAGTAAGTCCAGCGTTGCTCGATCAATGCGAAAGAAATTCCCAGCAAAGGCAAAGTTTCCTTGGGCTTTACCTAAATCAGGTGGCAGTTTGGGGCCAAACTTTTCGTGCCCACTGCCCATAGCCGGAGCATAGCTCGGTACGGATTGGGTCTAATTCTCGAATCGGCTCGTTGAGTGGCTGGATCAACCTTTTGGACCGGGTCAGTTAGCACCTAAGGTTCCAATTCGAAGCTCGAAAACCTAAAAGGAAAATGGGCATTGTTAGGGAGGAATCGATGCCATTTTTTGCGCTTAGGCAAAGCTACAGAAACGACATTTATATCATGTGAGAGAACTTTGAAAACTTTTCATAAGCTTAGATGCTCGTGATGCGTTTGAATTCGTCAAAGGAAAGAAAGGGACTGATAATGATCACCCAAAATGTTTGTGATGGGTTCACTAGATATTTCATATCACTTCACGTGATGATGAACGAAATCACGAGCTCCGACAGGCCACGCGTACCTCATCCCGGATTCCCCGCCCCACGCCCGCCGTTGCTCGCCCGACCAAGATCAAGACTGTCACGAAACTGGTCGGATGAATCTTATCCCCTTCTGACCAAAAAAAAAAACGTCTTATCCCCTCAACCGGTCCTTCTTGTCCATTTCCCAACAAACAACCAAGTCATCGTATCAATGCATGGAGTTTTTTTTTTTTTTTCTTTCTTTTTTGTATGATTAAGTTTTTCTCAGCATATTAGAACTTTTTTTTTTTTTTAAGAATGTATTAAATCATGTGGATATCATGTCAGTCTTGCTGATATGTTATAATATACCGACACGATACGCGACACGAGACACGACACATCGAAACGTGATTTCTAAAAAAATAGATAATTTCGACACGTTATATATTAAATATATATTTTTTATATATACATGATAAATTATTATATATATATATAAAAGTATTAGCTATGCGCTTTTTTTATTTATTTATTAATGATTCACGATTAGATTTTTTTATGCTTAAAATTAACCCTGCATGTATGTCGAGACGGCGTGTCGGAATGTTATCTTTGACATTTTGAAGAGTCTAACTATATGTTGATCACATATGAGAGGTGTCGGAGTGTCGAAAAAGTGTCCGATACAACAAGACACGGAGCCTTCCAAAGAGTATCCATGTAATATAAGTGATGTGCTCACATGTTCCGCTCCTAAAAAATAAAGCTAAGCTAGGTCTAATGAGATTGACTAGCCAAATTAATGTTATAATTGACCTAATATTGCACGAGCCGGTATGCGAACGAGTAAGCTTTGCTTATATGATTATGGAATCATCTCATCAATCATCATTTGGTACATCCACTTCTAATATGCTGACAAAAACTCAGACACACATGGATGGAAAAGAGCAGACATTAATTTCATTGGTTATGTAAATTAATCATCTTTAGATGTGAACTTATTCACGGATGACGTATCTACTAATATGTGGAGCAGTTCTGTGATTCACGAACAAGTCTTCTCCATTGCCGACAAACTCCAAAAAGATCTGATTACGCGGTGAGGTGTCGCCGTGGCCGTTAAAGCTCTTCCCGGGGAGCTCAGCGACAACCCGGCCGACCCTTATCCACACAGCCGGCCACGGGACACGCGTCCTAATCCGGTACGTGGGCGTGCCATGCACGTGTCCGGTCGCCGAGCCACGCACGTGGAGGCTCATGCAATCTCCTACTGCCTTACAGCTCCCTATAAAACCCTGCTCCGGATTCAGATCGATCAATTCATCCATCTCCCAAAAAAACGGAAATAGACATTTTTACTGTGAAGAGCAACTCTTGGCCCTTGTTCATCTGCAGAGTTTCACTTTGGTTAAGAGACTTTTGTGAGAGGAAGAGAGAAAATGGCGCAATACGGGGGGCAATATGGTGACTCCGACATTCGTCGCCAGTACGACGAGTACGGCAACCCTATCAGCCAGACGGACGAGTTCGGAAACCCCGTCCAGCAGACCGGATACGGAACTGGTGTTTACGGTGCTGGAGCCGGCGGTGCAGCTGGGGCGACTGGCGGCCTTGGTTATGGTGGAGACCAGCAGCAGCAGCTGAGAGGAGAACGTCGTGGAGACCAGCAGCAGCAGCTGAGAGGCGAATGTCGTGGAGGTGCCGGCGGTGGAGCGCTCCAGCGCTCCGGAAGCTCTGGTTCTAGCTCCGTAAGTCTTTGACCCTACTTGCACCTTTCTTTTTCCTCCTTATGACCCGGAACTTTGGGCCACATTTAGTTTCACGAATGCACGTAGAAGTTTTCGTCACTTTGTCAGTTATTCTTGTCGACGCCAAACATTGTGGGCACAAGCTTCAATTCCTGAAAAAAAGCTATGCAGAATGAATTTTAACTGAAAAGGAAATGAAAACTTGCGTCTCGTGGTGCAGTCGGAAGATGATGGTCAAGGCGGGAGGAGGAAGAAGGGGATCAAGGACAAGATAAAGGACAAGATTCCCGGTATGGGCGGGAAGGACGAGAGCAGCAGCAGCAGGCGGGGTCGTACCCGACCTCCGCCGCCGCGAGCGGAGGCTACGGGGCGGAGCTGGGCCAGCAGGAGGAGAAGAAGGGGATGATGGACAAGATCAAGGAGAAGCTGCCGGGACATCGCTAGATGTAGCGTAATATTTGCATCAGCTATAGCACATATTTGTCTTTCTGTCTGTGTGTACGAAAGGGGACTTTTGACTTTGGGTCGTTCCAAATAAGTGCAAGATGGTCACTACCTGTCTACTTCCCTCTCGGGAAGAAGCTTGCACCTGAAAGTTTTTCTTCTGTGTTCGTGTACTGAGATCCTTTTCCAGTCTTAAGTATATAAGTGGAGCTTTTGTATTCACTTGTCAAAGGTGATTTACTTTGGATATTGTAAGTGATCATTTCAATAAGCGGGCGGCCGGCCTTAGTAAATCAGTCTCGTGAATCGGTTTTACGACGAATGCAGTGCCCCGTAGCGGTGGCGAACCGGCTGGGCCTCCGGGGTCCTTCGATTCGTGCAACCCCGGAGGAGAGAAATGATCGGAAGGGTTTAAGTTTGAGCCTCTCCCACGGTTAATACTCGATGACAAGCATTTAACCCATTGGAAAAACATCTTTTGTTGGAAGCATATTTTGCGGGGCCCCAATTTTTTTATTTTATAAAAATCACTATTCTGGCTTGAATTTTTGTTTCTCGTAAAAAAGCATTAAGTCTAAATTTTATATTGTCTCGTTAAAAGAGACTTTAATGAATTTACAAAGTAGACGTGAAATGACAAGCGGAATGACACGTTGCATTTTCAACATCATTCGATAGGAACTTTGACAGTATCGACTTAAAAATTAGTGCCTTCTTTATGACCATAGAAAATAATTGGATTAAAATTGGCACCCGATCTAAAGACTTAAGTGGGAATTAGGTCTATTTCGTTGAATTGACAACAAAAATAGGCATTGAGAATTGCAATTTTAAATTAACGGTGTTATTAACAAGGGATAATTTCAAAAATAATTTTTAAACTTTAATTGAATATGTAATATCGTTTTTAATTTTTAATAATGCAATCTTTAAAATTTTTTAAAAATTTTAATTTATTTAACGTGATTTTTAGATTTTTGGTATATCTTTAATTTAGTTAATTATATGAAAATTTATGTTTTAAATTTGAATTAATAAAAGAGATTATATTGAATATTTTCATATAGCTTAAGGATTAGATTGAATATAAGGATAAAGATTAAATATTTTTATATAATTTACATTCTAAATTAAATATATTAAATATATATGAAAAGTTCAGGAGCCATATGATATGTAATTTGCTAAGTTTGAAAATCTTTTGCATCATCAAAACATAAGCTTTTCCAACAGAGAGGATCGAGTGTTCTATGATTTCCACAACCAAGTTTAGAAACCTTCGCATTTCCTTCTCAGCTCTTCGATTGCTTTGCTAGAATGTGTGCATGGTGTATCCGAAAAACACTTTGTCTTAGCAAGAATCATCATTTCAAGCCTTCTAGAGTTGAGTTACGATGCCCCAAAATAAGTGGGGAACATATGTCCGGTGTAAGGCTCATGTCAAATGGGGACCTTTGGGCTTTTCTTTTGCCTGTCAAAAGGATATCCGGATCCAAACAAATTGGTGGAAGCTTAGTGCTTTTCAATTTGTAAGTGGTCTCTGATTTGCATATTTTGCTGTAATTACCAATTTCATTTCACAATTTCCAAGAATAGTTTCGTGCCCTTTTTATTTTATATTGGCAACATAGGTTGGAATGACAAGAAGAGTTTCGTGGTCCTTCCTTTCCACCTTTGACGGCGTGGGCCGAAAATGTCAAGAATTATTGCTCTATTAAATAACTGGATAAGGTTGAAGTTAGCTGGGCGCCGAGATCATCGGACAAATTCTTTTTTTTTTAGGAGATGCTTAAACAAATACCAAATGGGCAATTGTCAACCCATATAGAGCCTTGTGTGAAAAAAGAATGCGGGACTAAGTCAATCGGGGATATGACTATTCAAATGTCTTAGTATTTACTAGAGGTAATCGGTTTCGGGTTGGGCGATTTCCACTTTAGAACAAGGAACTACCCTTTAAAGGCCAATTTCACAAAATGAAAATCGAGAACCACCCATCGGTTCTTAGACCACTCGAGAACATATCACCGGGCTAGTCCGATTTTTGGTTGGATCCATCGAACTGGCCATGTCCTAGGAAGCCACGAAGGAGAAATTTATCTTGTATTTAACATAAATACAAAAGTGTATTGTGAATCGAAGACCTCAGGTGAGGGAAACTTTCAAACATGCTAAAAATAGATCCAAGTGAACCCGGGAAAGGGGAAAAGGAGAGACTAAAGTACTAACCTTCACAAATGGCGCTCTAGACTTCGACGCATTTGAGTACGACAAAGTGATCGTTGATGTTCTCCTCCTCGTCGATGAAGTAATCAGTGTACCATTCTTCCCGTTGCTCGCGGAGCAGAGGTCTTGCCGGGGGGAAAGCTTTACCTTGGATACGAGGAGCCACTGGATAAGAAAGAAGACCATGTCAATGATGACACAGATGGGGATGAAGACCGTGGTGCCTCTTGAGATCCAAGGGTATCGCTGCCACCATGGCACTAGGGGTGATAGGTTCTAAGGTGTGTGGTTCTTACCTTGGAACCGGAGACCACCCACTAAGGATCGGTTCGGTAAATTAAAATCAAAATCGTCCATTGGTTCTGTGGGACTTGTCCTACCAAGCTTAACTCGTTCAGTAGCTTGTTTTTTAGCAAGCCATGAGCCGATCTCACCAAGCTTCTTTTTTTCCAGCAAAAAAAAAAATGCCCATGTTCTTTAATGACCCTATTGCTTGTAAAAAAAACTTCAAACACATGCAAAGAATACTTCACTTTCCTCTCAGTACTTTGAATAATGAGAAGATTGAAGAAACTAAAAAGGGACAAATGGCAGCAATTAAGGTTCCCAACTTACAGCAAATGGAGGTGAGAGAGAGAGGTGAGGTCGTGAGTCGTGTCTGCAAAGGGAACGAGCGGAGGCGGAGCCATGAGTTGATGGGAGCCGAGAGTCGAGAGACGGAGAGACCGAAGAAGTTGCTTGAGAAGTTGAGACTAGAGAGATCGAGATGAGCCGAGACGTGACGAACGACGAGCAAGATTAAGGATTTAAGGTTCTAATTTATTACAAAAACATATTAAATCATATGGGTCTTATGTGAGTTCTGCATCATCTAATGAGGCTCATATGTATTGGGATCATCCCATAAGTACTTTGTATTTTCATCCCTATGAAAACGAAGCGAAGCTAAATCTAACGTGATTGATAAGCCAAATTAATGTACTGACTAATCTTTAATATGGTCCGAGTCCTTAGGTGAATGAGTAAGCTGTATTTATCAAAATTAGGGTCGATCTGATCATACATCACGTCTAGTAAGCTGAGAAGACTTCCATAAATAGATGAGAAAAAGCACTCCATAAGGCATTAATTTTATTTTTTTTTTGTGGGAATAAGGCATTAATTTTATGGAGTATGTAAGTTGATAATCTATATATGGAGCTAGTATTCATCTATGACGTGTACTAATATATGGAGCAGTTACTGCGACAAACCAACAAGTGCTCTCCATTTCCGACACAAACTCCGAAAGCTCTGACTACGCGGTGAAGTGTCACGGTGTAGCGACAACCCAGCCGACCCTTATCCACACGCCAGCCGACGCTACGGGACAACCCCTCCTCCCCCGCAGCGGGACACGCGTCCTCATCCGGCACTTAGGACGTGGTATCCACGTGTCCGGGCTCCAAGCCATGCACGTGGAGGCTCATACAGACTCCCTCTGCCTTTCAGCTCCCCGTTAAAACCCCGCTTCGGACTCCAATCGATCAATTCATCCATCTCCAAACGGAAAGGGACATTTTTAGTGTGAAAAGCGACTCTTGGCCCTTGTTCGTCTGCAGAGTTTCACTTTGGTTACGGGAGTTTTGTGGGAGGAAGAGAGAAAATGGCGCAACACGGGGGGCAATATGGTGACTCCGATATTCGTCGCCAGAACGACGAGTACGGCAACCCGATTCGCCAGACGGACGAGTTCGGAATCCCTGTCCAGCAGACCGGATATGGACCTGGTGTTTACGGCGCCAGAGCCGGCGGTGCAGCTGGGACGACAGGCGGCGTCGGTTGTGGCGAACACGGCAGCAGCAGCAGCAGCTGAAAGGCGAACGTCGTAGAGGTGGCAGCGGTGGACTGCTCCAGCGCTCCGGAAGCTCTGGTTCTAGCTCCGTAAGTCGTTGACCCTACTTACACTTTCTTTTTCATTCTTATGACCCGAGAACTTTCGGCCACATTTAGTTTCACGAAGGCACGTAGAAGTTCTCGTCAGTTGTTCTTGTCGAAGCCAAACATTTTGAGCACGTCACAGCACAAGCTTCAATACATAAAAGAGTTATGCAAGTGAATTTTAACTCTTTTTATTTTTTGTTATGCCGTGCAGTCAGAAGATGATGGTCAAGGCGGGAGGAGGAAGAAGGGGATCAAAGAGAAAATAATGGAGAAGCTTCCCGGGACGGGCCGGAAGGACGAGCAGCAGCAGCAGGAGGCAGGGTCGTACCCGACCTCCACCGCTGCGAGCGGAGGCTACGGGGTGGAGCCAGGGCAGCAGCAGGAGAAGAAGGGGATGATGGACAAGATCAAGGAGAAGCTGCCTGGACATCATTAGTTACACCAATAATATTTGCATCACTCCCTTGGATCAGTACCAGATATCTGAGTCTTTCCGTCTGTGTGTATGAAAGGGATGTTCCAAATAAGTGCAAGGAGGTCACTAGACTCACTACTTTAGTCTATTTCTCCTTACGAATAAACTTGCACCTTCTTTTGTGTTGTGTACTGAGATCCTTTTACAGTCCAAATATGTAAAGTGGAGTTTTTGTATTCACTTGTTAAAAGTGGTTTTACTTCAGATGTTGTCAATGATCATTTAAATAAGCCGGCGGGTCTTAGTAAATCAATCTCGCGAGCCGGTTTTACGACGCTTGCAATTCCGCCTAACGTGGGCACACCGGCCCGGTCCTCTTAGGGACCATTGTTCCCGGTGGTATTTTCTTGCATCTTACAATCTATGTAGCAGAAGGCTTTTGTGTCGTGTTTGATATTTCGATAATCGGCTATGCGAATTCAACATCTTAACACTATGGGTTAGTTAAAATATAAATTTATCAAAAGTCATTTTAAAATTAATATATTCAATCAAAAAGAAAAATCCTTAATAAAAGATGATGAAGAAATTCGTCATTGATATTTTTGTATATATAATTTATATTTAATATATACTATGTTGAAATTTTTTATTTTTTTAAAAATCACGTATTGGTGTATCATATTGGGTATCATGTATCGTGTCAATACCACATACCTTGCAATTCATGAAACCAACGTTCGTTCCCGTTGCACAACCTAAAAGCCTCCCTCGGCAACACACTAAATTGAAGACAGGTGATTAACCCATGGGAAAACATCTTTCATGGGTATATTTTGCGTGACCCAATATTTTCTTAAAAAGCACTCATTCTATTATGTGTTTTAATTATGGCTCAAATTTTTTTCTCAATAGGAAAAACCACCAATTGTAAGTCGAGTCTTAGTTTTAGTCTAAATTTTTTGTTGTCCGGTAATAGAGGCACTAACTTTTAACCGGCATCTAGATCGACTTTCGTTAAATTTCCATCCAATCACTGACTAAAATGGAATGACGCGTTGCATTTTCAATATTATTCGACGGATAGCTAGTGAGAAAGATGTTCGTTACTTGGTTGTACAACCTCTTTGAGATCAAACTGTTCTCCTCTTTTGATTTAAATTTAGGTCAAGATCTGGGAGTTTTACTCTCCCCAACTAAATCTAGATATAGTTTTGGGAGTTACTTATAGGTATTTGACTCATGTTCTTTCAACATATTGATGTTTGTATCTCTACACGACAATAATGATAAGGACTTGAATCTCGATGTGAATCACAAATCGTTGCAAATGAAGAGAGATCTCAGCATGTGTAACGCTCCAGTTTTGCAGCTTGAAATAAACAAGAATTGGACAAAGCCTATTATGAACCTGCCCAGTCGTGGATTCAGTTGGTGCCAGAATTTTAGCCCGCCAGTCTTTTCTCCGATCGTGGGCCGCGCTTAAGGAGCCCCAAAGCCCTAAAGTTTTATTTTAAAAAGAATGGGCCTATTTGGGTGGATTTTCAGCCCATTAGTGGACAACAAATGGGGCAGCCAGACCCATTTTCTCTTCCACTTTGCTATCTACTTCTTCGGCCTAGACACCCAGGGAGAACGGCACACGCAGCTCCGCTTGAAGCTTCGTGGTTGGATAGGCTCTTGGCGATTCTTGGCAACCGGCAACTCTAGCAACCAGCGGCAAAAAACCCAAAAAAGTATCTTTCCTAACCCATTTACTAATCAATTTCATGGTGGGTCGGGTGAGGTATGCCGAGAGGTGTCGGATGACTAATTCATCTCAGCTTCTAGAGCGGGGTTTTGGGTTTCCAACGGAAAGGGTATGCATGTAGCGAAGAGGTGATGTGTGACATGTATTGAAGGGTTGGATTGCTAAATGTGAATTCGGAATGTTGAGTCGTCGTTGAAAATGGGTACGGCAAAAGCTGAAAATGAATTTCTATACTGTGGTGAGTTTCCGCGAGTTGTATGGGTTAGATTTCGGCTGGGACAGTGACCGAATGGCTGATTGAGTCTTGTAGGTGCGCTTGTGGTTGCAAAAGGCGACATCGTGGGGAAGTCGGTGGCGTAAACAAAGAGAAAGGGGGGCGGGTGTAGCATCGGAGCTCGGCCAACAACCGTAGCTATTGGGACATCATTTACTTGACAGAGAGATGACGTACTGGCCATGCAAGAAAGCTAACTGAAAATGAACAGTAAAAAAAAAGCTGAGTTGGGTTGGACGAGTGGGAATGTGGCTTTGCCATACTAGTTGACCAGAGAGCCTGGGTTGGAGTTGGAGTGTGTGCATCAGTTAATATGAAGTGCCAAGGGTCTGCTGCTAGTGTGTAGGGTGCCAAGAAGATTAGCTGTCGAGAGAGAACCACAACTTCGGCACTATGTGGGTGTTGCCAGTTATCATTAAGGGCTGCGAAGTATTGTCTATATATGATTTCTTATCATAGAAGAAAAACGTGGTGCCAATCCTCTAGTGATTAAATTTGTCGTTAGTTTTTTATTATTAAAATCCTTTTAATTAAATCAATAATATTATCATCGAAAAAATTTATATATTTATACTTCATTTGTTTAGCAAAAGATACATAATTTAAAAAACATTAGCTTAAAAATGATTGTAAATGACGTTTAATTGTCGATAATGATTTATGTCTATATATTTTTTTGTGGATGATGAATATTTTTTTATTTATTCATTTTTTTAGGGGATGCAAGTAATTAATTTTTTAAATTATTCATATTTTACTAAATAAATCGCATGGTTGGGTAGTGTAGCTCAAGTTTTAATTTTCCTTGATATGTCGGAATGGGGTTAAGCCGCTCGAGAAATCTTGGCTATGGAGTCCGACATGTTATGATTTAAGAAATCCATTGTTCACGTGCACGTTCATGTTCCCTGCATACTTGACACGGAACCGGTGTGGTTTGTGATTATGAAATTCAAAATCGGATGAGTCCTTGTACCCCATAGAGTTTATGGGAAGACCTTTTGTGTGTTTGGATGGCCTTATTGTGTGCCGTGGCGATCCTCGTGTGATCCTGGACCGGTCTTGGAGGCGGAACGAAACGAGTTATTAAAAATTGCATTGATTGTGCCCATGAAAGACAAATAACGAAACCATGTGCATAAAACGATGTCATGTGTCCATGCATACCTCATCTTCATGTCACCAGTTGTCTAGGTTCTCGAGGGAACGTTCCAAGGTAGGTCGATTTGATACGCTTTTGTCTACTCGATTGTTGTTGCTTGTAACCCCTCGAAATGCTTAGTCAATGGTTTAGGGAATGTACTTGCTGAGTTTCTCATTCCTCTTCGTTGACAATTTTTTAGGTGAGTGACATGTATTTATTAAGGTGTCGTAGCCAAGGTTATGGTTGGCTTGCTACATGTGATATCGGAGAAAGAGGATCGGGGTTTGAGTTGCTACATATTTTAGTGGTATCGGAGCTTAGGTTAAATGGAGTGATAAGGTGCGCTAGTGGTTGAAGTATTTTGATAGGCACAAACGCGTTAAAACTTTCAAGAGCATGTGATTATTTTTGTTGCGAGATTGGCAGTAGCTTACGTTACTTAATAGTGAATATAGTTGTCAATCACTATGTAAGGAATTGACGATCTTGGTGTTTTGTGAATATATTATGGTGATCGACAAGAGGCTCATTTTTTAAGCAGCTAGCAATAGCTAATAAGAGTATCGGTGGTGGAGTCGTGGTGGTGCTTGTAGAGAGGGACAAGGAGGAAATTGAGCTGGACATTACTAAGCTGGAGTTTGACTTGATGGGCACGTCTGCATTATGTAGAAGTGGAAGTCCTCTTATTTTGGCTGATCTAAAGAGGGTTTCAGTTTCAAAGGCACGCGTGCAATCATCACCCTGCTGCTTCAAGGAACAACTCTCAAGCAACGGAAAAACCAATCTCTGATCAGCCCATCACTAGTTCAATTGAATCATCCATTGGTTCGGGCCTATGTCCTCGTTCTCCTGAAGTTCAGAAAGAAGTCAAGCCATTCTTTGGGATCAATTTGCTTCGGACAAGGGCAGCCTATGTCGCGAATGAAGAATCACTGCTGAGTGATTTTGAAGAAGAAGAAGAAGATGTGACGGGGTCAAGTGAAGCGGAAAAGTTACAAGCTATGCAGAAGCAAAGAGCAGAGAGTGATTTGGTGTCAGTGGAGAACAATCGAGACACAGAGACTCAGCTATTTCCCTGGCTAATGAAAAAGGACGCCGATCCTCATGCTGCTTTGGGAGAAGTTCATTCGTGTTCGTCATACTCAGGATTGGAATTGGGTTCACATTGCTCAGAATCAGAATCTGAAGACATAGATAAGAATATGAAGATCGAAGCAAGTTCGGAATATCATGAGAGAGAAACATCAGAAAGTGTAGTTTTACATATGCGGAACACCGCAGAGTCAGAGGTTGAACCCTTTTCCTTGGAAGTAAACAAAGACACTGCTTCTGAGGAAGTTCATTCATATTCCTCAGAACAAGAATCTGAAGTTGATTCATATTGCTCGGGATCGGAATATGAAGATGGAGATAAAAAGACGAGGACAGAAACAAGTCCGGAATTTAACGATAGCATGCACATACCGAAAATGCAAAAGGTAAGTTCTCCATAGGCTACTTTGGATAATACTAATGCCTCAATTGGTATGTTAGGCAGTGGTAGAAAACAAGATGGGAGACCATCAGAAGGATGGAGTGCCATTTACTATGATTCTGTAGTCGACCATCTCATCAAGTCCATTGGAAAAATTGGAATATATGGCAGAAACGAAGTTGGAAATTTTTTTGTCATTGAAGCTTTGAAGGAATCTGCAGTTTTGAGGAATCTATTTGACAGAGTCATCTGCATTACTGTTCCTCTGAACTGCGACATGGAAAAGGTGCAAAAGGAGATTGCTGGACGAATATCTTCTGATTTAATTAATTGCAGCCAATGCAGTTAATATGCCACATTCGGTGGTGAATGCATTGGAAGGCCTCGGGCTTTTGCTCATTCTTGCTTGCGTTAATCAACACATGAAGCTGGCGATATTGACAATTCCTGATTCAACAAAACCAGTTAGTAGCAAGATAGTCTTTGCGGCTGGATTAGGACAAGTGTGCGATGAAATTAAAGTGGATGAGAAAATATGTTTGGATTATCTGTTGCTGTGCGAATTATTTCGACAGAATGTGGGTGAAGTTGTTTATCATCCTAAAAATCAGAAAAAGAAGGGGCTGTACCAGCGCCCAGATTAATCAGCTCAAGCGAACTTAAGGAATTTTGTCCTATGATCGAGTATCGGTGCGATCGTGATACAGGCAAACATTTTGAGCTTTTTAATGAATTGGTGCTTAACCATAGATATTTATACAAAAGAATGTCACTAGAAGCATTAAGCTTTTGGAGTGTCGTGCCTTCAGAAGAGGATTACTGAAGTTTTAACCTCCAAAGGTAATGAATCTGGAGATGTAGTATGACTTTCACAGCTTTATGGCGATAAAAAGAAAAAGCGAACGGTAGAGCGTGATAAAGGAGGTGAAAAAGGAGATGGCTTAGCAAGCTTCAATTCTACAAAGAAATATGAACTTTATGAACTTGTCAGTTGTGGGCGAAAAGACTTTGGTCTTAATTGTTGGCTTTGACAAAAACGATAATTAAAAGATCCTTCAAAAGGGCTCAGAGGGAAATGAAGTATCAGTATGAGTGTTCATGATGAAAAAATTTGGACCCTTTGAGGGAAAGTTTACAGCATTTGATGAGCACAAGAATGCCATTTCAGTTAAGGACTCAGTTCGGGTGCTAGAAGGTCCATCAAAGGATGAACCTTTAGTTAACGAGGATAAGTTTGAAGACAACTGGCGTGTTAAAGGGCTATTGGGCTACATTAAAGGTCAAATGTATTTAATCTTTACATGAAAGTCGACAGCCTCTGCTTGTTCCTCGATGATGAGGATGTTACTCAGCTTGCAATGCTTGTACAAGAAAGCTTCCTATTAGATATCAAAGTTTATCCATTTTCTCTTTCCATTGAAGGCACTTTAGGAAATTTCAGACTCTGTGATATGTCGTTTGGAGCAGATCACATTTGGAAGTGCCTTTGTGATATACGTAACCCTGGCACCGAGTCCTTAGTCAAGCTTAGATTTGATTCCTATAGTGCTGAAGATGATAACAATGAAGAATATGATTATAGTCTGCGAGGCAGACTTTCTGCAGTTCAAATTGTTTTTCTGTACAGGTTTGTTCAGGAGGTAACATCATATTTCACGGAGCTTGCCAATCCACATACTAAAGAGGCCATCAAAGTTGTTGATAAAGTTGGAAGCTTTGAATGGCTGATTCAGAAATATGAGATCGACGGGTCATCTGCACTAAAGCTGGATCTCGCACTATATATATAAAATCACTAAGCAAAGACTTCATCCAACTTGACCTTGGCCAGCTACAGGTGACAAATGATGTTAGCTGGCATGGATGCCCTGAGAAGGATCCTTCAACTGTCCATGTTGACCTTCTTCAGGCCAAGATTTTGGGAGTAAACATGGCCGTTGGGATTAATGGTTCCGTTGGTAAGCCACTGATTAGGGAGGGTCATGGAATTTATGTTACGTACAGTGTAGTTTGAGGGATGCTTGGAAGTTGTCTCTTCAGATGCCTCATACGAACCTTGTCTCTTGGAAAGCGATGATATCAGGGTCTGCTCAGTATGGTTCAGGACAAGTAGCTCTTACTTTGTTTGATGAGATGAGAAATGAGGGAACCAAACCAAATTGGATCATTTTCATCGTTGTATTTGTGGCTTGTAACCATGTAGGTTCGGTTGATCAAGGAGTAAAATATTTTGATTCCATGATGAGAGACTATAGAGTTGAAGAGAAGCCGGTAGTGAACCTCCTGTGTAGAACAGGCAAATTAGATGAAACTGGAGATTTGATAAAGAAATTGCCTTTTAGAACCCATTCAGCTATATTTGGAACCCTTTTGGATGCATGCAGGATCCACAAGAATTTGGAGTTGGCTGAATTCGCTGCCAAGAGCTTGCTTAATCTTGATCCTACAAACTTGACTGGTTACGTTCGATTGGCCAATGTTTATACAGCAATAACAGATGAGATAGAGTCACTAAGATTAGGAAAATTGATGAAACAACATAAGGTGGTCAAAACACCAGGCTATAGTTGGATCGAGGTAAAGTAGTTCTTGCATTTGAAGAAATGAAAATGATGCGGCAAAAGTTGGAGTGAGATTTGATAAGCCAATTCTTAAAAGCAATAACCTTGGTGGGCATTGTGGAAAGGACCACGGTTCCTTCTGCTATGCCAATTCACTTAGGTTGGAGAGTTCTGGAGGAGAAGAAACTGCCTGCCTGGCTATTGATGAGATTTTTGAGGTTACCTTGAATGCGAATAAAAGTTCTCCTCTGGTGATATTTGTGAAAGACGTGGAGAGAGCTGTAGTGGCGAGCCAAGATGTAGGTCAAGTGTTTAGAGGCAAGCTTGAAAATCTGCCAGCCAATGTAGTCATTATCGGGTCTCATATTCAAATGGACAACCGAAAGGAAAAGTCCCTTCCGGTGGGTTTTTGTTAACAAAGTTCACAGGCAATCCCACTCCTTTGTTAGACCCGGCATTCCCGGATAGCTTTGGCAGGCTGCATAAGGGGAGCAAGGAAAGCCCCAAAGCGATGAAGCAACTTACTCGACTTTTCCCAAATAAGGTGTCAATCCAGTTGCCTCAGGACGAGGTTTTATTTTTGGATTGGAAGCAACAGTTGGAATGAAATGTTGAAACGATGAGAGCACAATCGAACATTGCTAGCATTCGTTTGGTTTTGAGTCGAAGCGGGATGGACTGTTATGACATTGAAACTGTGTGCGTTAATGATCAAACACTCAGCAGTGAAAGCGTGGAGAAAATAGTTGGCTGGGCGGTAAGTCACCACTTTACGGGTTCTTCTGATGCACTTCTCAAAGATGGTAAACTCGTGCTTCCAAGTGAAGGCATTAGGTGCGGGATCAATATCTTTCAGGGTATACATAATGAAAACAAGGGATCGAAGAAATCTCTTAAGGATGTTGTCACTGAGAATGAGTTTGAAAAGAAGCTTGTTACAGATGTTATTCCACCCCACGACATTAGTGTTCTTTTGATGATATTGGGGCCCTAGAAAATGTGAAGGATACTTTGAAGGAATTGGTAATGCCTCCTCTCCAAAGGCCTGAATTGTTTAGTAAATGGCGGCTAACAAAGTCATGCAAAGGAATACTGCTATTCGGGCCTCCTGGTAAAGGAAAAACCATGCTTGCAAAAGCTGTGGCAACCGAGGCAAGCTCAAACTTCATTAATTTATCAATGTCAAGCATCACTTCGAAGTGGTTTGACGAAGAAGAGAAGGATCTAAAGGCTGTTTTCTCGCTGGCCAGTAAAAATTGCTCCTAGTGCTATCTTTGTTGATGAGGTTGTTAATATACTAGGAAGAAGGGAAAATCCAGGAGAGCATGAGGCTACGAGGAAAATGAAAAAAAAAAATTATGGTTAACTGGGATGGTCCATGCACAAAGGATAAAGAGAGGGTCTTGGTACTTAGTGCCACTAATAGGCCATTTGATCTTGATGAGACTGTTATCAGGAGGTTTCCTAGGAGGTTGATGGTTAACTTGCCAAAAGCTTGATGAATACTTTTCTTTCCAAAACTGACAGCTCAGATGGTTTACAGTCATTTATGCAGCTATTGGGTATGGCTAGCTCAAACGTTCCACCAGTGGTTTCTGTTCATGAAATTAAAGATGCGATAGTTAACGAGAATATGAAGAACATAACAAATAAATCCAGTGAGATGGAGGAACAGGTAACAGTTTCGAGGACGAAACTTTTAAGGGGGAGAGTTTGTAACGCTCCCGTTTTGCAGCTCAAAATAAACAACAATTGGACTAAGCCCATTAGGAACCGGCCCAGTCACGAATTCAACTGGTGCCAGAATTTCAACCCACCAGTCTTTTCTTCAGTCGTGGGCCGCGCTCAAGGAGGCCCAAAGCCCTAAAGTTTTCTTTTAAAACGATTGGGCCTATTTGGGTGGATTTTCAGCCCATTCGTGGACAACAAATGGGGCAGCTAGACCCATTTTCTCTTCCACTCTACTATCTCCTTCTTCAGCCGAGACACTCGGGGAGAACGACGCACGCATCTCCACTCGCAACTTCATGGTTGGATAGGCTCTTGGCGATTCTCGGCAACCGACGACTCTAGCAACCAGCGGCGAAAAACCCAGGTAAGTATCTTTCATCGATTTCATTGCGGGTCAAGCACAGTATGCCGAGGGGCGTCGGATGACTGATTCGTCTCAGCTTCTAGGGCGGGGTTTTGGGTTTCCAACGGAAAGGGTATGCATGTAGCTGAGAGGTGATGGGTGATATGGATTGAAGGGTTGGATCGCTAAATGTGATCTGGAATGTTGAGTCATCGTTGAAAATGGGTATGGCAGAAGCTAAAAATGAATTTCTACACTGTGGTGAGTTTTCGCAAGTTGTATGGGTTAGATTTCAGCTTGGACAGTAATTGAATGGCTGATTGAGGATTGCGGGTGCACTTGTGGTCGCAAAAGGCGACATCGTGGGGAAGTCGGTGGCATAAACGAAGAGAAAGTGGGGGCGGGTGTAGCATCGGAGCTCGGCCAACAACCATAGCTACTAGGACATCGGTTATTTGGCAGAGAGATGATGTACTGGCTATGCAAGAAAGCTAATCGAAAATGAACAGTCAAAAAGAAAGAACTGAGTTAGGTTGGTCGAATGGGAATGTGGCTTTACCATACTAGTTGACCAAAGAGCTTGGGTTGGAGTTGGAGCGTGTACATCAGCTAATATGAAGTGCCAAGGGTTTGCTGCTAGTGTGTAGAGTGCCAAGAAGATTAGCTGTCGAGAGAGAGCCACAAATTCGGCACTATGTGGGTGTTGCGAGTTATCATTAAGGGTTGCGAAGTATTGTCTAATTTGTCAAATGGGTGGTTGGAGATATCGACTGATTGTGGGGCTAATATTAGACTATTTAGACTTTATTTATATTTACTGGTAACATGGTTGGGTAGTGTAGCTCGAGTTTTAGTTTTCCTTGATACGTCGAAATGGGGTTAAGCCGCTCGAGAAATCTTGGTTATGGAGTCTAACATGCTATGATTTAACAAATCTACTGTTCACGTTCATGTTCCCGCATACTTGACACGGAACCGGTGTGGTTCATGATTATGAAATTCAAAATCGGATGAGTGTTTGTACCCCATGGAGTTTATGGGAAGACCTGCTTTGTGTAACTAGGTGGCCTGCTTTGTGTGATCTGGACCCGGTCTCGAAGGCGGAACGAGACGAGTTATTAAAAATTGCATTGGTTGTGCCCATGAAAGACAAATAACAAAACCACGTGCATAAAACGATGTCATGTGTCCATGCATACCTCATCTTCATGTCACCAGTTGTCTAGGTTCTCGAGGGAACATTCCAAGGTAAGTCGATTTGACACGCTTTTATCTACTCGATCGTTGTTGCTTGTAACCTCTCCGAACCGCTTAGTCGATGGTTTAGGGAATATACTTGTTGAGTTTCTCACTCCTTTTCGTTAACAATTTTTTTAGGTGAGTGACATGCACTTATTAAGGTGTCTAGAGCCAAGGTTAGGGTTGGCCTACTACGGGCGGTATTAGAGAAGGAGGATCGGGGATTTGAGTCGCTACAATGTGTACATTTACTGAATCGGTGATTGGTTGCCGATCATTAGCAAATTTGTTCCCGATGAATGAAAGCATGCTCTTAATTGTAAATTGTGTTTTGTTATTCGTCTTCTAGCATTTACTTAGTTCTACAATTATTTGACATTTGCTAGGTTTTTTTTTTTTTTAGGTCGAAACTTCAAGTTTATTAAATTCAAAGTTTTGAAACATGAGAGCTCACAAAGAGAGAATCTAAACAGAGTAAATCCCAAAGGGGTTGAGGGGGATTAGCTATCCAATTCGAGGGAAGAAAATTTAGTCTTTGGGCCTTGGCTATCCAATCTACAACGCAATTAGACTCGCGTCTACAATGGGCTATCCGGATATTTTCAAATAAGCCTATGGAACGTCGGGCCTCTTGAATAAGTGGTTGTATTTCCCACGGAGCTTGGTCTGAATTCAACATTGCTCCTAGTAACTTTGAACAGTCGACTTCACTTCAAGTACATCGTGACTTTTGACCTTGAGGAGAGAGAATACTTCAACAAGTGCTAGGGCTTCAACTTGGAGGGAAGAGGCGGTCGGAACCGATCTGGCGAAGCCATTAATGAGTGTTACAGACGAGTCATGCACCATGCAAGGCTATAGCTCCGGTGCTCATTCCTTCAACGAACGACCCGTCTATATTTACCTTCGAGATTTGTTCTTTCGGTGGAGTCTAGTGTAGAGGTGCGTCTCCGATCTCCGAATGAGTCTCACCCTTTTTTGCGTTGCATCTTCGAAAATTTCTAAGGAGTATGTGTGCAGATTCCACTACGGTAACAAGATTTGGGAGTTGGTGTCGAAAGATGAGATTGTTCCTCGCCTTCCACATAGTCCAAAGAACGTGTGATGCCCTGAAATTTTGACGTCCGTAAAAAAAATTATAAATTCCAACGTGAAAAATAAATTTGGATTTTGATGATCTAAGAAACAATGATTGGTTGTTCTAGGATGTCTATCGGAAAAAATCAAGTTTGAATAGTCAAACGTTGACTCGTAGTATCGAGACCCTTCGCATTTGAACCTAGCCTTGACCTAACCCTAAATGTTAAAATCCTAATTTTTCCCTCAGTCGATTGAGCCAGATGACCATCCGATGCCCATTTGTCAAATTACCCATTTGCCCTTAGGATTTATGAGTGTAAAATAAAAATATTAATTAGTTAAATTGATTTTTTTAAGGTAGAGCCCACCCTTATCTCCTTGTTTCAACCGAAACATTCCCCCTAACTTTTCTTTTGCTGACCTCATGTCCCCACTTGCATCAGCCTTTTGGCCCTCAAGTTTCCGAACCCACGTGAACGTCTCTCTCTCCTGTTGACCAAGCAAGGACTGCCTTGCTGCTTCCTTCCTCATCGTCTTCTTCAATCGACTTCTTCTTCTATTTTTCTTGCGCAACATCTCCACCACCTTGCCGCACTCCACCAGCCGCCCGACGACTCATCGCCACCCTGCCACTCACCCAGCGGCCCGCCACACCGTCGTTCCGCCATCAGTCGCTGGTCGCCGCTCAAGCTGCCTCGAGACCAGCCACCCGCAGACAGCTCCAATGCAATGGAGTCTGGCGAATGCGGCTCACGACGCCATACCCAACCTCGATGATGTATCCATCCGTAGAACCCAGCTCCAGTGTCTTCAAAATCCGAACTTCACCATTACCCACAGCCACCGACGCCTCCATCTCCACCTTTGTCAGCCACTCGAACCATAGATCTACTGTCCCGACGCCACTGTCGACGCCTGGAATCGACGACCCGAAGCCCTCGACAGCCCAACAAAGCCTCGCCCGAGCCCCAGCCGACTACTCCCGACACCCACCACCACACATCCACCTCCCCTTTGGTAGGACCAGCCCCCAATTGACCCGCATAGTTACAGAACCGAGCCACCCTTTTTGTTGCCAGCCACCTCACTGTTAACCCCCACCGCCGGCCAAACACCCGAAGCCCCATGGGATCGTGAACAGTAACCCGTGAGATCGAACCATCTGACACGTTTTGCAAGACCAGAATCGAAGTCGACCTGTGACGCCGCGCTGACTCTTGAACTCGACCCGTGTCTTCCACTGGTCGCTGCAAACTTGAACTTGTGTGCCGTATTCGCGAACCTTGGTCATCATCGTCGCGCCCGACTCGACATCGAGCGCAAGAGTTGTGAGTCGACCTCTAAACTTTGGTTATGAATGTTAAGTGCGTTTGAGGATTAGAATAATTGATATTGTTTGCGATTGAATTAATTAACGGGTGCCGAATATGTTTATTTAAATTTTGATCGGATTATTTACCTGAAGTCGGGTCAGGTGATTATTGATGTGACAATTAATCGAAGTCTGGATTAATTAACTAAAGTAGGGTTATTTAATTAAGATAGATTTAATTATTTATAATTAAGATTTATTAATCGCTATTTAAATAGTAATTAAATCAATTAATTATGACCGCGATAATAATTTAATTGTTAATAAATTAGTGTATTATTATTATTGGGTGTGTCGATGATTGTTGAGTGTCATGACCGATCTAAATTTGATAAGCGATTACCCTGTTTATAAATGCAAATTCGGTGGATAAATTGTGACTATGTGACCACGTGTGGACTAAATTTTGAAGCATTAAAGTGGCCTTGAGCCAAGTTTTGAGCACGACTATATGTGTGCGTGCATTGGGCTAAATGCAAAGATATAAATTAGCTATTTGCCTTTCGTGCTTGTGTGGTCACATGATAGATACCGTCCCTCGAGTACTTAAGGACGAAGCCGACACCCCGAGTACGAGGGTTCGAGCCCGGTAAGTTCGTGTCGAGTGTACTTGGAACCACACAACTTATTAAATACCGATCGCACTTATGACGGATCGACGCTCCCTATAGGAATGTCTGATTGTTAGCCCAAGCCGAGGGTACTTGGAACCACATGACTTATCGGTTGCCGATGCCGAAGAAATAGAACGGTGCTTGGTTCGCGAAAAGCATGGTTTTGCTAAGGCCAAATAACGGTCGTTAATAACTTAAACACGTGTGGTGCATTGTGCATGCAAATTGCGATAAGTGTTTTGGTTATGTGCATTGGTTATATGCAATTGATTGCATGTCATTTATGAACTGTCAAATGTGTGGACCAAGGCGGGGTAAGTTTGCATATGTTTGATGGTTGATTGTTGATTTTGGATCTAACCTTGTGATAGGTAAAGCGTTGCGAGGATCACATGCTATTGATTTGCCATCGACATTGTCATGCTTATATAGGATGCCTTGAATGAGTCAATGTCCCTTTCGGACCTGGGATGTTGACTCACGGAGATTTTATAGCTCACCCTATTATTGTTGAACATTTTCAAATCCGTGATGCCAAGAATACGTCCGGTGAGATTCGGAATCCCCTGTAGATCGGTTTTTGATGTCATACAACATCGATTTTTGGATCGATTGTGTATGGGAGCACCATGTGGTGACCATCTCGGGTTCAAGAGGGACTAGACTTTTTGGTTCCCCATTTTTTCAAGGCTTGGTTTATCCGTCATGGTGACTTCTTATACGGACCTATTCGAGGGTTTGATGGACCTCCTATTGCGACCCCTAGGATTGAGACGTGAGACCGATGAACATGGACACCCTTGATGGGGAAGTTGACGATAACCATGACTCGGACAAGGACTCGAAACCCCGACTATTTAAGGGATGTGAGCTATAGGGCGGACCTTTTGTTAGAGATCTTTTTTGTGGAAGTGGGAAATGGTGATGTTTGCCCCTCTAGTTACGGTTGTTAGACTCGTGTAGTTATGCGTTAACCCTATTGACCCCATATTTTTTTGGTTGGTCATGTGGAGCCTCCCTAGAGAGTGGGCTTGTTTATACTTGTAGTCTCCCCAAGGCTAAGAAATATCTAACAATTAAAGTAATAGTCTTTTGCTTTGAGTTGTCTGCTTTGTGACTAGTGTGATTTCCTACTTTACTATCCTTGTAGATTTTATAATTATCTGGAAGTTACACGTTCCACATGCACTTAATAATAAGATAAAAGTAATGGGCTGATGACATGCTTGAGACTTCGTGCTTTTTTACCCGAGGCGGTTTGGTAGGATTGTTGCGGGCCCGAGATTCGGGCGTGACTGCCCGCCCAAGGTGTTATTAGAACAAGGTCAACCTAATCTATATGGTCATGGCCTGGAGTAATAAGGAGCTTTAGATTTTTGGAATAGTTAGTAGGATTGAAATCATGTGCATGTGTTTGTTACTTAAGGTTTTAAGGTTGTATGCCTAAGTTCTCATTACGTGTTGCTTGCGGTGAACAGGGCTCCGTAACCAACCTATAAGATGAGCAAGCTGTAATCCCGAAGTTCTTAGAGGAGGAGCAACTCAAGGGGGATCCTAGAGTGGACGGAATCCCGCAAGCATTGGAAGCTTTGGGTGATATTGTTGGGCAGCAAGTGAGAAATCAAGCATTCTTTGCTCCGCTTGAAGACCCATTAACTGGTAACGGGAATGGAGGGCAACAAATACAAAGATTGGTGGAGCACTTCCTGAAGCTTAAGCCACCAAAGTTGTCCGGAGTTGGCAATCCCGAGACGCCACTCACTAGATAAAGGAATTGGAAAAAAGCTTTTGCACTACTGAGGTGTAATGAGGAGGATAAGATAACATTAACAATCTATCGGTTGCAAGGGAATGCCAAGACTTGGTGGCAAGCCACACGAAGCAGAATCTTCCATAAGGGTACGGTCCCGATGTGGAATGCCTTCGTGGAAGCGTTTAATAACAAGTACTTTTACGAGTGTGCCCGAGAACGAGAACATGGCGAGCTCATACGCCCGCATCAAAACTAGATATCCTGTAGACCAATATGAAGCTAAGTTTTTAGGTTACATGTGTATGAACCTAGATGGTGGAAGACCTCGTGGACAAGGCAAGAAGGTTTAAAGATGGGTTGAAACCCGAGCTGAAGGATCGGCTCCGATGCCACTGCGTTTAAAGATTGGCTTTAGAGACAAAGAGGAGCTCCGATGCCACCGGCAAGCAAGGAGGCTAACCGCGTGAGAATGCACCGTAGAATTACCAAGAATCGACCCACAACACAAGGAATGATATATGTAGTGACTTGGGAGTAGGCGAAGGATTCGCCTATTGTCACTGTGTACGGTCTTCGACATGATCATGTAGCGTATGCATTGTTTGACCATGGAGCTACGCACTCTTTTGTTGTTGAGTAGTTTGTTAAAATAGTGGGGTTGAGTCCGAAACCACCGGAGACGGTCTTTAAGATATCTACGCCATTAAAAGATAATGTAGTATCTATGGTAGGTTGTCCCGATTATAAGTTGACAATAGATGGCCACGAAGAAAGGATAGATTTGATTATGTTGCAAATGTATGATTTTGACGTGTTTGTTGGTATGAATTGGCTTACGAAGTAGAGAGCCACGATAGATTGTTATCGTAAGGCAATTCAGTTTAACCCATTGAAGGGGGTTAGTTTTAAGTTTATTGGAAGTCAAGGTGGAACATCGACTTTGTTAATCTCGTCGTTGGAAGCGCTAAATGCGTTGGAAAGTGGCTATCAAGGACATCTGCGACCGTAGTTAACACATTTGTTGAGAAGCTAAGGATGGAAGACATCGCGGTTGTGTGCGAGTTTCCCGATGTGTTTCCCTAGGAGTTGCTAGGTCTGCCACTAGAAAGGGAGATCGAGTTTGCGATTGAGCTAATCCCGGGAACGGAGCCGATTTCTAAAGCTCCATATAGGATGGCATTATCGAAACCGAAGGAATTGAAGGTGCAATTGCGGGAATTGTTGGACAAAGGATTTATCCACCCGAGTGCGTCGTCTTGAGAAGCACATGTGTTATTTGTCGGGAAAAAGGACGAATCGTTGTACATGTGCATAGATTATAGGCAACTCAATCATGTGATGATCAAGAACAAGTATCCGTTGCCAATGATTGATGATTTGTTCGACCCGCCTTCAAAGAGCTTCGGTATTTTTCAAAATCGACCTACAAACGAGATACCATCAGTTGAAGATTCGGAAGGAGGATATACCAAAAAGGGCATTTAGGACGCGTTATGGTCATTATGAGTTCATTGTAATGCCGTTTGGTCTAACAAATGCGCCTGTTGCTTTTATGGATATGATGAACAGAGTGTTCAAGGAGTATTTGGATAGATTCGTCATAGTGTTTATTGACGATATCTTGGTGTACTCAAGAAGTTTGGAGGATCATGAGCAACATTTGAGAACGACATTACGGACCCTTCGAGATCATCAACCGTACGTCAAGTTTAGTAAGTGCGAGTTTGGCTAACTCGTGTGGCATTCTTAGGCCATGTGGTTTCGATGAAGGAATTTCGTGGATCCAACAAAAATCGAAGCGATTTTGGATTAGCCGAGACCGACAACAAGAATCGAGATTCGAAGTTTCTTAGAATTACCGAGTTATTATCGATGATTTGTGGAAAGATTTTCTGCTATAGCCATGCCATTGACGCGACTATTGAAAAAGGGCGAGAAGTTTGAATGGACAGACAAGTGTGAACGTAGTTTCCAAGAGCTGGCGCATAAGGCGGCTACGGCTCCTATTTTGACAATATCGTCTCGATCTTGGAGGATTTGAGATTTACATGTGACACGTCACAAAAGGATTGGAATGTGTATTAATGCAACTTGGAAGGGTAGTTGCATATGTGTCCCTTGATTAGGGCCTCATGCGTTTAATTATCCGACACATGATTTGGAGTTAGCAAACTGTTATTTTCGCCCTTAAGATCTGGAGACACTATTTGATTGGCGAAAGGTTTTAGGTGTATTCGAATCATCGTAGTCGAAGTATCTGTTCTCTTAGAAGGAGTTGAACATGAGACAGCGATGTTGGATGGAGTTGCTTAAGGACTATGATTGCGAGATCCTGTATCATTCGAGTAAGGCCAACAAGGTCGCCGATGCTCTAAGTAGAAAATTAGTGATTGCTCAATTCCGGATCCAATAATGACGTCTTCTTGAAGAAGTGCGAGATTTGGATTTTAAACTTGAAGTAAGTCATTTGTCAAGTCTTGTGGCTACATTGAGAATTAAGCCGGAAGTACAGGCGAAAATTAAGGCCTTACAGTCAACGGACCTCGCTATTCAAAGGATCTTTCAAAAGGGCTCGGTTAATCGAAAGGGTCGAATTTCAAATAACCGAGAATGGAATACTAAGGTTTCGGGGATGTTTGTGTGTGTCTGTTGATGAAAGTCTAAGGGAGAAAATTTTATCAAAAGCGCATCGGAGAATCTACCGTATTCATCCGAGTAGTACGAAGATGTATCAAAATTTGAGACAACGTTTTTGGTGGAATAGTATGAAGGGTGACATTGCCAAGCACGTAGCGAAGTGTCCGACGTGCCAAGCAAATTAAGGCATAGTCCGTAAACCTAGTGGATTGTTATAGCCGTTGGAAATTTTAGAGTGAAAATGGGAGCACATCATAATTGACTTTGTGATGGGACCGCCAAGAAGTCGGAGAGGCAATAATTTGATTTGGGTTGTGGTGGACAGATTAACGAAGTCTCGCTCATTTTATTGCTTTGTACGAAAGGACTTCACTTTGGACAGTACATTGACTTGTATATGCGACATATAATATGATTACATGGAGTGCCAGTGACAAGTACTTTGGATAGTGATCCCAAGTTCACCGCCACATTTTGGAAAAGTCTCGCAAACCGTGTTGTAGACAAAACCGCAGATTCAATACAAACCTATCATCCACAGACATATGGCCACCGAAAGGACGATTCGGATATTTGAAGATATGTTAAGAGCTTGTATCTTAGATTTGGGATAAGTACACTAGAAGTGTCATAATTTTTGTACGGCGTTTACTTAAGTGCCATAACTTTCAAAACGTTCACTTAAGTGTCATAACTTTCAAAAATCATTCACTTAAGTGTCATGTTGACGTGGCCTCCGAAAAAGCTAACGTAGCAGTCCGAAAAACCGACATGGCACGCCAAAAAGCCGACGTGGCTCGCCGGAAGGCGCGGACGTGGCCGACCGGAAAGCCGACTTGGCACGTCGAAAAAGTTGATGTAGCACTCAAATGAACGATTTTGCTCGATGTGGCACTCAAGTGAACGATTTTTGAAAGTTATGGCACTTAAGTAAACTTTCGTAATTGTTTCATCTTCAATTGCCCTTCTCATAAAAAAAAACAAGGTATTTGCCATCAAGATAAATAGGTAAGGGGAAATAGGATCACCTTGTCTAATACCTCTTAAAGGCGTTGACACCTAAATTTTGACTTTTAGAAAATCTATCATTTCAATTCATAAAATGAGAGCTAGTAATAGATCTCCCAAAAAAAAAAGTAATAATATAGAATTTCATGCATTTCGTATTTATTTTTATCATGCATTTGCATTTGCATTTAATGAACCAGCGATGAAGCAATCGGAATTAATTATGCGGATTCAACGAGCAAAAAAATAAAATTGTGCTAAGGCATTGGAGAGCATGTTGGCCTAAAATTTCAAGTAATAAGGCCAAATTGGGATTTAATTTAACATAATTCAGCCATTTAATGACTCAATTGAAAAAGGTTTTAGAATCGAGTCTATTTCGCAATAATTAAGAAAATTAAAGCCCTTAGCTTGCAAGCGTTTTGCCTATAAATATAAGTGTTATGCTTAGGGCTTAAAGAGGCCACACAAAAAATTCAATACACGGCATATTTTAGAGGAAAAAAAAAGAGAAGTCAGAGAGAGGGTTCGAACTCACGTTCTCCATGGAGGGAGCTGGCCATTGAAACTCATGGCAAAGAAAGGGAAAGTGGCGTACAATTTAGAAAGGGTGAGGTTTTTACTGAAGGAAAAGGCAAAGAACCTAGCCAAAGTCTAGACTTTTCTGCTGCTTTTATCATGTCCAGAGCTCGGTGACTATTCGACACCCGGATCAACGCAGCCTGAACAACACTGAATCAGCGACCTTGCCGATCTTGCCGATCTTGCTCGCACGAAGTCTCGACCTTCGCTAATTTGCTTCGTCCGTAATTCAAGCGGTGGTCAAAGGAGCTTAATCGGATAGATAGCAAAAGACCACCCATTGTCCATTGATTCCATCATGACAAGTCAGGTTGCCTCTTCCAATTAAGCTTTTTAATTTTTTTTGCCCTTTTGATTGTTCCGTTATATTGTCCTTTTCTGGTTTTGTTTGTTAGTGACTAATATGCAGCTCCGGTAATCTTTCTTGACGTCGCCAATCTAGGAGTGTTCCAAGTCACCTCGCTAAGCCTTACCGAAGAGCAACTCTGTTTTGAGCTCTTCCCATGAAGTTCAACTCAGTTTTGATTTTCTCGGTGGTCAAAGAAAAGACCAAACAATGGAGTCTCACTTCTAGAGACAAAACGCAATATAGAGACAAGACAAAAGGGAGAAACATGGAGATTTAATAAATTTTTTTCCCCCCCCCCCCCCCCCCCCCCCCAAAGAATTTGCCAGTCGATGAGCTCGATCTCAATTCGATTCAAATTTGGAAAGGCGATATCTCGGGTATAATTTCTGATCTTTAATTGATTGAGGTTTTTAGATGTCTTGCCTATTTTGAATGATTTGATATCTATTGCAAGATATAAAATTTTGATTGGGGAATTAAATTCCTTGGCATATCTTTCGAAATTCATTAAAAAGAAAACCTAAATCTAAATTAGGAAAATCTTTTTCCTAATAGGCAACATCTATATTAAGTTAGATAATCTTACCCGTTGTCATTCGGGTTCAACCCTTTGGCTTAGTAAAGATGGGAAGTTAGCAAATTTGATCTATTGCCATTTAGATCCAATTCGCAATCTTCACAAGCCGATTTTGGATTTAAAGGTATCTATTTTTTCAAAAATTTGAAGAGGCAATATTCATGTCTTCCTTTTGATTGATCTCGATTGATTGTTATCTTGAGATTATCTTGATTGATGTTATCTTATTTGAATTCCATACATAAAAAAATTCCTAAAATATTTAGTAAGATACGGTTTTCTAGAAGCCGTATCTAATTAAAATTTTTAAGAAGAAGCTTTATCTCATTGGAGACATTGGAATAAAAATTAAGATAATGAAATCAATCAAGCTTATCTTTAAGAGGGGCGAAAATTCTAAAAAAATACCAAAAAACTCTACTCATGTCTTGCATTTGTCTCATGCATATCTTTATGTCACATTTTGCATATCTTTGCATATTCTTCGAATATCACTTATCTTACTTTCCATTTTTTTTAAAAAATATATACCACATTGCATATCTTATGTTGCATGTTGCATTATCTCTTTTTGCTTGCATATCATTTTTTAAGTATCACTACATCTCCTTACCATATTTTCGAAAATTTGCATTCCTATGTCACATTTTGCCTATCTCATGTTTTGCCATATATCATGTCATATTCATTTGTTATGTCATGATATGCCACATCATTTAGAAAATCACGTATTGTTTTGGGATCATGCATCTTAGGATAATCAATTTGGATGACATGTTTAGGTTAGTTAATTTTGAACTTGAATTTCTCTAAATTGATGTAATTTTGGCATGTCATTATGTTTGCATCGCATATTCATATGTGGTCCTATTTGCATGATACATAACTTTCACATGTTCTTATGTTTGATGTTGCTCATTGTCATTTATTGATTTTCGTATATTGCTAGAATAGATTGTGATGTGTTTTCATATCATGTCATCTTGCATGTTTTAAGTTAGTTAGTTAATTTTGCGTATAGGTTAACGTAACATTAAATTTGTATGTCTGGCATTGCATCCCTTTATTTAGTCACCTATTCATGTTATTGCATTTGTTTTTGTTCATTTATGCATTCATTGTCATTCATACATTGCATCTAAGAAAGTGAAAACACAAAAACACCTCGTTCGAGCTTAAAATGAATTCAATCAATCTTGAGTTGCCAAATCTATGACATATCATGGAATTTAAGGTACCAAAAGGGCATTAGTTTTAATTAACTAGTCTAACCAAGTCTCGTACTTAAAATAGTGGTAGAAATAAAATAGTTTCCACTATTTTATTTAGTTTCTAATCAACCTACCAAAAATGATTAGTAGCGGCTCCGAAAAAGTAAAAATCTTTTGCAAAATAATCACTTGAACCATAAGTCACGATTTGGTAGAATTTGGGAGAGTTTGAGCTAGGTTAGTTAATTTAATTAATTAATATGGTAATCCGTTAACCTAAAATTAAAAATTCCATTTTTTAGGTCGCGACAAAAGGTTGAAAATATTCTTGAGGCTCCCGTTGAATTTCACACTAAAAGATGCTGATTTCACACAAAGCATTATCCTAGTAACCCATTTTTCATTGAACCCCATTTTCAGCATAGAAGCCTCTAAAAAAATCCCATTCCACTCTATCATAAGCTTTTTTGGTGTCGAGTTTTAGCACCGCTTGAAATTTCTTCTTTCTTTCACTAACTCTCAATTGATGCATCACCTCTTGCACAACTAGGATATTATCCTGAAATTTGCCTTCCTCCCACAAAGGCGCTTTGTTCTCCCACAATAAGATTAGGAAGGCATGGTTCCAGCCCATTTGCCAAGACCTTAGAGAATATCTTGTACGCAAAGTTACATAGACTAGTGGGTCTAAATTGATCTAGTCTCTTAGGGTTAGATACTTTCGGTATCAAGAAGATGTAGGTTCTATTTAGTTTCGGGTCAAGATATCCAGAGTCGAAGAATTTCCTCACATCCTAGAGGACAACCTTTTTAATGTACTCCCAGTACTGTTGATAGAACTGGCCATTCATACCATCCGGGCCCGGTGCTTTCAAGGCCCCCATTTGGAAAACTGCTCGTCTCACTTCTTTCATTAGGATTTCTTCTAAAAGCTTCTGATTCATTTCTTCAATGATAAGGACAGGACACTGTTGTAAAACTGGGTCAAAGTTGCGAGGTCCCACAGAACTATACGAATCTTTAAAGTAATATGCTGTCATTTCCTTCAACACCTTTGGATCTCGTATCCAAATATCAGCAGCATTTTTCAAGGCCGAAATTCGGTTTCTCTGACTTCTTTGAATCGTTGTAGCATGAAAGTATTTGGTGTTTTTATCCCTTCATTTCAGCCAATTGATTCTTGACCGTAAGCCCCAACACATTTCTTCTTGCCTCCAATAACCCTCATTCTGTTCAGTTAACCACTGAATCTTCTCTCTTTGTGATGATGAATTTTGACTGTTAATCAAAAACTGGAGTTCCTCTTTTAAGTCACGAATCATCCCACGGCTATTAGGAAGAGCTTTCTTACTCCATTTCTTTAGCACACAAGATATGACTTTCAACTTATTAGCTAAGTTTAATTCTTCCCTAATACAGGAGTTCCACACTTCATTCACTAATCCGCCGCATTCTTCGTTTTCTGCCCAATACGCTTCAAATTTGAATTCTTTCTTCCGCTTCACAAGATCTGCTAGGAGGGATAGGAGTAAGGCGCTGTGACTGAACCTCTATGGGTTCCAAAGCAAAAGGTTCGGCTTCCGGGTACATAAACCTCCATTCTATATTGCAAGTCACTCGATCTAACCTTTTCTTCCCATACTCATTCCCTCCTCGATTATTTGCCCAAGTGAATGCACACCCTTTACTTTTCATATCCATCAAGCCACAATCATTTAAAAACGTTTCTGAATGCATTTAGACGATAATTTTCTGCCATTCGTTTTTCCGCTTTCTCCCAATCGTATAGAATTTCATTAAAATCACCTAGGCACACCCACGGTGAGGACTTATGAGAGTTTAACCTTTTTAACTCCTCCCATAATGCAAGTCTATCCTGGTATACAGCAGGAGCATGGACAAAAGTCATCCTGAAATGCTGTCTCTTTTGGGAATCCACATAAGTAACATCAATGAAATCATTGGAGGCCAGATTTACCTTAGTTGTGACTTCCTTGTTCCACAAAATAGCCAAACCCCCAGCAATCCCACTTGGGTTTACCACATAACAATTTTGAAATTTCAGCCTTCATCACACTCTTTGGATAACTACTTCCTGATTCTTCGTTTCCATCAAGAAAATCAACTCGGGCCTTTACTGAGCCACAATGGCTCTCAAAGCTTGGACTGTCCGTGGAGTGCCCAGCCCCGATAGTTCCAACATAAGATTTTCATTTGTCACCCGGTGGCTTATTACGGCTAGCCATCAAAGCCCACATTTTCGGTTCTACTGCGGCTTGACGGGGTTCAGGTTTGGTCTATCCGAATAGGCCATTGGTATTCGATTATGGGTACTTCCCTTTGCTAATTCTTATAAACTTCTCGATGTGGTGAAAAGTTTTATCGGACATGTGGTGTGCACAGGATGGGACTTCCCACTTGTGATGAAGAAGGGATCAAGACAAGACAACGATAGGATTTTCCTGCGACGGAGGTGAAGGATGAGATGGTGGAGTGGATGACTGCAGGCACAATCGCGGAGGAAAAATCTGATGACTCGTCAAATAAAGGAGATTACACTACAGGAACAATTATAGCTGCGAGCTGCAATGAAAGTGGAAGCGCAGAGTTTTGGGGTGATGGAAATGATGGAGGAGTAGATGCGCACTGGACGAGGTGGAGATACTCTCGGATGAGAATCGAGAGGGGCAACTCCCATTTTAGGAAGGGAAAAACTCCCATTCAGGGAGAGAGGAGCAAAAACCCTTAGTACTGCGATTTGCTAGGTTTGAAAGCCTTCTATGTATGTACCGCTCAAATGTTGTTCTGATTAATGAATGGAATCTTTTTTTTTTCGATAAAAAAAAAACATCATACGATAGAAACTTGATAGAGGTCAGATTTTGAAACCGATTGAAAATTGATGCCTTTTTTAAGAGACAATTAAAAAATTTATGAGGTAAAAATACTTCGTGTCCAAATTGAGATCTAACCTAAAGTACGAACTTTTAAGGGAATTAGGCTTAGGCATTTGGAATCTCAACTACAAATTCTTGAGTGTGTTATTTAACAAGGGTTAGTGACCCAAATGAAGCATGAACTTTAATTCCATATGCAAAATCACTCCTAAACTTCTAACGTTACATGTAAGATCAAAGTTCGAGCAACATTTGTGTCCTTTTCTTTATTAATAATATAAGTTTTTCCAATCAGAAAGGATCAAGTGTTTTATTGTTTCCACGTCAAGTTTAGGAACCTTCGCATTTCTTTGTCGGCTCCTCGATTGCTTGCAAGAACGTGGACATTGGGTAGTTGAAAAACGCCATCTGTCTTACCAAGATTTGTCATTTCAAGCCTTTTATGAGTCGATTTATGATGCCCTAAAGCAAGCGCTCAAGTCAAATGGGGGACTTCTAGGCTTTCTTTTGCATGTCAAAAAGGTATCGGGATCCAGACAAATAGGTGGATGCATGGTACTTTTCAATCAGCAGGCGATCTCTAATATTGATAGCTTCAATTAACAAATTCCACAAGGTCCAAAGGTAGTTTCGTGCTCCTTTTCTTTTACACCGGCAACATAGGTTGGAATGATAATGATAATTTCGTGCTCTTTTTATTGTTTTACCAACATTTGCTTAGTTTTATAGTTATTTGAGATTTGCTAAGTTTGAAAGTCTTCTATGTATGTACCGCTCAAATGTTATTCGATTAATGAATGGAATCTTTTTTTTTTCAATAGAAAAAAAAAACTCATACGATAAAAACTTGATAGAGGTCAAATTTTGAAACCAATTGAAAATTGATGCCTTTTTTTATGAGACAATTAAAAAATTTACGAGGTAAAAATACTTCGTGTCCAAATTGAGATCTAACCTAAAGTATGAACTTTTAAGGGAATTAGGCTTAGGCATTTGGAATCTAAACTATAATTCTTGAGTGTGTTATTTAACAAGGGTTAGGGACCCAAATGGAGCATGAACTTTAATTCCATATGCAAAATCACTCCTAAACTTCTAACGTTGTATATAAAATCAAAATTTGGAGAACATTTATGTTATTTTCTTTATTAATAATATAAGTTTTTCCAACAGAAAGGATCATTTCAAGCCTTTTATGAGTTCGATTTATGATGCCCTAAAGCAAGCGCTCAAGTCAAATGGGTGACCTCTACGCTTTCTTTTGCCTGTCAAAAAGATATCGGGATCCAGACAGGTAGGTGGATGCATGGTACTTTTCAATCGGTCGGTGATCTCTAATATCGATAGCTTCAATTAACAAATTCCACAAGGTCAAAGGTAGTTTCGTGCTCCTTTTCTTTTACATCGGCAATATAGGTTGGAATGATAACGATAATTTCGTGCTCTTTTTATTGTTTTATCTTAACCGTGTTGGCCGAAACTAACTAAGAATTATCCCACTCGATCAATCATTATTTCCCAACTTTGAGACGAAGGGCATGGTTGAAGTTAGCTATGTGCTAGGTGTCGGGATCGTCGGAGATGAATTTAATGAGTTCCTTAATATGTCTCAAGGAATTTATATCAAGAAGGAAAATCATACAAAAAGCCTTAAACCTATTATATGTTTGTCATTTAAGTCCTAAACCTTTCAATTTTGTCAATTGAGCCCTAAACCTTTTCACATTTTGCCAATTGAGTTTATCTTGCCAATTTTAGCTTGAAATCGCGATGTGGATGATGGCCATCATGGGTGGTATGTCCCAAGATTTAAGGTGGACAATTTTTAATAATTTTTTCAAATATTTTATTTTTCTTCTTATCTATTTTTTTTCTCGCACCGATGAGGGTCACTAGCAACATTCCGAGAAGGCCTTACCTAGACTAGGCGAGGCTATCACGACCTCATGAGGCACGCCGGTGCAAAAAAAAAAATAAAGCAAAGAAAAAGGAATATAAAAAAATTGAAAAAATTCGAATATTATTAAAAATTATCCATGCTAGTGCCGAAAGTGACATGCGGGAAAATCGGCATCCATATCGCGATTTCCATTCAAAATTGGCCGAATCTTTGGTTAAATGGCCTCAATTGGCAAAATATGAAAATGTTTAAAATTCAATTGACAAAATTGAAAAGTTTAAAGATTGAATTGAAAATATTGCAATAGACTTAGAATTTTTTTGAACAATTTTTCCCTTGAAGTTAGCTATGCTTTGTTTCCTAAGATTGTTGAAGACGCATTTAATGAGTTTCTTAATTTGTCTCAAGAAACTTATGTCCAGAAGCTGTTTAAACGATACCAAATGGGCAATCGTAAGTCTCTTTGTACATCGAACCTTGGAGATATCTTTAGCTTTTGTTTGATTTGCCAATTAAGTGATCCATATACAATCTATTCAATTAAAATGCAAAACTTGATTTGGCTTGGGTTGACTCGGAACGAACTGTGAAAAAGAGCATGGTTTTTCAAATTCAAACGCCTGTCCAAATAGCATTTTCCTAGATGTAGTCGTGCTCAGTTTTCTGAACTGAGTTATGGTACGAGTGAAAGTAACTGTCCATATCTTGTATTCGCCTGTTTCGAGTGCTCCACTTGTTCCCGAATCAACTACAAAATTACCTCCATCACAACCGGAATTAGTCCACCGCTTTATAATCCGATCTAGGCGGTCCCTCGCCAAGGAAAGTAGAGTTCGATGAAACTTCTTCTCGGCTTCAAGCGGCATACGACTGTAAGATCTCCTTCGGACTTTTCGTGATGAGCAGCCATCTTTTACGCCAGGAGGAGAATTCATTGAAGCTTCTGTCTTGAAGGCCATCACTTGCCACATGCCATCCAACCTATGGATCCATTATCTCATTCACCTTATGAGTTTAGGGAAGTACATCTAGGCGTATTTGCTATCTCCGTTGTGCGTTCATGACGCATGCTATTCATCCACGATTGTCCCATTGCCGCCCGCCCTCGACGTCGCCGTCTCCATTCTTGCCTCGAGCCGTCGATTAAACATTCACCATGCTCGAAGCTTCCATATTGCTAATAGTTCAATATGTGTCACGTTCGAGTAAACTTGTCCAGTACAAACACTTGTATTCTAACTCGGATATCACAATATCCAATAACTTAAAGGCCATCACTTGCCAAATGCCATCCAACTGAAAAATTCATTATCTCACCGGCCTTCGATGTGCTGTCACATAGTTCTATCTTGCACTCTCTCTCTCTCTTTATTTTCTTAACTCCAGTAGATTCCTAAAACAGATTATGAAAGTCAGTGCTTTCTAAAAATGGGAATTAAAAAAAATTGGGAATTTTTTTTCTAACTACCCGTGTAGAAAACCCCCTAGAAATTCAAACTCTCCAGACCCGTCCAATGCGCCCCCTCTCACCCGTCAATGATTGAGGGGTCGTCCAGGTTTTGTCAACAGAGCAGTTGAGCCTACTGCAGTAGGAAAATGCCCACTCTCGATGTCCGTTCCCTGGCATGCTCTTTTGGACTCAATCCTGTCCATAGCATGCTGTCATGATCTTATTGACCAAGTAAACCGTTAGCATGCACGCATGGGCTATGCAAGAAGAAGTCCCAAATAAAAAAATTAACGTGGTGTAATAGTTAATATATCCTAATTAATCCATAACTCATTATCCTAAATTTTTTAGTGAATATGGGTCCAACTAAATATATTGATGATATCGGATTTTGTCTCTTTTTGACAATCTCTTCAAGTGAAAGCAAGCGCAGAACTCACACCGAACTTATACATAAGTCCCGTTTGGCTTAACTTTTCTAGTGAAGTTGGGCTCAACTACATACGTTGACGGACTCGTGAATGTGGATTCAATGGGTTCAACTGAATATGCTTATAGGCTCGGAAACGGCTTGGATTTGTAGCGATTTGCCCGAGTGAAGATAGCGGACTTCCGCTGCCAACTCTCAATACCGACATTTCCACTTGTTTGAATGCTGTGGACCCAAAAGAGCTTCTAGTAGAGTGGTGGATGCTGGTATGTCCACTGAAAACGACCTTGTCAAAAAGGAGAAGAAGAGGAGCTGCATAATGTGTGCATTGACTGTCCCCAATCCGGTGAGCTTTCTAGTTATCCTCAGTCGACGATCTCTTCTCATCATCACAACCTAAAAGCAACAAAAAAAAGGCAGAGAAAATGAGCTAAAGTTTCCATTTTGTATGCCGGGAGCTCGAGAAATGGTGACACTGGTGAGGCTTACATAGGTTGAGTGGGCTAACAACTCCAATATGTTCTGAGATTTTCTGTTAGCAGCAGCATATGAAGCGGCTAGTCAGCCACCAACTCCAACTTTCTGTTCCTAGGGCTGATCCATACTTTCCCAGAGGAGACATGTTCACTTAAGAAACTCTATATATACAGACCCACTAGAAGCACCTTATTTTCCTCATCACAAACACATATAACCATCTGCTCCACATTTGGAAGGTTGTTTCCTTGAAGAGAAAGAGGCAAAAATGAGTCAACCCAGGAGCTTTCTGATCATTCTCTGTGTCCTTGCTCTGGCTCCACCTAGCCTCTGTGGCGAGGCAGGTCATGGGGGTTCCCTTTATCCGCAGTTCTATGACCAATCTTGCCCCAAGGCTCCGGAGATAGTGAAGTCGGTGGTGGCCAAGGCCATCGCGAGAGAGCCTCGAATGGCCGCCTCGCTCCTCCGCCTGCATTTCCACGATTGCTTCGTTAAGGTCAGCAGCGGCCAAGCAATCTCTCGGAGTAAAAGAGTCCCCATGTCTAAACATCGGTTTCGAAAAAACTGCATGCTAGAGCAGTCGCAGCGCCACGCTCCCCTTGTATAAAAATATTTTCTTGTACATGTACTCTCTGAGTCGGCACTCTACGCGAAAAGCATACGTTCTCACCGATCTTTTTTCCTGGTTTAGAAACTTCTTGATGCTTGGTGCATCAACTGCTACTCATAGTGTTATTTTTCATCGCCACAGTCGGGAGTAATCCACACTTACATTCTGCTGCGAATGTTTTCGATATTGTGACAGGGCTGCGACGCATCCTTATTGCTGGACAGCAGCGGGACGATAACCAGTGAGAAGAGGTCCGTCCCTAACAGGAAATCAGCCAGAGGCTTTGAAGTACTTGATGAGATCAAATCTGCACTTGAGAAGGAGTGCCCTCAAACAGTGTCTTGTGCTGATCTCTTGGCCTTAGCTGCCAGAGACTCGACTGCTCTTGTAAGCAGATATAGATACGTAGTCCCACAACTTCAAGAAGGAATCACAACTTTCTCACCTAGAAAAGAGAAGAAAAACTGCCTTTTTGTTTCAATTTGAACGCCTAACAAGCTGCAAATTACTGCTTGAATGTGTAAACAGACTGGTGGGCCTAGCTGGGTAGTGCCACTGGGAAGGAGGGACTCGAGAGGGGCAAGCCTGAGTGGCTCCAACAACAACATTCCTGCTCCAAACAACACTTTCCAGACCATTCTCACCAAGTTCAAGCTTAAAGGACTTGACATTGTTGATCTTGTTGCCCTCTCTGGTAAGACACTCAGAATTTCTTGACCTTAGTTTCGATTATAACATGAGATTCCGAGTTATAAAAGACTAAGTCGGACCCCTGTTACTATTGAAAATGTTGTCTTCGTGAAGTTGAATGTATTCTGAAATCAAAGATTTTGGCATGACCTATTACACAGGAAGCCACACAATTGGAAATGCAAGATGCACCAGCTTCAGGCAGAGGCTCTACAACCAGACCGGCAATGGGCAGCCCGACTTCTCGCTCGACCAATCCTACGCCACTCAGCTCCGTGCCCGCTGCCCGCAGTCCGGGGGTGACCAGAATCTCTTCTTCCTGGACTTTGTCAGCCCGATAAAGTTCGACAACAGCTACTTTAAGAACCTGCTGGTTCACAAGGGGCTCCTGAGCTCCGACGAAATCCTCGTGACAAAGAACCAGGCATCACTGGAGCTGGTGAAGCAGTACGCAGCGAACCAAGAGCTCTTCTTCGAGCAGTTCGCCAAGTCCATGGTCAAGATGGGCAACATCTCACCATTGACAGGGTCGAGGGGAGAGGTCAGGAAGCATTGTAGGAAGATCAATTCATACCAGTAGAAGAAATATCCAATCTACTAGTTGGATTTACTTCTTCCATTTCGGGAATGAATCAGTTCAACAATCTTAATTTGTTTGCTTTGTCCTACTCTGTTATGGCTGTTGTGTACTGGAATTGCAGAATCTCAATTTGTTGTTTTGAAGTCAATAATTTTCTTTTATAATGTTTTTGTTTTCTTCTCTTTTCTTGAATCAATTCCATTTCGAATCAGGCAGAGCTCGAACTTATCAAATCTAAAATGTATTTGGATATCCAGATAAAGAGTAGAGTACTTACATCAAATTGTTGGCTCATTTTATTTCTCCACCTCGAACATTAATTTTTCTCGATTAACCATTAATTCAGTTGAAGAATGGAAATGGAATCTCACAACCTAAATAGATTGATTGTAAATGACAAGCTGTGCACGAATCAATGCAAAAAATATGAATTTACTTATTTCTCTCTGCATCTTCTCGTTCGAATGCGAACACAACACTAAATACGAACAACAATTTGTTGCAGTAACAAAACCACCTGAAAATGGCAGATGAACTGGGACCAGTACTGAAAATTCCATCAGAATCTCCTTACATCGACCGTACAACCATTGTTTCGAGGAATACCGCAATCTTACAGAGGATACACCTCACGAACAGTGGAAAGAAGCCACCGGGTATGTTATAACAAGGTCAGTAAGCCAGATCCCTCCTTCTGCTTTGTCCCACGGCAGGGTACAGATCTATAAGCACAAAACAAACTTGAGGTTGATTGGTATGAAAAATGTCAACAGAGGTGCTTTTCCATGTCTCATAAAAAATAAAAAATAAAATGCAGTTTGAACGAAGAAAGCTCCATGTTATGAGGAAATAACAGCAATTGCCAAGCTTGGCAATAAAATTGCCACCAATGATATCGTTTAACATCGGTTGCGCCAAATATCTCCCACGGTTCCACTGCTAGTGCTTTTTCACTTGCTTCAGTAAATCTGAAGAAGAACGAAAATATGAAAAAGCAGGTCTTAGTCAAAAGAGCAGATATATGATGGAAGCATATAAAAGAGCATATTTGTCCGGTCAACTGTTAAATTATCTGACAAAATTCGAGTGGTGTGCTCTATGACTGGAAAAATAAAGCTACAATAGCCAATAAGCGTGCAAGGAGAACACGGAATAAGGCCTAAATACATCTTCCTGAGAATGATACATGAGATGCTCCCAACCAAAAACATACTTTTAAACCACAAATAAGCAAACTCTCTTACCAAATGTATTATGTCACAAAACAAGCAAAGATCTAAACTCAGCTTCCTAAATACTGACTACACACGATTGAAGATCTCACAATGCTTCAAAGCCTGTAATACCATAAAGAAAATAGCTGGTTGGCCTCATCCCTACTGACATTTGCCGCAAACCTCTTTCCGCTTTTGCTCCGTCTCTCTCACACAAACAAACAAAAAATGCAAGGTCCAAGGACTCCAAAAGGACACAACCTTACGGTCTCAGTTGACTAAGTCTGCTTGCCTTAACATATCGAATCTGGCGTGCTCCAGTGGGCACAACCTTACGGTCTCAGTTGGCTAAGTCTTCTCGCTTTAAGATATTGAATCTCTGGAGTAGCTGTAACTTTAAGTATCAGATGCTACTAAATGCATCATACTTGGTCTTGGTGTATTGCCCAGGATATTCATCATGTATAACTTTACTTTCCCTAAATTGTAGAACATTAACACAAAATGATCACGCAAAGTAGCAGAAAAGCTCGAATTTTGCTGAAAAAGCGATCACTTCAAAATTTCTTCACATATTCCCGCTACAATTAAATCAACAAAATTCACTAGAAAACATTCTTTTCAATCAATAAAAAGAGGATATAAGCAACAAGCTAGTCTGTAGTTTTTAAACTAAATCATTTTACAGTCAAAATAACAGCTTTAAACTGAAGTCCCATCGCACTTGCTCTATGTTACACTCCTATAAAGTCCCCAAGTAGAAATTCAAAAGGAAGATTGAAAGACGATAAGGTGCAATTACAAGTAGTTACAATAAAGAAGCACCCCTTCTTCCAACCCTTATGCACCTTGCCATCTCTGATTCTCTAAACATGGTTCAACACAAACAACTGCCACACCTTCTTTCTTGCAATGAACAGATAGATCCATCCCTGTACCACTGCCTTTATAAGATCCTTCAAATTGTTGGGCTCAGGTAGGTTGATCCTAGAGAACCTGGCTGGAGGGGTAAAGAAATGAAAGTAAAAGAGAAAAGCAGAATCGAGCTGCGGTGATATTATTATTGATTGTTTAGTATTATGGAGCTAAATATGCTACGTAGCTTATGATTTGGAACAAAGAGGAAAGCCAGTCTCTCGACCGTGGCAATGAACTCAGCCAGAAAAAAGGAAAGAACTTGTGGTTATGCCCTTCACTCAAGTGTGGTTTGCCATGTCTCCAAACACACCATCCACTAGGCACTTGTCTAGATCAAATCGCGCTCATCCAATCCATCCACATTATCTCGCCACTGCAACTTTCGTAGACATTACCGCCAATGATCCAATTGAGACACTTTCATCCCGCAAATACTTGGACTTAATGTTGAAGCACGAATTATATGCAACACGAAATGTCAACCAAACCATTTGCTTCAATACTTGGTCGAAATAAAATCATTTGCATCAGCAGACACACAAAATTAATGCAGCAAGAAGAAAATTTTTAGAAAAGCAAATGAACGCTGATTCATTACCTCACTCCATAGTGACTTTGGCACCAACTTCCTTCATCTTCTCCATGATCTTCTCCGCCTCTTCCTTCGCCACGCCCTTCTTCAACAGCGTCGGGGCCTTCTCCACCAAGTCCTTGGCCTCCTTCAGCCCCAAGTCCGTGCACGCCCGCACCTCCTTGATCACCTTGATCTTCGCGGCGGCGTCGAAGCCCTCCAGCTTCAGGTCGAACGCCGTCTTCTCCGCCTTCTTCTCGACCGGCGCGGCGGCCCCGGCTCCCGCCCTCCCGGGTCCTCGCACCGCGAACCCCATCCCAGGCATCATGACCGCCATGGTCGGCATATCCTCGATGCCCATCTTCTTGCGCAGCTCCTCCGTGAGGTCGGAGACCTCAAGGAGCGTGAGGGCGGAGATCTCGTCGACGATGGCGGAGACGCGGTCGGAGGGAGGGGGGCGCCTAGACTGCTCCGGCGAGGCCGAACAGAACTCACGGTTGAGGTAGTGGATGGAGGGACAGGGTCGGAAAGGACGGTGGATGCGGGTCAAGTGCGGGGAAATCGACCGGAGAAATCTCATTCTTCTTGAATGCTATGTGAACGAGAACAACATCTGATTGAAGAGCGAAAGGGAGAGAGATAGGCTTCAATGTAGAGGAATGGAGGAGTGTCGTTGGATACTGAAGTGGAAGCGATGAATTTGCATCGTCGTCGTCGTCGTCGTCTTCGTTTCGTCACGCTGGCTGGGCATAAACCCTACGAGGAAGGAGGCCTTTGCAAGCGATACGGGTCGAGTTCGGGTTCAAGTATGTCGGGTTCGGGTTCATAGGAGTCTGAATCATCATAAACGGTCGAGAAAATTTCAATTAAGAGCTCTAGTACCAAAACAACAAAGGCTATGACGTCGCCTCTAGGACGCGTCGCCTTGGGTTCGACCTCGTTTTTCTCTTTTCCAGTTAATTAACGACAATTGCAAGAACTTCTGAATCCACATAAGAAAACTTTTTATTTACTATGCATCAAAATATGTTCATAGCCCCTTTTCCAATTATATTACCATATTTTCCATACTATCCTTATATCAAAAAGCGAAACCTAGTATAGAACCCAAAATTTTTTGGCATGTTATTTAACAAGCAACTAGTCCGTCAAACATTATAACTGGGAGACTCAATTGATAATATACTATGCAAAATCATATAAGATATTAGGGGTATAGCAGGTGGATAGTTTCCCCTTTAAGACGTTCTTCGCAAAATGTAATCATAACATCCGCTTTTTTGGATCCACCCGAAAATCGATTTATTGATCCCCTATTTTACTAGCACCAATATCAATTAAAAAAGAAAAATCAATCCATTTTTGAAGGAGGAAAATAATGCAAGATAACAATAGGGAGAACTATTTAGTACCATTATGCCAGATGAAAAAATTTCAATATGCTCAAGAATCGGTTGCAAAACTCTTTTTCAAAAGAATATATATTCATATTATATAAAAGGATCGGTTCGGTTGGATGGTTCTCACGAAATCGAGAACCAATCGGTACTGCCATTTCGTAAAATTGGAATTGAACCGTATTCGTGAGTTACCATCCAAAATCAACCGATTGGGTAAGGTCATCCGATTTAAGTGGATCATGATTTTTTTCTCACTCCTATGGGATACACTCGCCAACCCCACTTTACCTACACAATGTAATTATATCACCAATAGAGTGCCTCCTCGTCCACGTCAAATACATCCACTGAGGTCATTTCAATATTGATTGGTGTGCCAAAGAGGGGTTCTGAGAACCCATATCTACAAATATGGAGAAATAATGGGGTGAGACAATGCTCTAAGTAAAGCCGCTAGTTCTATGATAAAAAAAATTAGCATCTAATCATTACTCCAAAGCCAAGCCAATAACATATCAATAGCAAATGCAATACCAAATCCTATATATACGTAGATATTATATATGTAAACTATTACTACGAGAATGCATAAATATGAGCATGCATCGTGCACTTTTATTCCATCAACCACTCTAGCATCAATCGATCGCACTCCGCAAAGATCTCATAACTCCCAGGGATCCTCTCAGCTCAACCAAGTAATTGCCCACTACTAGTGGCATCCCGAAACTCTCACCGAGGCATCCCACAACTAAGACGGGATATCTCCGTCACCTCTAGCGGCGAAGGATCTTATCTTTTCTTAGTGTCCATGCAATCATGATGTTCGCATCTAATAGACGTATTATCTTGAACTTTAGCGATAACACGAACATCGAACATATAACATAAAACCACACACGTACGTAATTTGCGTAAACAAACACATATTAATCAAAATACAACTACATAAAACTATAGAAATGCTTGTCTTAGTACGTATGCTCGTCTAAACCTAGCAAAATTTTTCCTTCATAAACAAATCTATGTCATACATAAATTATCATATATTCTTGCTCTAACGACCTCTATATGCACAACCGAACTCGAGCACCGAACCCATCGCCTTAGCCTAGAGCTAGAGACTCCACTTACCTCGCGAGATAAGATCGAACCAAGCTCGGACATAGGTGGTGACAATGAGCAGCCGAGAGGGTGAGAGGAGAGAGTGGCGTGCGTGAGAGAGAGGGGGGGGAGGAGGGAGGTGGGCGTGCGTGCAGGGTGCCAAATTTTTGGGTGAGTGAGTCCTTTTAAAAGTTTTTAGCATTCATTCCTCCTTATGATTATAGGCTAAGTGGCCCAATCCAAAATCGTTAAATGTTGATCTAAATGCAAAAGTTAGCATTCTAGGTTTGTAGATTTGCTGATTATGTCAAGATAATTGGTTGTTATCCATCCATGTGGCCTCTTTATAAATGAAGTTATAATAATATCATGATAGCCCTAGATTCTCTAAGATATCTTAGAATTAGGCAATCCAATAAAAAGAGCTCATTTGTCCCTTCATAATGAGATCTTGTCATATATACATAATGTTAGGCTTAGGTGGTGCCATTACTAAGTCTTTGGGTGTTGGTCTACTTCTAAAGGAGAACAACGTAGTTTCCTAGAGTTATAATTGTTCCAAAAGACTTGGTGGAGATGGTTCCATGCGCCCCCTTCATTGCCTACCTAGGTTGCACATGATTACCCTTAGATTTTCTAAGATAATTTGGACCCAAGTGGTCCAATAAAAAGAGTCCGTTAATTTATTCATTATGAGTTTTGTCTTATGCAAATAAAGACTAATTTATGTGGTCCAATAAGAGTAGATTACTTGGATGGTTTGAATATTTAGTTATGATGACATCAACTAGTCATGGTGATATTAAGATTCTAATTCTAGAAAAGTCCCCGACTTTCTAATTTTTCTACTCACCTTGGACACTGGTGACCGTGGGGTACAAGCTTTGTAAAATTTTAAGCTTGATCAGCTTGTATTTTTATTGATCTATTGTCGTTAGGCCGAATCCTCACCATTGTTGTCGCCGCGAGCTTGGCTACTGGAATTACCATATCGGCCGGCGCTTCCGCCGAGGTTGTCGGGGCCTGTGTCATGGTCCGATTTAGGTTGGTTCTTGATATCGGCTTATATCATATTAATTTTAGAGTTGAATTTTTTACCAATTCATTATTTTATTTTCTAATTCAAAAGTTTCTTAGCTAGATTATGTAAGATAAATTTTCGAATGTCACAACTATATCCCGCAACCGAAACAGGGCATCTCTATCACCTTGAGCAATGAAGGATCTATCTTTTCTTAGCGTCCACGCAATCATGATGTTCGCATCCAATAGGTGTATTATTTTGAATTTTAGCGATAACACAAACATTGAACATATAACATAAAACCACACATATACATAATTTGCGTAAATAAACACATATTAATGAGAATACAACTACATGAAACTATAGAGATGCTTGTCTTGGTACGTATGCTCATCTAAACCTAGCAAGGTTTTCCTCGATAAAAAAATCTACGTCATGCGTAAACTGTCATATATTCTTGCTCTAATGGCCTCTACACGCATAACCGGACTCAAGCACCGAACCCATCATCTTAGCATAGAGCTAGAGATTCCACTTACCTCACGAAATGAGACCAAACCAACCTTGGATGTGGGCGGTGACAATGAGCAACCGAGAAGGTGAGAGAGAGAGAGTGGCGTGCGTGAGAGGGAGAGATGGAGGGAGAGCGAGATAGATAGATAGATGGATAGCTAGATAGATAGATAGATAGATAGATAGATAGATAGATAGAGAGAGGAGAGAGAGGGGCGTGCATGGTGTCGAATTTTGGGGTGAGTGAGTCCTTTTGAGAGTTTTTGACAATCATTCCTCCTCTTGATTATAGGCTAAGTGGCCCAATCCAAAATTGTGAAATGTTGATGTAAATGTGTATCTATCTCGGTGGATTAATCTATACTACTTTCCTGTATCAATCCATCTTGGCTCGTTGTTGGTGAAGCCAATCCATTTCAATTATAACATCAAAGTCAAGCATTACTAAGACTATGAAGTCTATTATCACACTCCGATTTTCAATAGAAATTTCACAATTTCTATATCCTATGGTCAGTAACATATTATCTCTAAGCGGAGTAGTTACTACCAAAGGTTCATCAAGTAGTACGAGTGCTCAAATCATGCAACTTCACATATTGTGCCGAGACAAACAAATGAGTGGCCCCCAATATCAAATAATGTGTATGCCTTATGACAATGGAGAGAAAGCGTACCTAAAATAACGATTTGGGAAGCCGAAGCCTCTTCTTGGGTTATCGCATACATTTGTCCTTGAACAGGAGGGTCTTTGGGCATTTTTATCTTGATTTACTCCATTTGTTCCTCCCGTTCCACTGGACCTATTAGCTCCTCCAGGTTGGGGCATATTGAAATTGTTATGGCACCCTTGCTTGATATTGTTGTCCTCTTTGGGGACAATCTCTTCTTATATGTCCATATTGGCCACATTTAAAGTATTACATGCTATTTATGCACAGCCCACTTCCGTGAAATTCACCACATTGATTATAAACATTGTTCATCCGACTCTGCATAAGCATCTGTCCTTGTCCACTACTACTTCCCACCTAACTAAATCGTCCAAAGTTGGGTCGTTTGACCCTCCAAACTGGCCGGGTCGATTATCGCACCTAAAATTCCCTTGAGAAACTTGGAACCTTGGCCTTGCTTGTGTGGCCATTTCCATTTCTTCCTTTTTGAGCTCTTATTCTATGAATAGAGCCCGATGTAGAGTTCATTATAATCTCTTATATTAAAGGGAATCATTGCTTCCTTATTTTTGTTTTAGAGCCATTCATGAATCTTTTGGCCCTATCAATAGGATTTTCAACTAAACGAGGTGCGTACCTAGACAATTCAGAAAATTTTGCCTCATATTAGCCTACGGTCATGTTACCTTGTGTCAATTCCACAAACTCGGTCATCTTCTCAACTTTGACGCAATCCGAGGAGATACCGATTGTTAAAAGTTTCCGTAAAACGATTCCATGCAACTTCAATTCCTTCGGGGATTTCTATTCCCTTGGTAGCCCTCCACTAATACTTTGCGTGTCCAGAGAGTGGATGTTCCATCGGGATAAGTCAATCCGCATCATTACAGTTCAAGAGACCGAATAACTCTTCCATTTCGTCTATCCAACTTTCGGCCTCCTTCGGAGGTCCCATTCCACTAAACTTAGGTGGCTTCAATTTGAGAAAATGTTCCACCAATCCCCTGGATATGACGTTCTCCAACAATATTATTTATTCGCCGCCGCTGCTGCCGAGCCCGACGCTCTAGCAAAACTCCCACATTTGCCAGCGCCTCCGGAATTCCATCAACTCTTGGATCTGTGGGGCTCATTCCCGAGGAAGTCACACCTTCCCTCGACATCTTGTGGTTCCTCTGTACATGGATCATCCTTTTGTCATTTTCTTTCCACATTGTCTTTATCCAAGACTTCACAACCACAAGCAATGAATAAACCAATAATAAAGCAACATATTATCTCGCCTAGTATGCTACTTACGTCCCTATGAGTAGCTAATATCCTACTAATGGCTTGATATAAATGAGCTACTCATCCCATTTATCCAAACCAACAACCACATGCATCAAAAGTTTTAGACATATTTCAAGCCCTAACTTCTCCAATCTAGCGCACCTTATCACTACGGGTAAACTCAATGCTCGATACCAACTCGAGGCTAGGCCGTAACACCCCCACTCTAGGTACTACCAAGCAGAACCATGATGCCAAGCCATCACCTCTAATCATTTTCATTAGATAAGCATTCGTTCTCAAGCAAGCGGAAGAAATCAATGACGCATCAAGTGGAATTGGCAAGCTAATAATCAAGAGACATACACAAACCAACATGCCATCTTTGATACATATGAACAATAGTTCATCTTATTACATTAGCCAATTAGATTAATATTCAAATGGAGATGGTAACCTGGGCATCACCTACGTCACCTAGCCCTAACTATATATAATCTCACATCTCCTATTCGGTCACACATCAAAATGCCGCAACTCCAGCTCCAAGTTTGCAGACTTCCAAAATACCATTCAGCCACTTCGATCCATGCTTAGGCTACCGCCGCGGCCGACCCTCCATCGGTTACTCCACCGTCATCATTGTCACCAACATCTCTCCCGTCAAACAGGTCATGGGGAATGGGATCCTCGTGTTTGTCCATCGATCACTAGGAAGATGGACACGAATCGGTACACCACATGGGCCATGCCGACTCCGACATCGATGGTAAGGGTTGCGGTGACGCGAGTGAATGAGATCTCATGCTTGTTGGGGATCTCGAAATCCTAGGTCTCGATCTCAAGCTCTATGAAAAGGCCATAGCGAGAGCCCGAGGAAATTAAGTAAATCGGAATGGAACCCATACCTATCACTCTAAAACAACATATACCACAAGTATAAGTTATCTTAGTGAGTAAACTCAATCACTCTAATGCTCGCTCGATTCATCATATCACTCGAGACCACAATTAGCTTAACAATCAATTCATCTCGTACAATCCGAGTCCACAAATAGCATAAAAATCATATTATATATGCAATTATCACATGAATGAATGCTAGTCTTCCACTTGCACCACTTACCACCATTGTTCCCCAATCAATTTCCAACTCGTAATCTTAGTACTTTTCTCGGCTTTACCGCCGACCCTCATGGCAACTACCCGCCATGAGTTCCTCACTCCAGAGCTCCGTGTTATTACCACGTAGTATACCAAGTGCCACCTACTAGGGCATCACGTCTCCCTCGAGGAATTAATCACATTCTTTCCATGGCCTCACTCATACCGTAGCCTTCACTGCGGATGTCATGGAAAGGATGCTAATGCGATGGTATGTAGGGGTGAGCATCGTTCCAAGGGTGGAACAGAGAATCGGAGAACCGAACCGACGATTTCGATCTAGTTCCGGTTCCCTGAGTCTGGGCCTTTTTAGGAACTGCCGATTTAGGTTCGGGTTCTCGATTCTACCGTTCTACCCTGGAACCGAACCGGAACTAGAACCTAAATTTACAAAAAGTAAACCCTAGCTTTTTATTTTCTTATTTCTAATTTCTACTCTTCTCTTCTTTGAATTCCACGAGAGTAGACGACACACGCCTCTTTCTCACTTATTCCTCTCACTCCCACCCTTTCCTCGAGTCCTCGACGCCGATGACCCTTGCATCTTTGACCACCACCTCATCATTCCTCCGCACCCACACCTCCACCGACATCCTCCCTCCGACGGCCTCTCGGTGCCTTCCCCGGACGACGGCATTTCCCCCGCTATCCCTCGAGAGGCCATCCCTCATCGTCTATTGGGTTCGCGCTCGGCTCCCTCTCCATCCCTTCTATGAGTCGAAAACGACCCTTCCCTCAACGTTAATTGCATCTTCTCAATACCACACCTTCGAAATTCATAGTCTACATTTTTTCTTTTTTCTAGGTCAACGGTTGTGAGTTTGCATTCATATCCTTATCGGCTCACGAAAATGACTTGAGGTCTCTCTCTCTCTCTCTCTCTCTCTCTCTCTCTCTCTCTCTCTCTCTCTCTCTCTCTCTCTCTCTCTCTCCCACGCACGCAAGGTTTGGATGTGCGCACCTACTTAAGCATTCTTGTGATCTTGCATGATTCCTTATTCCTTGTCTTTCCTCCATGGTGAAGTCATCGCAGCTGCTCTAGGTGCAAGCACAAATTTATCTCCGGATCAAAAGAAATTGCAGGTTGCCTTTTTACGTCTCCGTTTGGTTAACAAATGAATACATCCGAATATAAGAACTATAGCTGAGATTTGAGTTTTAATTGGGTTGCTATGGGGGATAGTGAGCTTGTGTTAATTTGGGTTAATCTAATTGGGTTTATAGCTTGCTGCCATTGGGAAGATGTTTGTCTTATTAGTCTTTCCATAAATTGAGTTTTTGTATGCAAGGGCTTGTTTGTTGTATGGTAGAGCGAGTATTTTCTTAGGTAGAGGTTGAGACTTTGTCTATTCTCTTGGCCGTTTTCGGTCTAATGCAATGTATTTCATTTGTTGTTATTTATTTTTAGCATAGAGTGAGTGGAAGAGAGTCAATTTGAGATTTGGTAAATGCTTATAGCCTATTCCAGGTTGTGTCACCTCTCTAGCACAAATTACACAGGAGATATTAAGTAGCATGATATGTAAATGCTTCTTCGAAGATTGCCCATAGCCTATTCAAAAATGAACATGGTTTGACATTGCCAATGCCCATAACTTTGTTAAATATTTTTTATGTTCGCAAAAGAGCAACCCCGCTTTAATTTTGTTGAAGTCGAGAGATTCTATGTTGTGTGACAAAAATGATGTCTTTAAGGGTTATTTCTTATGAGATTCTTTGTGACAGTTTGTTGTTAATTCGCTATTTTTGGGAAATTATTATTTACTTGCTTTGGGATGAAAAGAGAGAAGGAAAAGTTATCTTCTATATAAAATATGAAATTTGATCTTTGCATTTACATCATGATTTTTCCAAGTGTTCCTATTTTATTGGTTGTAATTGGGCATTGCATTTATGGAAACTCCCAATTCATTACTTTTGTTTTTTTATGTGTAAAGTTAATGTATCAAAATAACTTGTCATTGGAAATGGATGGACTTGAGGAGATGACTCGGACACTCGAATTGGGATTGTCAACCAATGAAGGTGGAGAAGAGCCATCCTCGACCATGGGTGCGAAGTGTGACAAATTAGGTACTTGGTGCTGGTCTTCCTCCTCGTGATAAGAAAAGTACATCGATGTCTAGGATCATTTTTGCAAAAATCATAAATAAGAAGACTAGAAAAGCAAATAACGTGAGATGCATACATTGTGGGGTTCAAGTAAAGTGCAATGTTTCTAATGGTACTTCTTCGATAAGGAAGCATTTGGTAACATGCAAGAAGTTTCCTCGTAATGTAGATAAGAGGCGAAATTCTTTGCACCATGTAATAACAACGTAGATGGCAAGGTATGGGGAGATCCTGGTACTTGGTAGTGTCTTATCAACTTAGACGTTTGATCAAGATTGTTGTAGGCAAAAGCTTGCTTAGTTCATCATAATTGATGAACAACCCTTTTTGTTGGTGGAGCGTGTTGCATTTCGTGAGTATATCAGTGAGTTACAACCTCTTTTCAAGCATATATCACGATTTACTGGTGGCTAAAGATTACATGAAGTTTTATTTTAGTGAAAAAACTTGCTTGAAGACTTACTTTGGTAAGTATAATTCAAGGATCGCACACAACACTCGATACATGGACTTCTATTCAAAACATAAATTATTTGTGTCTCACTACATATTTTATCTATAAAAATTGGAAGTTGCATAAAAGGATCATCAATTTTGTGGTGATGCATAGTCACGGGGTAGGAAGATTGCGTAAATGGTGAAGAAATGCATCTATGAGTGGGGAATAGAAAAAAAGGTGTCCACAATCACTATAGATAATGTTAGTTCAAATAATGTTACAATTGGTTATTTAAAGGATAAACTTTCAAAAGAAGGGTCACTAATCTTATATGGTAAGGTCTTGCACATGAGGTGCACTTGCTCATATATAGAATTTGATTGTTAGATATGGCTTGTCTAAGGTAGCTGCTTCTATTGAACGTGTCCAAAATGTGATTCAATATGTGAGGAGCTCTCCCATGAGAGCCAAATCATTTCAACCTTGCATTGAGTGTGAAAGGATCACTTATAAATGTTCGGTTTGTCTTGACGTTGCCACTAGATGGAACTCCACTTACCTTCATGTTAAACACCGCCATAAAATTCAGAAAAGCCTTTGAAAGGATGGAAGAAGAGGATTTGTCTTTCGTAGGTGAGCTTAACCATGATCTTCCTAAAGATGATGATTGGAAAAATGTCATTATTCTTTCCGATTTTCTAGAACAATTTTATAAAGCCACCAAAGTGATGTCGAGGAGTTCATATGTTACTTCAAATGGTTATTTCGAGGGGATAGCTACTTTGTACAAATATTTGAAAGACGCAGCGGATTCTTTGGATCCTAAGCTTGGACCTATGGGAAAGACAATGAAAGATAAATTTGACAAATATTATGGGAATTTAGATAAGGTGAATATGCTAGTGTTAATTGCCATTATGTTGGATCCTACAAAAAAGTTGAATTATGTGAATTTTTATTATCGACAAATTTATGATGATGAATCGAGAATCAATGAGATGTATTATAAGGTGAAGAAAGCATTGGAGCAGTTATATGAATTTTATGAGCAATCTTTTGCTTCAAGCAAGCAAAACCGTAGTGGCCAAAGTCTAAGTGCTAGTAGTAATAGCTCCAATTCCGTTGGTAATGAAGCTAGTAGCAAGTATGACATCCAAGTTTGGCGGAGAACCTATATGCTCTCAAAGAAAAAAGCACATGATCGCAACAAATCTGAGCTTGACTAGTATCTTCAAGATAAAGATGAAGAGACTCTTGATCTTGATCTTCTAATGTGGTGGAAGACTACCGGCTCAAAATATAAAATTCTATCTTTGATGGCTCGAGATGTTTTGTCTATTCCCATAACTACCATTGCTTCGAGTCCACTTTTAGTACATCGAGTCTTGTGCTTGATGGCTTTTGGAGTTCATTTTACTCCTAAAGTTGTGGAAGCTTTGCTTTGCACTCACGATTGGTTAAGAGCCATTCGTATGCCGATTAACATTGAAGAGTGCATTGAGAATGCTGAAATGTTTGAGTCGGGTAAGTGATGTTTATATGTTTATATATTGTAATTCCTTTTTATATATTTCGAATGAATACTCTATTTAATCTCTTCTCTCTTTTTTTTTAAGATATGGATTGTCTTAGTGAAGACATTATCCTTGGTAATTAAACCTTACGGGTTGAAGTGGAATTGCTATATGTAGTGAAGCTTTCTATTAATCATTTCGGTTTAGTTAGCAGTAATTTTACTTTAAAACTAATATTAGTTTGTTGTTTCGTTTGGTTTCAGGTGGTTAGATTTTGGATCTCATGCGATCAAAAGGGAGGCTCGTGATAAGCTATTTGCATATGGATGTTTTGGTCCTTTTGGATGCTTTAGCAATTTCATCCGGAGTGGATGTTTTGGATGCTTTGTCAATTTTTCCTTGACTTGTTCCACAACCTTTGGGTCGAAAGAAAACCTTATGTTTCCTCTATGGAAGATCGAGCCGCATTCTTTTGTGCATTCAAAGAATGTTTCCTTTGGGCATTACAAAATGCATCCAAGTGGGGTGTTTTACTTTTTTCTTGCAAGTTTGAATGTTGATCATCTTTTGGGTAGGAGATTGGAAATTATGTCTCAAAAGCATACTATGTTTAAGCTCTTTTCCTTGTGATAGTAATAGTTTGTCTTCTCAATATTTTCGGGTATTTTATCGAAGTGAGCTCTGTTCATTGATGTCAAAGGACTTTTGTTGAGAATATTCTTGTAAAACTTTTGTGGGAAGACTTTCTGCTTAGTTTCAGTCCAAATATTCAAACTTTCTTCTATTTTGATGCAAAAGGAATCGTATTGACAAGTTCTAGGGTACCCTGGAACCGGATCCGGAACCTTTGACGGGGAAGGTTTCAGGTTCCAAGGTATATATGGTAGGTTCTAGGTTCCAAAAAATGAGGAACCCTGTATTAGCGGGAAGGTTCCAAGTTCCGGTGAAACCTACCCGAACCTGGAACCGCTCACCCCTAGTGGTATGATTCTTGCAAGGCAGCCCAACTTCACAACCAAGCATAACAAGGAAACATCACAATCTAACATGCACATCTCGTTTATTTATTCATTCTTTGATGATCGCTACGCGACCAGTGTACCTATGTTTAATTATATCCATTGGTGTTCAATTGTTCAAAACCACACCTCCAATTCTTAGTTACATGTCACTCAACTTCCTCTCGATAAGACCATATGGAATCAAATAAGATTAACGATAACCACATTTTATCCTCACATACTTTAGGAGTCCTCGGCTACTCGGTTCTTTGTCGCCAATTCTACAATACATTATTTGGTTGATAATCCTTTCGCAACTAACAACAATATTCATACTTACAAAAGTATACTATCCCTCGGCTAGCACTACCCCGCGTGGAGTTATTACCAACACTACCCCACGGTCCTAGGTTCAATCTACAACCGACGGCCTAGCTAAATCCATCACCAACTTCTCTATCATCAAGAGCAATTTTCCAAACTTGAATCCATGCGTAACAATACAAATATGACTACTCCCCTTCTTGAACTACCGGCGCTGAGTATTATATACAACTAATCACTCCTCAAGGCCATCAAGCTACCATTCATCCCATCCCCACAAATTGAGCTCAAGATTTCATTCCTTCCTCACCAATTCAAATCACTTAACCATGGGCGAATATATCATGAAACGGGTGAAGGTGAGAGAGAGAAAATTAGACTCCACGAGAATTCGGCAGTCAACGGCGGTATAGAGAGGTTCCACTTCCTAAGCCTCACCGAAAACTTCTTGAGTGGAATGCCTAGAAAATTAAAGTTTTGGAGGGGCTTTCTCTCCCTTTTATCCCCGGTAGATCACACGAGCAAGGGCTGAGGGGGTGTTCCATTTTCCTAAGTTCATCATGAGCTGACTTTGCTTAGTAGATGAAGTTATTCTGCCAAGTGTGATGTCCGCTATCACCTCCACATCTCTACGCACGGCACATCCTCCTCTTCTAATTTGTGCACAACACACCGCCACCTTAATTTGCCGCCCCTAGTCTCCTATTTCTATGCAAATTTCAACTTTTAAATGTCAACCTTATGATATATTCGGCTAATACCACTTCGTAGGGATTTTAATGTGAAATAATCCCCCCTCTATCATCCCCTTGCTTGCGTTCGCATTACCCAAACGTGGGAAACAATCCCCCCATTATGCATGTCAATTCGTTGACTTCTAGTTTGTATTCCAAACTTGCTATTTCTTCAATTAGAACCCAATTATCTCACTATCAAATTAGCAACAACCACAATTTTCCCGCTAAGTGCATCCGCCACTTTGTTCGCTTTACTAGGGTGATACAAAATCTCATGATCATAATCCTTTAATAGTTTCATCCACCGTATTTGTCTCGGATTCAATTCCTTCTATGAAAATAAGCATTTTAAACTCTTGTGATCGGTGTAAAACTCGAATTTCTCCCCGTACGGGTAGTGCCGCCATATTTTCGAGCAAATATCACCGCTACTAATTCCAAATCATGTGTCGGATAATTCTTTTCATAAGGTCTTAGCTATCATGAGGCGTAGGCAAATACACTTCCATGCCGCATAAGGACACACCCAAGTCCTTAGCGAGAAGCATCACCTATACACCTCGTATCCGCCAGGTCCTGATGGTATTGTTATTATTGGTGCCGTTGTTAGCCTATCTTTCAATTCTTGAAAACTCTTATCACATTCTCATGTCCATTCGAACTTCGTATCCTTTTTAGTCAATTGTGTCAATGGACCGACAATCTTAGAGAATCATGTCACAACCTAAAATTCAAGAAAATCTTAGGTTAATGAATTACCAGATTAATTAAATGAATTAACTAAGCTGGTCCAAGCTCTCCCGAGCTCTACCAATTCGTAACTTAGGTTAGCTTGATTTTAATCAAAAGATTTTTAATTTCGGAACCGCCACTAATCTTTTTGGTAGGTAGATAAAATACCTAAATAAAGTATGGGAGAATACTTTATTTTCTACTAGCCGACATTTAGGTTCGGGGACTTGATTATGTTAATTTTTCAATTAACACCCTTTTGGTACCATTCTTGTCAAAAAATTTCTTGATTGGCAAATTCAATTGATTTCTTCAAAAACCAAGGTGCAATCTATTTTTGGAATTTCTTGATTAAATGAATGTCATGCAAATGCAACTATATGACATGAATAATAATGACATGAAATGCAAAGGCTAACTATATAATGTCGTGATAAAAATCATATAACATGAATAATGACCATGCATGATGACTTTTAAAAAAATGAATTTTAATGCAAATAAACATGAGTTCTACCTTAAATGACATGCAAAATGATAATCTAACATGCAAACTAGATTTAAAAATTAAACATATATTGATATGGAATATGCATGAATAATGGGCAAAACATGGCATAATGTGAAGCATGAAAAACATGACGAGCAAAAATGATTTCTATCCTACATGCATATGAATGACATGTTTTGTGACTTTTCGTTTTTAGAGAACTAGCAAAGGAAAACGATTCAAAGATTAATAACAATTAACATAAATTAAAGAATTGATTTCTCAAAGCTCAATTTTATATTAAAAGCCATCTTGACATTTATGTCCAAAAAATTCATCCAAGACCAAGATTTTATGATTTTTTATGAAAAATAAATCAAATAAAAATTTAATAAATCTTAAGCATAATACACTTTTATATCTAAAATTCCCAATGAATTCGCTTTGTACCCTAGAGGTGGGGTCGGAAGATAATTTATTCACGTCGTACCCTTGGGATAGGGTCAGATAGTGAATTTATGTATTATGAAATTTGTCGGTCCGATCCCAAAGTTATGGGATAGGGTAGATAATTTCATTATGCGGATGACATTATACTTCGGGGGTGAAGTCAGATAATCATCCATGATGCACAAAATCCGAGGGACTAAGGCATAAGAGAGCATGTATTATACTCAAGGTATATTATAAAAATATTTGAATTAGACTAAAGTTTTATAAAAAAATGAATTTTCGGCCAAGCTAAGGGGTAGGTGCCGAATTTTAAAGGGGACAAGCCCCTATCCACAAAGAATTCATATATCTTTTAAATTTAGGAAATTATCTCTTAATATTTTCAAAGTGTATTAGATAATTTCCAAGTTTAAAAGATATGATCAGAATTTTAAAGGATCCCAATTCAAACTCAAGATAATCTTAAATTTCCCAAAAGATGTGCACAATATCTTAAGGATATGATCAAGATCTAGATTATCTTAAATTCAAATCAAATATCCAGAAATATACTGCAAATTCGAGAAAATGCCCTCAAAATTTTCACAAGCTTCCACAAGCTAAAAGATATGCAGAAAAATTCAAATTTGATATGCAAAGATCAATCCTTATCCATGAACGACCCACCAAATCTCAATTGAGTATCACTATTCTTATCCTGTCAAGATTCACTTTTATCTTATCAATTTTAGAATGTGCAAGATAATTTAAAATCAATCAAGATAAACGAGACAAAGTGAAACTTGTCCAAATCAAGTTCAGATTTTCGGATCTAAAATATTGAGTAAAAATTCGATTTTTTCATGCATGCTTTCAATTTAATAACTTCTTGTGAGATGGACAATTATCATTGACTAAACTTTAGCAAAAATAAAGCACCAAAGCAAGCAATCAATCACATAGATAATGAATTCTAAGATAGACCAATTAGATTCGTTCGTTACCTAATTTGAAGCTTGAGCCAAAAAATATTGGTGAGCAAATTCCTTAGACCGATCGGCTATGGAACTCGTGCACACCTAGAAGACTTCGACTTGGTGAATTTGTGGCAGCCAATTCACACCTCGAACAGTCCCGAACAACAAAGCAATCGCGCCAAAACTATATTAATCGATTCCAAACTGTGACCAATAAATCTGCACTAGACAGGAAGTGTAATCTGAAAAGCAACTGCTGTTTTTAGCACAAACAGCAGCTTTTCAGCCCCCAATCAGTGATGTGTAGACTCTTAATAAGCAGAAAAATTGCAGCCCCAGTTGTCAACCAAAATAATACCGAACAGCAGCTTTTATGGACCAAACAGTGAAGAAAACCGGTGCTGGTTCGCAAGGACTTCAACAGCACGGATGGGCTATCACGTGCGTCGGGCAACTACACTTTTTGTGGAGGATGATGGAGCGAAAAAAACATGGAGCGTCGGGGAAGCAGACAACGGCGAAGATGAGCTGGATGCGCGACGGATGGTGGTGCACGAGTGGGTGAGAATAGTGCCTCCGCACCAACTCTTCACTCCCTTTCTCTCCTTCTATTTTCTCACGTATGTTTAGAGCTTTGTGAGCCGAAAATCCTTGTCGACCTCCCCCTTAACCCTTGGTATAATGACATATATAGAGAAGGGTTTACTAGTAAGCATAGGATTTAATCTAGGCCATCAGATTAGAAGTCCTAGCTAGGGTAGGATTTAATGGTAGTCATAGGATCAAAAAATATGATAATAAAGAGTCTCATTCTCTTAAAATACCCTAGGAATTTCGGCAATGAAGAGTGGATATAGGGCCAGCCGAGAATTGCTCTTTTGTGGGCTCATTCGCTCAAGTTCGAGCTCTAATTAACTAAATTATTAATTAATTAAATGCCTTAAACTTTTATGAGCAAAAAAGGGCCAATTTAAAATTAAAAATAGATCCAAAAATTATGTGAAATTTCAGCACACATGACCTTCAAATTGCCGAAAATTTACTGTTAATTTGAGTCCAAATTGCCTAATGGAATTAAGCTCAAATCCCTCATGGTAGTCCAAACAAATGCGGATATAATGCATGATAAAAATAAACATGAAAAATTATCCAATTATTTTTTGTTAGAACTAAAAAATTGGCTCTGATTTTTGTATGCAAATGACTGAAAATGGGGTTAGTCAAAATTTTGATGTCGACATAATTCTTGCATAAATCTTCTATAATATCCCGCAAGTCCTAGGAAACTTCGAATTTTAGTCACTGTGGTCGGTCTAGGCCAATTCACTATGGCTTCAATTTTGGTTGGGCCTACTAATATTCCTTCACCACTGACCACATGTCCTAAGAAAACCACTTGATCCAACCCGAATTTACATTTACTAAACTTAGCATACATTTGATGTTCACGAAGTGTTTGCAATGTCATCTTTAAATGTTCCTTATGCTCCTCTTCCCCTTTGGAGTACACCAAAATATCGTCAATGAAAACAATGACGAATTAAACCAAGTATGATTTGAACACTCAATTCATTAGATCCATGAATGTCGCAGCGCATTAGTCAATCCAAATGGCATTACCAAAAATTTATAGTGTCCATATCGGGTCCTAAAGGCAGTCTTAGGGATATCCTCTTTTTTTATTCTCAACCGATAGTATCCTCGACCATAAATCGATTTTTGAAAACACGGAAGCACCATGTAATCGATCGAATAAATCATCGATCCTTGGTAATGGGTACTTATTCTTGATTTTCACTTTGTTCGCTTGTTTGTAATCTATACAAAGCCTTAAGGATCCATCTTTTTTCTTTACAAACAAAACTGGTGCCCCCACGGCAATGTACTTGGTCGAATGAATCCTCTATCTAATAACTCCTGTGGTTGCACTTTTAGTTCCTTTAGTTCCGTTAGAGCCATCCGATATGGGGCTTTCAATATAGACTCCGTTCCAGGAATTAATCCAATTACAAACTCAATCTCTCTCTCTCTCTCTCTCTCTCTCTCTCTCTCTCTCTCTCTCTCTCTCTCTCTCTCTCTCTCTCTCTCTCTCTCTCTCTCTCTCTCTCTCTCTCTCTCTCTCTCTCTTTCTTGGCAATCCTAGAAGTTCTTCGGGAAAAACATCAGGAAACTCCTGAACTATAGGGATCTCTTCAAAATTTATTTCCTTCTTAGATTTATCCTGCACTACCGCCAGATATCCCTAGCATCCCTCATCAAGCAATCGCCAAGCTTCCACGGGTGATATGAGGATTCTAGACGTACTTGCCCCATTTCCTATTAATTCAAAACTAGGGCTATCGGGTGGATTAATTTGTACTACTTTCCCGTAGCAATCTACCTTGGCTTGTTGTTGGTGAAGTCAGTCCATTCCAATTATAACATCGAAGTCATGCATCACTAAGACTATCTAGTCTATTATCACACTCCAATCTCTAATAGCAATTTCACATTTTCTACAAACTATGGTCAGTAACATGTTATCTCTAAGCGGAGTAGTTACTACGAGAGTTCATCAAGCAAATGGTGCAACTTCACATATTGTGCCGAGACAAACGAATGAGTGGCCCCCGAGTGTCAAATAATGTGTACGCCTTATGACCATGGAGAGAAAGCATATCCGAAATAATGGTTTTGGAAGCCGAAGCCTCCTCTTGGGTTATCGCGCACACTCGTCCTTGAACAGGAGGTATTTGGGCATTTCTAGCTTGACCCGCTCCATTCATTCCTCCGGTTCCACCGGACCTATTAGCTCCTCCAGGTTATGGAATAATGAAATTGTTGTGGCACCCTTGCTTGATACCGTTGTCCTCCTAGGGGATAATCTCTTCTTATATGTCCATATTAGCCACATTTAAAGCATTGCATGCTATTCATGCATGGCCCACTTTCATGAAATTCACTACATCGATTGCAAGCATTGTTCATCCGACTCTACATAAGCTTCTCTCCTTGTCCACTACTACTTCCCGCTTGACTAAATCGTCCAAAGTTGGGTCATTTGTTCGAGTAAAACCTTGACCCTCCAAACCGGCCGGGTCTCTTATCGCACCTAAAATTCCATTAAGGAACCCGGAACCTTGGCCTTGCTTTGTGTGGCCATTTCCACTTCTTCCTTTCTAAGCTCTTCTTCTATTAACAAAACCCGACTATAGAGTTCATTATAATCTCTAACATTAAAGGGCACCAATTGTTTCCTTATTTCTGTTTTAAGGCCATTCGGGAATCTTTTGGCCCTATCAATAGGATTTCCAACTAAACAAGGTGCGTACCTAGACAATTTAGAAAATTTTGCCCCATATTGGCTAACAATCATGTTACCTTGTGTCGGTTGCACAAAATTTTGCGGATCACACAAGGAAAGGTGAAGGGAGGGTTCCATTTTCCTAAGCTCATCATGAGGTGACTTTGCTTAGTAGAGGAAGTTATTTTCCAAGTGTGACGTCCGCTATCACCTCCACATCTCTACGCACAACACCTCCTCCTCTTCTAATTTGCGCACAACCCACTGCCACCTTAATTTGCCACCCCTCGTCTCCTATTTCTATGCGAATTTCAAGTTTTAAATGTCAACCTTATGACATATTCGGCTAATACCACTTCCTATGGATTTTAAAGTGAAACAATCCCCTCTTTATACCCCTTACTTGTATTCATGTTACCCGAACGTGGGGCCTTAAGTTCAATGTAGATGGAACTTCTAAGGTAAATGTTCTCACTAAATTGATCGTCCAATAAGATATGACGTTACACGTTTTCCAATCGATTGCATCCTGTATCACTTATTGTGAATGCCTTTCTCAATATATCCAAAATGACTTTCATATGAGAAAATGAACTTTCCACCTCACTATATAGGGTTTTCATAACAACGTCGGATAATAGGTCCCAAAAGTACATTTATAGAGAAGGGTAGTATCTGTCTCAAATTACAACCTACTACGGTAGTAATCAAGCTTTACAATCAAAACATTCTTAACTTAAGGAGCTGGTTCTCAAGATGCTACACTTGAGGTGACGGAGATGCCTCATTTTAGTTGCGGAATGCCCCATGTCAATGGGATGCCCGGGATAAGTTTCGGGATGCCGCCGGTAGTGGGCGATGCCTTGATTGAGCCAAGAGGACCCCGAGCCGGGAGTTTCAAGATGTCGCGGAGTGCGATGCCTAGTTAATGCCGGAGAAACCGGTTGATGCCACGATGATGATGATGATGCTATAAAATGTTCATGCATGCGTACTCATGTTTATGCATTTTCGTAGTCATAGTCTACGTATATATTCTACGTATACGTATATATTCTACGTATATATAGTATACAATTGGTATTGCATTTGCTATTGATGTGTTATTGACTTGGCTTTGTGAGTAATGCGACTAGTTAGACGTCAAACTATTTTCTTATCCTAGAATTAGTGATTTTACTTAGCGAGCGTTGTCTCACCTCATTATTTTTTTCAAATTTGTAGGTATGGGTTCTTTCGAAGGCCCACTCTTTGGCACACCAATCAATATTGAAATGACCTCTGTGGATGTATTTGACGTGGACGAGGAAGCACTCTACCGACAATACGATTCCATTGTGTGGGTGAAAGTGGGGTTGCAGAGCATATCCCATACCATTTTTCAGCATGATCATCAATGGAGTCGAACTCCGCCCCTCCCGAGTTACAATGGTCCGATTGGACCTAGTAGCGGAAGCGCCAGCCACGGTTAAATAACATGCCACGGAGGGGGACCAATTTTGGTAGATTGTCATCGATAGCGGCGCTAGGTTCCCCAATCTTTTGATCTAGTAGATAGTATGTGAAAATAGTGTAATGGTAATTGGACGAAACCCTAGAGGACCATGTAAAATATTTTGATGCATAGTAAATAAAAGTTGTGTCTTATGTGTACTTAGAAGTTCTTGTAGTTGTCTATACACTTTCGCATATTGCTTAATGAAATGGAAAAGAGAAAGATGAGGGTCAAACCCGAAGGCGACGCATTGTGGGGCTTCACAGCCTTTGTTGTTTTGGTATCCTCTTTTTTCAAATAAGAATCTGAGGTGGATCTTTATTTTAAATAAAAGCCTAAAGTATTCAATTATTTTTTAAAAAGAGCATGACCGAAAGGCATTTTCGTCCTCTACTTTTTTGAATTTTTTTTTTTTCTGTTTTTTCCATTTCTTTTCTCTCTTTTTTGCCTTTTCTTTTCATTTTTTATTTTTCATTTTTTCCCTTCCCTCCCCAGGCCATCGTCAAAGTCCGGCGAGGGCCACCTCGCCTGGGCCGACATTGGGCTACCTTTCTCGCCCAAGCTAGGGTTGCCCTCGCCGACGTTGGTTGAGGTCAAGGGGAACCCTCACCTGGCCTCGCCAACTCAAGCAAGAGCTTCCCTCGGCCGATGCCAACGCCGGACCGGGCAAGGGTAGCCCATTGCCGCCCAAGCGATGGCTTAAGGAGGAGAGGGGATGGGAGGGAAAAAGAAAAGAAAAGGCAAAAAAAAATGAAATGAATTAGCAAAGAGAAAAACATAAAAAGAAAGAAAACTCAAAAAGTAAAAGATGAAAAAATGCCCTTCGCCAAACTCTTTTTGAAACAATTTGAGCACTACATGCCCTTATTTGAGAAAATGAGAGCACTTTAGACCCTTAATCAAAATTTTCCCTAAATTATTTGCACACACAATCACAACAAAAATCCCATAGACGAATTCGTTGTTTCGAATGAAATTAAGGATTAATGTGGTCGTTCATGCGTTTGTAAGATTTAGAAAAAAATTTTTTTAAACATCCGTTCATAAAAGTAAATAAAAATTATTTTAAGCGATTAAAATAATTACCTTTAAAATAATATTTTTCATATCATTCATTTAAATTTGCTTATTTATATTTCCATCCATTTAAATTGAATTGACTCTTGATACATTTTCTTCGACAAGTCAAAGATTCAAGAGCATTGATTATTGTATCTTTTTCTTAAATAATCTCAAAATTAATTCGATCGGCTAACCTAACAAATTACGGGAATATCGACTTGTAACTTTCCCACGAATCAAATCGGGTCGAACTTGGTTATCCGATCAACCAACCAATGAATTGGAGAACTAGCTTAAGTTATTGTAATGAAATTGATGGCACTCATTTTTGTGGGCTCACTAACTCGATTACCTTTCGCCCCAAAAAAAAAAAATCGATTACGAACTCGTAGCACGACGTTTCTTTTTTATTCCTACGTTATACTAACGCAAGACTCACAAATCTGAACTTAAGATGTTCGTGTTTGTCGCGACTGCTTAAAAAAGGCGGAAGAACATTGTTTAATGCCGTGAAAAGAATAAATGTATTGTTTAATGCCGCGAAAGTAAAAAAATGTCTTCATTAGAATCATGACTTAATACAAAACATAGCTCCCTAAAATTATAGTACATGTCAATTGCTGTGATTCAAGATGATTTATAATCGACGGGCCTACGTAACTCGAAATTTGCCTCTGCAAGATATATGATTCGTTACACTAGCATACACGATTACACAACTGAACCCTTTCCAAAATCCATCAGTTCCGTTTGTTTCACCGAAAATAAATTATTTGAAAAATATTTTCCTTAAAAATGATTATCCATATTGTTTATAAAAATAAGTGAAAAAAATACTTAAACATAAATTAATGTCAACAATAAAAATATTTTTCATCAAAAAATTATTCCCAGCGAAATAAGAAATCATTTTTAAAAATTTTATTTTTCAAATTACTCATTTTCAAGAAGGCCTTGCCCCTTTCATCTATCTAAAAGTGGAATTATTCTACTGATCTGGTTCTTCCTTTCCTCATGAGTGCACGGGCTTGACGCACAAGGACGAGCACTCTTCCGTTTGGGCACTACATTACCCTCAACCTCAACCCCACCATACGTACTTTCGGATCATGATCCGTTGCTTCGCCTCAACAAGCTGGATGAGCTACAATCCCGTTCTAAGTAAATTCTAGTTCATTGTCCAACCCCAACTCATTCCCTATAAATGGCAAGGGGGGCAATCTACTCGACTGACTCGCTGGCCCTGAGCAGTCAACATTAAGAATGGCGGGATTTCACCGGTACAAACACCTGTTCTGTTGTCTTGTTGGCCTGGCAGTTGGCATTTGAGAGTGGAGAGTCGGACTAACTTGATGGCCATAATCAAGCTTCAGCTGTACCGATCTCAAAACACAGCGCTCGTTTCAGCACAATTGAAAGTAAAAACCACTCGACTTATCATTGGGCATGAGTTTAAATAGCACATCAAGTTGGCTCAATCATATTTCACACGACAAAGATAGCTAGAGGAAGCGACCGTGCCTGAATTAAGAAAGCACGGCCTTTGCATTACAAGCTCAAACTCAAGCTATGATCATATGATGGGGTCGCAGCAAAGGTTTATAAAATCAGAATGACAAGAAATAGAGATAACATTAAGCTACAGGAGAATATAATTGGCAATTTGCACCAGGCACACAATGCACTGCAAAGGGTTGTATCAGTTAAACCCAAAGAAAGCATCCCAGCATCTTTAAAGAAGCTATAATTCATTCATATCACCGGTTCAAATGGGTGCATGGAAACTGCACCAACCATTCCTTCGGAGAATTGCAAAGACCTCAGTTTGTTCTGCACACAGTTAAGCAAGAAATCTTCCTCTTCCTTTACAAAATGCCAGACATTGCCACTTTACAGGAGGGTTATTAAAGCATTTGACCCAATCACCAGTTTTTTCCCAGGATTCTCTCTTTTCTTTTCCTTTTTTCCCCTTTCAATTTCTTTTGAAGAGATGCCTTCTACCCTAGTACTTTAGCAATTACTAGAGGAAGATTCCTTCATTGTTATACTTTATCATCATGAAACCACCACCTGGTCTCTTTAGGAGACCTCCCATTCCGACAGTTCTTCACATAACGATCGTTATCTTCTGGGCGTTGCTGCGAAGGATGTCAACAGACTGTTAGATCAGACTAAGAACAAAATGGAAGAACTACTCCCTCCAAACTAACAATAGGGGGACACAAATAATTTAACTTATGACTAGTTTGAACTTCACCCTGCAACCAAAAGTACAGTCTAATCAAGATAAATTTAAGTAACTTAGTATGGGAACAATTGGTGATCATACTCGGTGCTGCAGTGAGTGCACTAACAAACATTAGGTAACCGCAGTAGAACTCAAAAGATATAAAGACAAACCTTAACAGTCGAGCTAGAAAGCATGGACAGAATGCTGATGCAGACGGAACTGACAGTCATAGCGGGCGACCAAGAATCGTACAATATGTCTAGCAATAATAAAACAGAGATACGTATCATTCCTACTGTCAATGTAGACAAAAGCCAAGTCAAATAGACATTGAGATTCACTTTAGGCACATGATAACCACGATCGACATGGAAACGATGATCTACTAAATGCTAATATCTAATGTATCTAAAATAATCCAAACAAATAGCTTTGTGTGTGCGTGCTGTGCATGTGGGTCACACACAGAGAGAGAGAGAGAGAGAGAGAGAGAGGTACAGGGAGAGGGAGAGGGAGAGGGAGAGGGAGAGGGAGAGGGGAGAGAGAGAGGTACAGGGAGAGGGAGAGGGAGAGGAAGAGGGGGAGGGAGAGTCTCAGCACCTGTTCTACACAACTTGACAAATTATACAAATTTCAAATTGTATAATTTTTTTCTATCAAAACTCCATAACTTGGAAGAATTTATCATTTTTCGTTTCATGGCATTTTGGCAACGCACGTGATGTTCCGTTGTGTTTATTATCTACTTAGGACTAACATCCAAATAACAAACAGAAACCATCTCTAACCATGTGTGGCAAGACTATCTTTCATAAACAAGAATCTTCTTGCAGATATGAATTGTAGGAGAAGGATTTAAAGGGCAGGCCAGTCTAATGGTTCACTTTCATGATCTGTCTACATAAGCAGCAGATCACAGAAAGGATAGACCTATAACAAATAATGACATCACCTTTATGAAGTTGCAGTGGCAAAGCCACTTAGATAACTGAATCATTTGAGAGCTTCAAGATAAATTGAGACCATAGTATCAACTAAGTTAACGTTAAAATATGGCGAGGAGAAGATAAGCAGATATATCACCCACGATTAATAAAGAAACAGCAAAGACAAGTATCAAAGTTACTTAAAGAAATAGTTTGGTTAAATAGCTATGGATCCAACACATTGGCTACAATGACCTCATCCTGAGTAGAGAGAGACAATAGACAACATCGGTGTTTTAAAAAATTATGCCAAAGAAGCATACTAGCTTTGATTAATTGAAAGTGAAGTAGTTTGTCAAATAGATATGATGCTTATTTCAACAAGGTGTAGTACATGCTCATTGATTAATACACAGAAGAAGACCTTCCAGCGAAATTAACATCACTTTTCAGGTAAGACTTTGGATCGAAGCTGGTATTATCCGTACCTATATAACTTATTTACAAATCAAACCTCATGCTGAACTTAAAGATGTGTTAATGTTAAAGATACTAGTGCTCTGAACGTACTTAGCATCCGGAGATTATACTTGTCCAAAAAAATTGCTCTAGTGATACATTCTGGTGCGGATGAGATTTTGGAAAATGTTTCATTCACTAATCCCAGAAGGCTAGACTAGTGTTGGCAGAATTTATCAACAGCAATAACTTTAAAGAAAAGCAACCCCATTAATATGAATAGGAAAGAGAAACTTCTCAAGAGGGATGTTTCACTACGAGAGCAGTTGCACATATGATTCTATATGCAAGCTCACTACATTAAAGGAAAGCATCAATTGCAAGCTTTGTTAGTGGAGCTGGTTGTCAAATGTAGACTCAGAAGAAGCTTATGAAAGATGGTTCGATATCAAATTTGGTAAATACAAAGTGTAACTGGACCCAAAAAAAAACAAACCAAAGTGTAATTTCTAGAGTTCCCACAACGACAACTTCTTGGAAGTTATGATTCTCCAAACAGAAAATCAATTACAAGCAACTTCAAACCATGATAAAGAACATTGAGAGCCAAAGTCACAGACATGGAGTTGGAAACCAGCAGAAACACATCGGTAAGCTGAAGCCAAAGACACAAGCAAGCAGGAGGGACTCTAGTTATAGCAGAACTCATGGCACGTTGCGAGTAAGCTATTAATAGTTTACACCACCACAAAAGGAACTTAGATAATTTAGCCTTATAAAGTTGCCAATAGACACAGAGGCGTCACGAAATTACTATTTAAGACTCGGATGATAATGTACTTCTTCAGGTAGCCTAAGATAAAATCATCTCCTTTGGATTGGACAAAGTTTTTTATGCACCTGATTCTCGCAGAAGATAAAGACAATACAAGCTTCTAATATCCACTCTCCAATGCCATAGTTTGGAGCTACCGTGTAAAGCATAGATGCAATTCCCAAGAAAAGATGCACGATGTCTTCAAACCTTCAATACTAACCACACAGGACATATTATCATCTCAAGAATATAATCAACTTCTACTACAAAGCAACCAAAGTAAAAACAGAGAAAGCAAAGAAGCACAAAAAAAAATGATTCCCAGATACAACTTCGAAGCAATCCGCCTAAATTACCTAAACAAATATGGCCGTTGCTGTATATATGAGGATGAAGTGGAGCCGGAGGCAGAAAAATGACCTGTCAGCGGCAAACCCATGTTGAACAAAGAATCAGAATCATATTTAAACCCTAACCACAAACTCAAATAGCAAAATCCGCACCCGCAAAAGCCAAAACCATATATAAAAAGTACTTCAACAGAACAACGATGCGAGAAAGACATCAGCTTTAATGAAATTACCTGGGGGGCTTCCATGGGGTAATGCTCAGGGAAGTCCACCTGAAGCTGGTAAGTCTCATTAGCGTACAGCGTTCCTGGAGCTCCATTCACTTCAATAACCCACCTATATTTCCCCCAAACATCACAGAAGGAAAACAAAAAAATCATACTTCACACGACCAACAATCCTTTTCGGCAAAAAAAAAATTGAAAATTTTTCGGAACCCTAAGGAGAAATTAGCGGTACCTCTGGAGATTGTCGGTGACTTTGTGCTTGAACCCCGCCGGAGGATTGACCTGCCACTCCACCAGCTCCTTCTGGAGGCGGTTCGAAGCAATCTTACTCAGAGCCTGAACCGATTGGGACAAAAAATTACAAAAAGATAAAGGAAATTGATCATTTTCCAATCTTCCCAGAAACGATGGGACAATCAAACGAACGAAAATGTCAAAAAATCATTCAGCAGCGTCAGTGAGCGCGCGTTGCTGGAGGAAATCAGCAAGATAGACAGAGGCGAAGAGGCGGCGAAGAGACCTTGCGAGAGGTGGCGGAGGAGCTGGTCATAGTTGTTCGCCCTGCAATTGGCGGAGAGTTTTAGAGAGAGAGAGAGAGAGTGATGGATTGATGGCGTTGACGAAAAGAGAGAGAAAGGGGGAGAGAGGAGCTCGCGGGAGTTTATGACCCACCAGCACCACCTCCACCACATCTCCTCTCTTTTATTTCTCTCTCTCTCTCTCTCTCTCTCTCTCTCTCTAAATTTCGAATTGTGTAAATGGGGAAAATGAAAATGGTTCCAAGGATTGATCATGTTGGAACTATAGGTTATATGAGGAGTATGTTTTCTAATGAAACCATTTTAGAAAGTGCCTCGAGAAAATTCGCCGTGCCATGTATCGATCAAACTCCTCGCCGATCAAAAAGAGACTATTTTTATCTATAGAATCTCTTCTCAATAAGGCTATTATCGATTATTCATCTGTTCAAATAGTTCTAATCCGACTGGACTATAGCATGTTTGGACTACTTGCCCACGCCCATATCGCTCGAGGGGAAAAGCGGGACTTGGCCTAACCTAGCATTGCTTTGTTTTCGATGCCTCGCTCTCCTCGCTTCCTTTCTATTTTGCTTCCTCATGAGTATTTTGAGCCTGTGTTACAAACGCATAACCCGAACTCATTTCATAGAACTAATACGCGCATTGAAATCGGCGGTCATCTATCGAGTCCATTGTAAAGTAGCTTTAAAATTAAAATTGATTTCTTTTGTTGCACGTTTGTTGTTCGTTGTTCTGTCATGTTGCATGGTTTTTGTTCAATGTTCTCGCAACAAAACCGACAGCATGATAGATCGCGTTAACGTCTCGATACGACTAAAAGAAGCGTCATTTCCAAGTGATAACCGCTGAATTTATGAGTTACCGGTACCTCTTTTTCCAGCACTACTTTGTACCGCCACAAAAAAAAATACTTTTAAGTTTACATTTCTTGAGAACATAATGCAAAGATTAAAAACAACCCAAGAGGAACAAAAAGAAACAACAAAAGAGTACCCTATCAACCAAATCAGCTCCTTGATTTCTTACCCTTTTAGGGGGTGAGGAGAGGAGATGTAACTCTCTCCTCGTTAGCTGAGTTGGATCGAACTCAGACTTCGTCTTTTCAATGTGTAGTAGAGGCAAATGACTAATCATAAATCAATGTCGTAGTTGGTCGAGTTTATTTCGTTGGCAACTTTTCCCCCTTTTGGATGCACTTTGAATTAGTAGTTGCTTTCATGCACAAAAGCACCTAACTTTGGCTCCCACAGGGTACGAAAAAATGGATGATTCATTTGCTCCGCGGAAGAACAAGAAGATGAGTCCATGCGAGTACTAGGAGTCATCCATTTTCGATCCGTGAGTCCTCACGAGATTTGAGTCGCCGAGGACAGGAGAACACTTGGAGCTTACTTGGTAATAATTTTGTTCTCGTGAACAATTTCTGAGTAGAAATGGGTTTTTCTAATTCTGTTTTCGGGAACAGAAAAGTAGATTTTCTTTTTCTTTTTTCTTTTTGTTTTTTGTTCCAAATCTGTTCCTCGATTCATCGATCCGTTCCCGGAAACAGAAAAATTAAGTAGCGCTACCAAATAGATTTTTGTTCTTCTTCTATTCTCGGGAACAGAAGAACGGGAATAATAAAAAAAAAAAAAAAGCAGAAGCGAACCAAACGGGCGTTTAGATATCCTCGAAGCTCATACGGATTTCAAATGTATTTCGTATTTCGAATTGAGGAAAAGGACTAGAGAATCAGTGCCTAGACATGTCTGAGGCCTACTAAATAAATTAGAACAACGTGGAGAGGGAATTTAACATTGGGTGGGTCGGCAAATGTGCATCTCCCCCCTCAGATTTAACGAATAATCAGTTCATCTTTCGCCATATAAATTAAAGTATTCCACAAGTGGTGTAGTGGCAAAGACAAGCACAAGACGAGCCATTGGTCAAACTTTGGGGATTCATGTGGAAAGGTTTGGGGGAGGAACCTTTTCTCATTGGCCTTCGCTTTGATCTCGCAAATGTTCTAATTCCTTCTTATCTTAGCATAGAATAAAGGCAAGAGTGGAAATATACAATGGAAAAGGAAAAAACGAAAGAGAGGGTTTATATGCAAATCTCAATTTGCCTTCTTCTAAGCCATGCGAGGAAGCGTATATGCCTGTCTTTGACTAATTTCCTTATTTGTATTGCCCCACTCGATTGACATAATAAACTTAGATAGAGAAAGGGTCAAAGTAAATGCGCATCGATATAAAAAAATTTCAGGTGACACGACTATCTTGCTATGTGCGAATTGTATAAGAAAAGTCCCACGTTGAAAAATTAGTGTGGAGTGAAGCAATTAATATATCTTAATTAGCTCACAACTCATTAACTTAAACTTTTGAGCAAAAGTGTATTAAATTGATATGTTGATCGACTCGGACTTGAGTTCTTAACTCATTTCTTCTTTCTAGGTGAAGGTATCGGATTTTTGCCTGTCGAAATCGGTTGACAATCCTTGTCCTCTCCGTTTGAAACTTCCTTCTTAAGAAATTCCCATCCTCTTTAAACTGTGTAAAGTCCTTGGGCATTGATTGATGCGAGCCTCTTCGACGAGCTGTGATCTTGAGTCTTGACCCTTTCAGTCATCCACGATCGGCCCTCAATATTCCCTCTAAACTGCGTAAAGTCGCCACGAGGCATTGATGCGAACCTCTTGCGGCCGACGAGCTGTGATCTTGAGTCTTGACCCTTTCAGAATTGCCCACCTTTGGGCTGCGAAGGAGGACGTAGTGGTGATTACTAGTGAGCTTGCCACGGCAGCAGCCATGGACTTGATGACCGTCTTGTGCGAGGACGATCAGTGCGTCGGCTGCAGCCGTGGTTAGTGCAACCTTTGGTTCTAGGACTTTGAATTGATGAAGATACAGTTTTTCTCTATCTTCTGCCGGACCGGCCCTCAAGCTGAACAGCTCCGCTGCATCTCTCGCTCCCCTCATGGGGCTCGGGCAACTCTATGTCATCCGCGACCATGTTTTTCGAGCTCCAAGTCCATGCCACCATGATCGGCAGATAATTTTGACTTTTTCATGTTGGAATAATCTAGAAATCTCCGGCCTCGAGTTCAAATTTGATCCAGATAACACTTAGCTACAAAATTGTTGTTGGCCCCCTCCCGAAAGTAGAAACTTCAAAAATTTCAATTAATAAGCAGAGAGAAATCACATATATGTAAAAAGAATATAATACTAATAATTCAGGCGATGAGGCATATTTCAACGAAATCGATCGGCCATGGATAAATTTTGGGCTGTCCTAAAGAAATCAGGAATAATAGCCCTTGCAAAGCACGATTAGAATATGCCAGCCTTCATTAGTGGGATTGTTCCTTCCCCCAAGCAATTTGCCCTATGGAGAATCTTGTAGGGGGACAGCCAAGACAGATGCCCGAGTTGGGGGGCAAGGCAAAATCTTGGCTGGATTCGTCCACCTGGACCGGGTCTGGATCCAATCGATTACTGTCATTGACCTTGGAATTCCGTGTACATTCATCAAATCTAACCACTTCCCATTCACTATTTGTCGCCTGTGCACCATCCGACCTCGAACGTCCCAGGAAACACAGGTGCAGTCAAATATCAATCCTAGAACATGTCCCACGATTTGTCTTCTAGATCCTGTATGCATCTGATTTCCGTGTCTTCAGATGAAAATTAGGTAGCGACTTTCTTTTCTGGTTTCTATCTTCTTTGATACATAGCTGTGACTTCCACACAAACCCTGACAAATAGGGGTAAGTTCCACAAGCAGAGAATCTTCTCCTTACTTAAGCATGCTTGCAGCCACAGCAACCTGTACATATCTTCCATTTAAACAGCAACAGCAAGTACCAATCTTCTTTGTTTATCCCGCTGTCGCCTTTACCTTTGACATGCCGGAATTTAACAGGAAATTAGGGAAAATGTTCGCGTTTGAAACCATCCCGTGAGACAAACTAGTTCATATCGACGAAGCAATAGCTGGTAGTCATCAAATTAAGATCTTAAAATCAGTCCGCAATCTCTGTTTACCCTACAGATATAGAGATGTCGGGCATTATCAGAAGAAACAACACTACGTCACAAGAAGAAAATTTTACAAGATTATCCTGTCACAGCAACGATCGTGACATTATTATTGCATACAGCATTTATATTGCAGAGATAAGATACTCTATTACATCTCCCAAATATCGGAGCAAATCTTATGATTGATACCTACACAGAAAACTCCTCCATTTTCCCACAACAGCATTACTCTTCACCATGAGATAATGCTCGATTAGTTCCTGCATTTGCTGTAACAATGCCTTAGTTACCACTAAAAGCCTCAATTAAGAACCGCAAAGCAGACAAAACAGACAAAGCATTAAGTGTAAGAACTCCCAACCTCGTCACGGAGAACTTAAAGACTGGGGAAGAACTTTGTATGGGTTAAGTATGTGATTGGGGTCCAGCAAGTTCTTGACAGAAGCCATCAATTGCACCTATGCAGGCAGAGTATTATCCAACAACTTGTACAATAAGAGAAAAGAAGTATATACCCTCGACTAGAGGTGATCATGAAATTTAACAAGGGAATTTTTTTGCTAGGGCCGGCCAAAGTTTGGGCGACCCGGGCTTTCTCATGTATGATTTTCGTCCTATCCCGCCAATTTACCTCTTAGGCTTGGGTGGGCGAGTGGGGTTGATCACTTCTACCCTTGAGACATCTAAAGAGCATGCTTTCTCTAGAATTTTTAGATTGCCTAATAGGCTAGAAGATCTGTCAGCTATAGAAACAAGTTTATAATTCTACGGTGCTACCAATTAAAATGTCTATCTGATGTAGACAACGGATCATGCTACAAGAATGTTATGAACTGTTAGGATAAGTTGTGAATATACATTATGGGCACAACTCCAGACAGCCTAAACTTTGGGGAATCATGGTTGTTCAACATAGTATAGAGCATAGGTCAAGGTTCAACACCTGACCCTCATCCTTACTATGTCAGTTTTCTGTTATTATGGTATAGTCTAGTCATGGCCTTGATGTGGTTATGTCCAGGTACTGCGTTTCCCAAGTCTCGCTTACACGAGAGAGGGAACTTTATCAAATATGCCAGATTCACATTGGACCCAATTCTAGACAGCTTAATCGTTTGGGGCGGAAAATGGCTGTTCAACTTGAGCAATAAATCACAAAACCATTTTTGGGCAGACCTTAAACTATGTGAAACGCAATGCCTCCAAGCAACTAAGTTTCAAGGGAAGTTATAAACATCCCAGGGTCCCAGCTCTGGGCCATTTTCTATAGACAGTCTTTTTCACATCCACTTTGTTTGGGATAGAGTTCTAGTGCCATATACAAGTATTGCCACGCCACCTTTCTTTCACGAAAGGCCATACCTAGATATGACACAGTTGTTATCATCTGCATATAAGTTAAGCTATGGATTAACCTTAAAATTCTCAACTAGATCTCCTCGTTTCTTAAATGGTAGACCATGTCCAACCAAGGATCACCATTTTTTCTCCTTGCCCTATGTGCTGCAAAGAAGCTTCTGAGTTTTACCTGATCTTAACTATCTAATCTAGCTGCCTCGTCTTCACCCTAATATATCATGTCTAACTTTACTTCTGGTCATTGCTTTCCAACAGGTTTTGATTTGCAATCATCGGAAATATTGACAGTTATGGAATTTCACAAGTACTTAAGTGTGCACTTCCATATAATAAACCCCCACAATTCATGCACCAGAATTGCCGCATGAAGCTCAACTTACAGCTGCAGGTGACTTGCTGTAGAGAATCTTCTCAGCTTTCATCAGTCCCAAGCCATGCTCCGCACTAATACTTCCACAATTCTTGAAGTCCATTCATAGACAAAAGGTTCAATCTGTGCTAATACCTGCAACGCACCCTTTCTTATGAGATTGTATTCAAACACACAGAAGCTTTCTGAAGTAAGACCAAGGAGATTACAGCATCATCATATTGAGGACATGAAATATTGAGATGCAGGTTTCCATCTCCGAGGTGCCCATATGCCACAACCCTTGCCGAGTGACCTAGATATTTGAAAACCAATAAAAGTTTATCATTGACTAATTATTCAGGCTCTGGTGTCTGTTGAAGATTATGATAAGTGAGAAAATGCTGGTAACATTCATAGAAGCAGCAACTCATATCCTATCTTCCTAATTGTCTATCACACTATACATGTCATTCTAGAAGTTAAAACACTATAAACATGCTATAACAATCTGTGCACGTAGCTTGCTTTCACTCTTAAAAGTTCACCTTCAGGTTCATAGTCCATGACTTCCTAAACATTTATTGCACACCAGGAATTCCAGCTACATTTTACGATGTATGATGGAGGTGAAGTTAGACAATGGACCAGCTTGGGATTATAAAGGATTCTAGAAAGGAATATATTTTAGTCAACAGAACACTTGCTGAGACACAAACCCTGTGGTTCACATTGGGCAACGTAATCACTCTTCACACCACATCAAGATTATAGACCTGGAAAACGAATATCATGGCATACAAGTATTGGATAAGTAATAGCAATAAGTTCTCTCACCAAGTTTATTTCGCATTTCCTCCACAATATCATAAATCTTTTCAACAGGTATTGATAAATCATATTTGTATACAGCCCCTGCTTTCATCAAAGCTTCTGCCATACCCTGTGATGCACCATAGAGAAGTGGCAATCTGAGCATGCAAAATCAGTCACAAGTACGAAAAATCATCTTCTTGCACCCATAATTATATCCTCGTTAGCAGACTTTTTTTTTGTTTTGTTGGTAATTACATGAATTTTGCATCCAGATTTCTTCAACATAATTCTCAATCTAACTGTAAGTTCACTTCTATTCTTAACAGGTCTTGACACAAATCATCAATCAAGAAACCTGGAAATTCATCTTAATCTACAAAAGGTGAGACGGTGTTTAGCCTGTTATAAGCTTCAAATACAAACCATATAAGCTTTTCTCACAATAATATGTCCATTATTGAATATTTTTATGCATCTCCAAAAGAGAAAGAATGACTGAGAAGACAGTTTTCCAACAGGGGGTTTGTTGTTTTTAAGCGGCAATGCCCCCTTTATAGTCATATCCTTCAATTTTTCAATAACAGGATAATTGCCGCTTCAGATGCAAACAAAAGAAAGAGAGCTGTCAATTCAGAAAGAGGGAAAGAAGAGCCAGTTGGTCGACCAAAAGAACATCTGGGACTATAAGAAATGCTTCTCATAGAGTTGACAAGAGACAGACAGAAAGCAAAAGCCCACATAGAGGAGAAAATCTAGAATGCATATATATGGTATAACATAGCCCAAAGGCCTATTTTCGTAGTTGAAAAAAGGGGATCAATCCGTGAGAATTATGTCTCAAATTCATAAAGTGGCAAACCAAATCAGATTGAAAGATTCAGTCAAGTGATTAAGATTAGTTGTACATAGTACCACAAGTAGATGTCATGATTTGTACATGTTAGTAAGTATCACATTACCATTTGTTCAATATACGGATGAAAAAAATGATAAATTAAGTTCACATTGTTCTGCGATCAGTAAAAATTATGAGATCATGTGATGCATAAATTAACAAATCACCAATTGATAGAATCATTACACTCATATCATGTTGGTAAACTCGCTGATGATACAATGGACTTGCCAGTGATTCAAATATATATGGATCCGTATGATAAACTCAAATTTGTTAGGCCTTTACTTGGATTGAAGTAAAATATGAATCCACAATTGATGGATTCCGATAAATATGGCTATTGCTACTACCAATGTATGGAAGCAGGAATTTGACAATGATAAGAAATCACGGAGAATTGGAAACCTCGCGAATATTCCAAACTGATGATGCCTGCTGTATGTCTTGTGCAACAACACCATCTGAAATCAAGCCTCTTTCCATGGAATGAACGAGGAAAGCCTCAAGCTTTTCTCTGAAAATATCCAAATTGAATATTATGTATCAAGGTGATAAAAGAAATCTCTTCTTTCGCTATAGCAGAACCAAGCTGTGCAAGACACTATAAAGTTACCACCAAATTGCAAACACAAATAGCAGCACACATATGCTATTGCCATCTCATATGCTTAGTTGACGAGAAAAGGTCGATAACACAGAAAACCAAACTGGAAAAGGTGAAGTGGTTGCCTCTTGACTGTGAGATTCCATACTAATTGCGAGTTCAAGAATTACATTTAAAAGTAGGTCAGCCACCATATTCTAGATATATTGTAATCTCAAAGGCAAATTAAACCTGAGCAGCAGATTATCTAAATGATGAACTTTCATCCTAAGTTTGAGAGATCTGATTGCCTGCAACTTTAAATCCAGGAATAAATATGTCCACTCTGTTTTGATAAGTGCAGCAAGGATTCGGCTTGTCTTAAGCTTAGAATCACCGTTGAAACTATACTTTTTCCTCATAGAAGATCTTCATATTTGAGCCTTCGCAGCTCTCCAGTTAACTCGGACAAACAATGAAGAATATTCGAAGGTAAACTTGCCATCCCAAAATAAATAATAATAAAAATTATCCAGTGAGCAAGGAGAGGAGTGTCATTTTCCAGTAGATGCAGGTTATAGCACATCAGAGCTTCATATGGACTTAAATGTAACCCCACCATTTGAGCAGCAAAATGAAGAGATTTACTTGTCGGATTGTTCATCGCTGCCTGTCGTCTCGATCAGAACATAAAACTTGTGCAGTGCGGTGGGTAATGGATTCCGGACTCCTTCTAAATGGTTTAGTGCCTGCCACGAATAGTGAAACAATTTGGCTTAAAAGTAGCACAAAGATCTATTTTTGCTTGTACTTTCAAGACTTGCTTCACAGTAATAAATAGAATTTTAAGCAAAAAAATGTTAATTTAGACGCAGTCCATCCATAACAGTCAATCCATGCCAAGAAGAAAAAAATATTGAGGAAGGTTAAGAAGCACACAATCTATAATGGGAAATGAAGAGATGGTCAGAAACCTAACATATTCTAGACCTAGCAATGGAAGAAGCTACTGAAAAGTACTTTAGTGACATGTAGTGCACTGTAATGGCAAAATGGATGAGCTAAGAGTGAAAATTATTTTGTATGGAAAATGGAAGTAAGAGAAGAAAACTGTAAGACACAAATGGCATATAGATGGCAGCTCTAGCAGCCACATTCAATCCTGTTGCATCTTAAAACTCTATTCCGAGATGCTCGATATATCCAAATTCAAAGGATAAGACAGTAATGTTACTTATGCACAAAATGCCTGACGTAAAACTTATAAAGTCAACAAGTGGAGAAAGCTTACAAGATCCATTGCCTGTTCATCCAAAAACTCAAAAGCAGAGAGAACTTCTCCAAGTTTCCTCCTCGCTTCCAACAAAAGTTTCTGATGCACAAGATAAAAAAATGGTAAGGAATTGTGCTCAATATAAAAGAGGCTTTAAGACCACAGGATATAGTATGCCTGGCTTGTAAGGTTAAGGTCTAGATCAAAATGTTGTCATTCTGGAATATGGCTGGAGAACAAACTAACTTTACCTGGCAGCTTAAATAGTCTGTACATGCAAGAAAAGCTACATTAACTGATGATAGCTTTGGAGGAGTCAGAATTGACACCTTTGTAACAATTCCCAGGGACCCCTCACTGCCTACAACATCACATAGAATCATTGTTTGGTGGCATCCTAAGCTATTAATCATATGGGTTGGGACATAAAATTATCAATTGAAATGGTCCATCATATTGATAATACCTATAAACAAATGCTTCAGATCATACCCAGTGTTGTCTTTGCGTAAAGTACCAAGCATGTCGAGCACATCTCCATTAGCTAAAACTGCTTCAAGACCTGTAACACAGACCTAAACTAATAGTCCAGAAACAAACGAAGACCTGGCAATGTCTTCAAACAAGTAAAAATCAGACACTATATTGCAGCGTATGAACTTGAGGATTAAAGCAATAGGAGGCGTAAACTTTTCAGCAGTTAGTCGGTTGAGTCCTAAATGTTCCATTGTAGGCAATTGAGTTCTAAACCTTTTGAAGGATGTGCAACCGTTTGTTTTTCTTCACAAATCAATCATCATTTCAACCATAATCATGGAAAACAACACATGGGTTTTATCAATAATTGAGCAAAGAAATTGAATTTATGAATCAATTGAAAAATAAAACCAGAATGTCATATGAATCAAGGAAAATTCATAATAACGAATGTTAGGTTTCCTCCCCATGTTACATAAATTTGAATTTTCTTTCAATTGAAACGGTAATTGAGTTTTCCACTCTATGATTCAGAAAGCTTGTGTTTTATTCCTTGAATATAGTCAACATCATGCTCAATATCATATAAAGCCGATAGCCGAAATGGTCCTTTCTCTGGAAACAAATTACACCGATGATGAGATCAAGACTTGATTGCACCACTTTTAAAAGGTTTGGGACTCAATTAACCAAAACAGAAAGATTAGGATAATATCAACAAAGAGTTGAAACATTTATGACTCTATTGCACTCTCCCTCCCTCCCTCCCTCCCTCCCAAAATGGAGTAACTATACATTTCGAAGATCTACTTACCGAGTACATTAGCATGAAGTGAGCCGTATCGGAGAAGGCGCAGCCCACCAGCATTTGTCGAAACATTTCCTCCAATCTGGCAGCTTCCCTTTGCACCTAAGTCCAGTGGCATAATAAATCTGAATGGAAGCAAGATGTACTTAAAGACAAAGTTGATGAAGATCTGCCATTTTCATAACCTTTATCTCTTCTTTGCTTGCAATGAATAAATCATATGTGGGAATTCCTAATATACATCCTGGAGCAGGATTATCAGGAAATCGATTTCCATTAAGACAAATTTAGCATATGAAGATACATCAAGCATGCATTTGGTATGGGGAAAATTAGCAGAGTTCATGATCTGCATACACAGTCTGCCATTCCCTACAAGGAAAATAATGTTCATGCAAATTCATATGATCTGTATTTTTTTTCTTTAATGGCATCTTACACAAAACCTCTCATTCCCGAGATGTAAGATCATCTGTGAACTCTGCAGAAATAAAGTTAATGCTAATAGGCACACACCCTTTGTTGTCTAGAAAATTCACCAAGCTTTCCAGTATGCACCCCGCTTCAGAAACCAGTATACCACTAACCTGTAAAGCAATAATATAAGATTTCAAATAAGTTGAAGCAAAATATCTTCTGAACATTGAACATCTTATTAACGACTTCCGCATATTAATCTGCTGAATAACCGAGCTCGCAGAGCTAACAAAACCCAAAGCAGGAGAAGAAGTATCATGTGAAAAAGAAAGTGCGCCTAATAGGATAATTTTAGCGGAATAGCCTTTTTGAACTAAGAAGGTTGAGGCTAAAAAGATTCATTAATGAAGTCTCACGAACATAGAGAGAGGATTCAGATCATGGACAAAAATAAAAGTTTCTTATTTGGAGGAGAACCAGCATAAAATGACAATTCCATCATGCTGCATAACGTACCTCATCAAAAGATATAACTTTGCTCATTGAACCTAAGTTCACAATCACCTGCGGAATAAAGAACCAAAAGCCATTTAGATTGCAGGCAATCAAGCTAATCATAAGGCATACTTTCAAAAAGACTATGCTGATAAAAATTTAGTGTTGAAGACACTTATGATTTCCAACTGAGGTTGTCCAGTTTTAGTGCTCAAACTACACTTTGCGACATTTACCATATTTATAATTATATGAGTAATGCAGTTGTAAGATAATAGCCCAATTTTTTGCCAATAACACATGAGAAGGGCATGGGTCAATAGTGGTTCACGTTCAGGATCAACAATAGGCAACACAAACCACTTTCTGCAAAATCTCTATGTGAAAATCAGAATCCAACTTGGATTCCACTAGCTGAATTCATCTGCTCAGCTTTCCAAAATTCAAACACTTCTCCTATCCATGATCACTCTAGAGAGAGATTCAGCTACTATAAACTTCATTTCAGTAAAAAAATGTCCATTGTGTGATTTTAATTTGGGTTAATACTACGAAAAACCCCAAACTAGTACACTTTTGACAAATTTATCCCAAACTTTTTTTAACTAAAAAAAATCCTCAAACTAGTACATCTATGACAAATTTACCCCAAACTATTTATTTGATCACTAAAAACCCTAAACTAGTCCACTTGTGACAAATTTACCCCAAACCGGTACATTTATGACAAATTTACCCTCCATTAGTTTTCGTCTTTACCGTCAAATTACCGAGTGAGATTACACGTGGCGGTTGACGGGTGTACCCATTTGGTGTTTTTACCCTTTGTTTGTCACGGGTGTATCAATTTGGGATTTTTCAGGGTATTAAACCAATTTAACCGAAGCTAACGAAGGGTAAATTTGTCACAAGTGTACCAATTTGAGTAAATTTGTCACAAGTATATCGGTTTAGGGTTTTTTGTGGTCAAAAAATAATTTAGGGTAAATTTGTTACGGATGTACCAGTTTAGGTTTTACGTGGTCAAAAAAATAATCTGGGGTAAATTTGTCACAAAGTGTACCGGTTTGGGGTTTTTCGTTGTAAAAAAAATAGCTTGGAATAAATTTGTTACGGGTGTACCAATTTGGGGTTTTTAGTGGTACTAACCTTTTTGATTTTCTTTCGTTACTGTAAAACGGAACTCTAGTGATTATCCTACATCCAATAACTTATAAAAATTTAAGGATTCTAAACATTATCAAGTAAAATTCAATCAAAAAAAGAACTCTCAAAGTTAGGGGCCGTAAGCGTATCTAACGACCACATTTTTCCATCAACACACTCTCGATGGCCATCTCGCCTATATGGTGTTTTCTATCTGCCGGTCATTCATGTAAAACGCATCAACATGAAAGCACAATTAGAAGTTCCTAGCAATTTATAAAACAGATTTTCTTTGGTTAGTTGTAACATTATAAAAATAGAAAATAACATTTTATCCATACATTAAAAACAATTGTCTACTCTCTAGGACCATTGGAAAAACATTAATATCCTCGCAAGTCTCAATAGTCAATATCTTCAGCTACAAACAGACATTCAGAATGGAGATACATGTAAAGCAACGAGAAAAGAAATCATTAACACTCTCACATGCTTTTTGCAGTATGAAAGGATGTGCGTTTTTGCAAATTGCAAATCTTGGTTCTTAATGCTTATTATTTAGGTATAGGAACGACATTTTAATAGACAAAACTGACGTTTGGTAAAAGAAGAAAATAGGTGAGACTGATGCGATGGTGTCAAATAACTCCACAAAGCGCCCTCTCTTCCTAATGCCATCTGCCATTTTTTACTAACTGGTTTTTATCACTGATTAAGGAAAAATTTCTGTTCATAACAGAACAGGTATTCATAATTAGATGGCAGTAAGTTGAAATACTATAGAGAGACCAAAAGGAGACTTGTGAGCGCATGCACAAGCACGCATGCAATGACTTCCACTGAAAAAGAGAATCATATCAATAACAGGTGTACCTCATCAAAAACGGGCACACTTCCTCCAACAAGACCAGTGTTCCCACCCTGAGGAACAACACCCAAGCATCTGGAGTTACAATATTTGAGAATTTGAGAGACCTGGGACAGAAAATTTTCAGAAGCACTCAATGAGTCAACTATATGACAGCATGAACAAAGCAGAAGACTGAATGAGAAGTGTGTGCATGGCAGAGTGGACCTCATGCATGTGAGCTGTAAGGATAAGCGCACAATCACAGCAAAGTAAAACGGGCAAGAAAGACAAAATTGAGGCATGAGATTTGTATCCTGGTTCACCCTTAAACTAGGGCTACGTCCAAGCAGAGGATTCCACTATATTAGCACCTTGCACCTCTCATTACATCACTCAATTACAAGCGAGAAAAGAGTATATATAGTAGTAGCTATTTATGAGCTCAAGCCCAAAATACAAATAAAAACTACGGCTTTAATCGTAAAAGCCCTCTAATGTCCAGGGGCGCTGCCCCTTAAGACCCCAGCCGGGGCATCTCCCTTGATCCCTGCCCGCTCGACGTAGAGCGGGACCCACGTACTTTCCTGTAAAATGGGAGTATGAACCACACCCCCAACATGAGCAACGTGCATGATGAAATGTACAGCATAACTATAAAGAACTTAAGACTGAGATAGTTTGCCTACATGTGTGCGGGTGAACAAGCGGGACACACAACATCCAATAGAGAGAGGGAGAGCAACTACCTTGTAACCAAGCACAAGGTAATATGCAACTTACAAAATCTTTCAAAGCAAAAGATATCTACTATCGCATTGACATTTTGCAGGTACAATGCAGAATGTTTCATCATCGAGAGAAAACCATATTTATCGAGGAGAAGAAAGAAATGGACCTCTTCCGTGCTCCGAGGCAGAAGCAGAAGCTTACTTGAACCTTTGTACTTCCGCATCCAATCCATATTTGCGGCCAGGAGAGCATCTTCATCTTGTATAACATTTTTCTCCCCCAACAAGTCCCTAAAATACCTTATGTCATCCGAATTTACCGTAGCAAACTTGGGGTTCCTCTGAATTTTTGTGGCTATGGAACCAAAGCATCTTCTGTGGATTAAGCTTGCTCCCAAAGCAAATTCTCTCGCTTGTAAATGCACGGAAAGAGACTGTTTGTGTCCCAAATAACATCGAATTCCTCCGCACGATCCAGCAGAGCAATGCAGCAAGCCTGTATTCAGGACAATGACATCAGGATTTGTTTATGATCCACAATGTCCATTCAACCTAATCGACAGCCAAATTAAAAGCGAATTCAAGCATTAATGGAGCTATTTAGTATTCTTATGCGAGAACAGCTTGAGACTTCAGTGCGTGGGTATGTAAATGATTGTCTACTGTTTTATCTTGCTTCTAATGTGCCACTCGGATTGCTCTCAAATTAGCTCGTCCAATCTCCATCCGTGGAATAACATAACAATTGAGACGAGACAAACAACAAGACATTAATAAGCGAGGCGCGCGAAGACCCCAACTTTTTCTCATGATGTAGATGATAAATAGGAGCACAAACAACATCATGCTCCGAGTAACTCTCGTAGAGGACTCCATGAACGACCACGATTGCTCCACAATAAAATCTATGAAACAATGTCCAGAACAAGAGAATAGAACACAACGAACAGCACGATACTCCGGTAATATGTTATTCGAGACGAATGAGCTTCGAAAGCCCGATCTCGCTAAGAAACTTCCCATCGGAACACAAAACCACGCTCGAAACAACGGAGAACTCAGCCGAGTTTTGAGCTGCTCACTCGAAGAGACGATGCCGTAACGAACTGGATTGCTGTGATCAGGGGTGAATCGAGGAGCGGGATTGGGATGCGAAGAGAGCATGAGGATGCGACGAACCGAAGCTCTCCACCTGTCCATCTTCATCGTCTTCCCCTGGCTTCTCGTCGGGACTTGCAGTTGCAGAGCGCGAGCCTTTTTGGGTGTCAACGTGAGACTGAGAACCTGCTGCGCTAAGTGAAGAGCAAAATGAGAATGAAAATGACCGCAACACCCTTACCTTTCCTATCTTGATTTTACCCAAAACAGAAATAATCTTTTTTTTTATTTTACCCAAAACAGAAAAAAAAAATCATTTTCAGGTATTTCATACTCGAATTTTTTTTTTTTTTGATAATCTAAAAAAAAGGATGTGAATTTGATTATGTGAATTTTGATGCCAACTTTCGCTATGCCAACTATTCGATGTGCTGTTAGTTTGGCAAAAAAGAAAATTATCATATTGATAATATTTTAAATTAAAATACTGAATTATCAGGAAAATATATTCGGTTCTTAAAATTAAGTATATAAAATGGAAATGATATCCTTTTTTTAAGGGAAATGAGTATGCCAACCCCGTACAGAAATGGCCAATTTAAACTCCAATTGGTCAACGTTTTACAAGAAAGGTATTTTTGTGTGGTGAGTGTATTTCACCAAATTAATGAGTTTCCTTGTATTTATAGTTACTATCAAAGGCGTCATCCATTATAAGGCTAATAATTATATGAGAAAATGACATAAACAGTTCTTCAAATTATAATTTGTTCGATGTGATCTCTAAATTTTAACTCAATAAATAATGTAATTATTGAACTTTTAAGTCGTTTAACGCTAATTTTTTGAATTTTTGCATACGTTCAATTTAATTCATGAATTATATAAAAATGGTCAATATTTGTTCTGGAACTTGAATTAATAAAAGAATAACAATAGATATTTTCAAATGATTTAATCTATAAACATTTACAAAAAATTTAGGAATCACGTTAAATAAATTAAAAGTTCATAGAATACATTACATATGGACTAAAATTCAGTAAATTGTATTGAATAAATTAAAATTTTAATAACGACATCGACATCGGATTAAAATTTTTGATTATTTGTGTAATTAACCCTAGCTATTTCATTCCTTTTTATTTATTTTGATTTCACTTGTTATTGTATTTTAATTGTTCAATTCAAGTTAACCTTCGACCAAAAAAAAAAATCAAGTTAACCAAAATTTTTGCTAAAAAAAATTGGATCGTTCTCCGATTGACTTTATTACCCCTTCTACGAATTGCTCATCTCCAAGCTCGCCGCTGGTCCGCCACAATCCCTATCCATCCCCTCTCTCTCTCCCTCTCTGCAACTGCAATGGCGTCTTCCCTGACGTCGCTCTCTTCCATCAAAATCCCAAGGCGCTGTTGCCGGCTTGTGCTCAGGCCTCTCTCGGCGACGTCACCAACGACGCGCGTCTCGCGCTATTCGCCTCCCGGCCGCTGCTTAGCTCCGCGACCGTGCGGGGCTTCTCTTTCTCTCAGTTTCTCGAGAAAACTGTCTCGGTCTTCCTTCCCAAGCGGCAACAAGAGCTCCGAGATCCCGAGCCTGAAGGACTTCATGGTCGCGCAGTCCGCAGCGTCTCTCTCCGCCTCCGAAATCCAGCCCGAGTGAGTTCCACTTAATCTACTTTTGCTTGCCTCCAGATGCTCATTCAGAGATACAATGGAGAGCTTTGTAGTGTAAAGTGCCTGACTTGAGTGTCTAGCTAGATTGTTCGTGTTTTCGATTGCTGGTGTTCTCGGCAACCGCTGTCCAGTGTGTGAAATCCTGGTTGTGTGTCTCCAAGTATTTAGCCTTTTTTGTGTAAGCGATGGTTCGGATAGTACAATGTTGTGAAGTGCAGTAGTTTCGTTGGCACTAAGCGCCTGGTGATGTTAATCTGTGACCTGATCTCTAGCTGGATGTCATGAATGATGTGCTTCAGCAGAATTGGAATGGAATCTCTTCTAATGACTCGCAAGTACTAGAAAAATTGGAATTCTTACACATTCCTTCGACAGTGGCTATCCTCATATTTACTTGATTTGGTTGAACAATGCTACTTTCACTAAATATTGGTCATGGAAACTTGATTGTTGACATCGGCCCTTTAGTAATTGTCCAAAACAAGCTTCCATACCTGTCAATAGATCATATGAGTACAGGTAGCATACTCCTTTCAGTTTATTTGAGTCTGGGCCAATGTAGTACTTTGCAAGCTCTACCTCAGTGTGGCTTTAACATCAAAACACAATAAAACAAGATGCTTAGCTGACAGGTCAACTGAAAAGTATGAAAGTTCACAATCATTCTAGTAGGAACATTATAGGCAGGATTGAAGGAATATGAAGTGGTTCAGTAACGCATTATAAATGTCCTGTGGGTAGAATGTCGGGATTAGCTCTAGAAATTTAACATGTTATTGCTTCATGAAAACAGAAGTTCCCTCTTCTTTTTACTGGCAAAATATGCAGAAAGCCATTTTCAAAAAAGAAATCTGAAAAGCTCAGCCTCTTTGCCTTTTTATCTTTTATTTTCCTATTCTTCAATGGAAGTAATTCTCTATCGTATAGAAGCTTTCTTACTTTTCTTAAATCCACTAGTCTTGTATCAGCTGCTGATGGTCCTTCAAAAGGTCGAATTTATCAAGAGACCTATGGTTGTCAGATGAACATCAATGATATGGAGATAGTCCTCTCGATCATGAAGAATGCAGGATATAGTGAAGTTGTGGATGTCCCTGAAAGTGCTGAGATCATCTTCATCAACACCTGTGCTATAAGGGACAATGCAGAGCAGAAGGTCTGGCAAAGACTTAACTACTTTTGGTTCCTCAAGAGACATTGGAAGAGTAATGTCAAAATTGGTAGGTCACAGTCGTTGCACCCTCCAAAGGTAGTTGTGTTGGGATGTATGGCAGAGAGGTTAAAAGAGAAGATACTAGATGCTGATAAGATGGTTGATGTGGTTTGCGGACCAGATGCTTACAGAGATTTGCCTAGATTGTTGGAAGATGTTGACTACGGTCAGAAAGGAATCAATACTATCCTCTCACTTGAAGAAACTTATGCCGATATCAGTCCAGTTAGAATCTCTAAGAACTCTGTTACTGCTTTTGTCTCAATAATGAGGGGTTGCAACAACATGTGCTCATTTTGCATTGTTCCTTTCACTAGAGGTAGAGAACGGTCACGCCCTGTTGAGTCAATTGTAAGGGAGGTGGAAGAGTTGTCAAAAGAAGGTGTGAAGGAGGTGACACTACTTGGCCAGAATGTTAATAGCTACAACGACACCTCTGTACTTGAAAAAGATGTGGAACCTGGCACAAATTGGAAATTGAGTGAAGGATTTTCCAGCATGTGCAAGGTGAAACAAATGGGTCTGCGTTTTGCGGATCTTCTAGACAGACTCTCCACAGAATTTCCTGAAATGCGATTCAGATTCACGTCCCCTCACCCGAAGGACTTTCCTGATGAGTTGCTGTACCTGATGAGAGACAGGCATAACATCTGCAAATACATTCATTTACCAGCACAAACAGGGAGCTCAACAGTGCTTGAGAGAATGCGCCGTGGCTATACCCGTGAGGCATACCTAGACCTTGTGAAAAAGATAAGGGATATTGTTCCTCAAATGGGGATAAGCAGCGACTTTATTTGTGGTAAGAGATGTCATAACATTCTGATCTGATTATGTTGATCTCAAATGTACAGTTCTGTGCCTGCTACTAATCATCTGGGAACCTTATGACTATGAGATTGAAATCATGAGGGACTAAGATTTTGTTAATGTTCATTTGCCTTGCCTCACTCCTCCCTTATGATATTGTCTAGCATCATCTGGAAGAAATTACTTCCTTCACGCTGCATACAGAAATTGATTAACAACGTGTTATTCCTCGTCACTTTTCGCATTTGTTCTGGTTTCAAGTGTGATCCTCAATTTTGCATGTGTAGCTCCAGTTGCTCATTTTCTTTTGCGCGTCTCTGCAAGACCGGTTAATCTCCTCTTGTTGACTTAATGTTATTTGTTCTGTCTGCTGTCTACTGATGCTAATTTAGTTTTCGTTGTTTGTTATTCCATGTCGCATTCTGTCACCTCTGTAACTGGGGATCTTTTATATGGGTGCATATAGCTCTAACATAATCCAACCTGACATGAAAGAAATTAAATAACGCGCCAAAAGGTAGAAAAAAACCACAGATGCAATTATATCAATGGTATCATGTGCTATTTACTTTGTGCCACTTTCACCAGCAAAATTGTGATAATTTAACAAAGACACCAAATTCCATGGTACAAAGATACGTCAGAAGCACTAGCCATTGGTGGTTTGGCAATCAGTCGATATGCTTAATCACGGCATTATGGATGGCTGATGTGCCATTCCAATGCTAAAACCTACAATTTATGTTTTCCTTCCTAGATTTCTCTTCTAACATGCTTTTAGGCTTTCTGATTCTTTTCTATGCCCTCATTTGTTTGGCTCACAGGTTTTTGTGGAGAAACTGAAGAGGAGCATAAAGACACACTTAGCCTTGTAAGAGCAGTTGGTTATGATATGGCATACATGTTTGCTTATAGCATGCGAGAGAAAACACATGCTAATAGAAACTATGATGACGATGTTCCTGAAGAAGTTAAGCGAAGGAGGCTGAATGAACTTATTGAGGCTTTCCGTGAGAGCACAGGTCAGTGTTTTGATTCCCAAATTGGAAGCATCCAACTTGTATTGGTTGAAGGGCCCAACAAGAGAGCTCCAGACACTGAACTCATTGGCAAGAGCGATAGAGGCCACCGAGTGTCTTTTGCAAAACTCCCGGTCATTGATCGTGCTGATATTTCTACTTGCAAGAGAAATCCTTCCGTTGGTGACTACGTTGAAGTCCACATAACAAAATCTACACGAGCTTCGCTATTTGGTGAAGCTCTTGCCATAACCAAATTGAGTTTATTCCATAGAGTCGAGGATGAGGAACTGGTTGCCTGGGAAAGCAGTGCTTAGAGAATGCTAATGTACCAATGTGCATATCTAGTTAAATTACTGTCTCCCAAATGTCATAAGCTCCTTGAGGATGGCTCGGCTGTTTTCTGTTGTCAATTGGGAACATGCCAGCCAAGGAAAAACTCAAATTGAGATGATGTGCGGTACGAAATCCTTGGATTGCAGATGTTGAGCAGATCAGAGTAACATACAGAGGAGAGTTGGACAACATCTACGTTCATCTGCATTCTTATCTTGAAACTGATTTTGCAGCAAGGGTGCACCCGAGAGAGCAATTTTTTTGAGCAAGTATTGCCCGCCCAAGTGCACGTGAGTCATGCGCATGTGCCATTTGTTCAGAACCACCTTCCTCATACAATAATAGGGCGCGTGCCCCAGGAGCAGGTAGGTTTCTTCAACCTTTTTGCGTTATGGTCGCATTGATGTGTACTTGTTTTCCCACCTCTGAACAGTTGGGCAAAGAGCAATTTTGTTGAAAAGCCATGGATTACGGTAGATTGTCAGCTCAGCATTTGATACCCGACGGAATGTCAGCTCAGCATTTATTAGTGGGAAGTCTTTAAATATTAAACCATACACTCGTTTTTTTTATTTATTTATGAGGACATACACTCATTTAACGGTTTAAGTTTTTACGGCGGGTAATGATCCCACAAAATTTCATATGCTGTACGCTTTAGCTTCATGCCGAAGTCCTAGGAAGGGTTGATGTATTTAAATGTTAAATCATGCTTTGACCTAATGTAGTTAGATACGGGCGTTATGATTTAAGCGGAGAAATCTGAAGGCGCACTATGATGCCTGAGCTAAAATGATGGTCCAAGAAATTAAGCCCCAGCCTGAGCAACATTGGGCCCTGGGCTACGCTATAGTATCATCAAGTGAAGCAAAGAGCGGCGCTTTAAGCTCACTCATAAGCCAGCCCTCTTCCCCCTCCTCCTCCCACTCTGGGTTATGAGTGTCAGTTATGCAGTTGGACCCAATCAACTACCATTGCAGATTTAGGTCTATGGGATCTCATTCAAGAGACACAAGCATTCTCTTATAGTTTTATATACCGCGATCATCAATCTGCCGATCGGATCGCCCATAAAGTTGATCTACCCCAATACTATTGTCGAGTGCAACACGAGTGGACCATACGCCGGATCGTGGGGGACTGTCTCATCTCCGATCCAAAACAGTTGGAAAGAGCAGGCAGAGCCTCTGCTCGATTCAATCTCAAAGGGAGTCCAAAAGAAGACCCAAATGGACCACAATTGCATGCTCAATTCACATAGGCATGCTTTACTACATGTGTCGCTTGAACGAGCAAAGCAGATCCGCCCATGATTCAAAAAGCATGGGGCTCCCCCAATGATTGCCTCTCTTTGCGTAGGCTTCGGGATATCGTCCGAGTTTATACGTACATGGGCGCAGTACGCACGTCCGTGGTCGCTCATAATAATGTCGCTGCTGCTTTGCAGACAAGGAACAGGACATCATGGATGGTCAAACTGGTCCTCCTGCTTCATTAAGTTCTTGCTGCTGATCTACTGATAACGTCCGGAAAAATTACCAAAAAAAAAATCTAAAACTATTGCAATTAGTCAATTCAGTTTTAAATTTTTTTTATCAATTCAGTCATAAACCTTTTGTATTTGTACTAATTCAATCCATTTGGTTGGCCGACATGACTCGTTGTCGTAATTGTTCGTTCGTGTAAGTTCGTATAAACAGAAAATAAAATTGGAAGGCGAACCTTTAGCCAAATGAAAAAACGAGTATGCAAAGATTGATGAGCCAACGTTATTTTGTTGTGTCCTTAAGACAAATTTGCCCCTCGATCGTACAGGGCGTTGGACAATTGTCTCCCGGGATAGAGCGGATCGCGTTCTCGGGCGGTACTTCTCCAAAGGACTCCGGCGAACGCAACTTTGCGGAAATAATCGCGAGAAAAGTATGAGGGGATGCAAGTTGAAGTGAATTTTCAATTGGCTCATATGCTTATGTTATACGGAAATATATTTTCAAAGAACGAAGCGTCCTTCATTCAATGATCGTATTAACATGTATATCGGGATCTCGGATTTGTGAACAAGAAAACGATATGCATTGTTATTCGAGCATATCCGATAAAGATACAATCAGGTCTTCGGTCCTATTTTAACCTTTTTAGGCTTAGGAACCGCAACCTTAGCCAAACACCCCACACTTTGAGATAATTCAAGTTAGGCATTCGCCTTTCCACTTCTCATAGGGAGTTTGTTGTGTCTTTTTGTGGGGTACTCTATTCAAAATAAGATTTCTTTGTCGGGACGACTTCCCCCACAAGTTTTGCGGTAGCCGGAGCTATTTAACAATGCATTCATTGTCTCCTTTAACGATAGATTTTTCCTTTCCGCTACACCATTAGATTGGGGCGTATAAGGAGCGGTGGTTTGGTGAATAATACCAAATTCGATACAAATTTCCTCAAAGGAAATTCATATTCACCTCCTCTATCACTCCTTATCACTTTGATTTTCTTGTTCAGGCGAGTTTCAACTTGGACTTATAAGTTCTAAAAGCATTGCCTCATCTTTCTTGCTAAGCAAATATACATAACAATATCTCGAACAATTATCTATGAACGTGATAAAATATTTCTTACCACCTCTAGAATGTATTGCTTTCATATCACAAATATTCGTGTGTATTAGATCTAAAGGTTACGTAACTCTATTATCTACGGAATGGAAAGGAGGCTTAGAAAACATAGATTCAACACACACTTGGCACTTTTCATTTGGACAATCAAACTTGGCAATAGTCCCATACTAATTAATTTCTTTATCGACTTATAGTTAATGTGTCCTAGTCTAGCATGCCAAATATTAGGAGACTCAAGCACATAAGTAGAAACGACTTTATTCATATCATCTTTGGTTACTACGGTCATTACATTCAACTTGAATAAACCATCATTCGGATAACCCTTTCCTACATACATCTCATTTTTGGAGAGTACAAACTTATCGGATACAAAAATCAACTTGAAGCCATTCTTGCTAAGGAGAGATCCGGACACTAAATTCTTACGAACATCGGCACATGCGAACATTATTTAGTGTCACAATCTTTCCGGATGTACATCTTCGAGCAATCTTTCCGACACCTTCAACCTTAGAGGTTGATGAATTACCCATATAGAGTTTTTCATACCCCACGGTTGTGCGGGGCGAGAACATCGATGCGTTGCACGGATATGACGAGTTGCTCAGTATCAATCCACCACTCCTTGGGGTTTCCCACCATATTACACTCGGATATCATAGCGATCGGATTGATATCGTCGACACCATTGGAAATCTCTTCCACCACATTTGCTTGAGTTTTTTGTTTTCTTGGCTCGCAATCTTTGGCTCGATGTCCGGATTTTCCACGGTTAAAGCATTTGCCAACAAACTTTTCGGACCTTGGGTGAATCCCTCTCCCGGACTTGCTAGGTATTTTCCTTTTCTTGTTGGGATTCGATCTTTCTTCAACAACATTGGCCCTTGAGCCCTCTAGATTTTTTCCAACTTTCTTCTCGAAGATCTATTATCTTCCTCTATCCTCAACCGAACAATCAAGTCTTCAGTGACAACTTCTTTCTCTTATGTTTGAGATAATTTTTGAAATCTCTCCGGGATGGTGGCGGTTTTTCAATGAAGGCGGCCACTTGAAATGATTCATTTAGAGTCATTCCTTGAGATGAATATCATGCATAATCACTTGAAGCTCTTGAACCTGACTTAAGGCGGTCTTTGAATCAACCATCTTGAAGTCCGAAATTTACCGACAATGAATTTCTTGATCCGGCATTTTCAATTTTATATTTCTTGTCCGGACTATCCCATAACTCCTTAGCCGTTTTTAGTGGACTATAGGCGTTATGAGAGTATTATCCAGGACCGTTGAGGACATAATTGCGACACGGGAAATCGGAATGCTTCCATGCGTCTCTGCTGACAAGCCTTTCCTTGTCTACCTCTCCTTCATCCAACTTAGGAGCATCCTCATTGAGGAACCTTGCCAAGTTCAATGTCGTAAGATAAAACAATATTTTTGTTGCCATCTCTTGAAATCTATACCATTGAACTTTTCTTGGCTTTTCTTCGTGATTGAATAAGGTTGGCCAGGAGTGAAGTCGAAGCCATTTCTATTATACAAAAATAGATTGATATTGAATCTAATTAGGAAGTATACGTCGAAGGCGGAATGAAAAGCAAATAGAAAATATTTTTCAACGAAAATATCATACAACACGCATGTCCGATACATTAACAGTGAGCGGAATACTTTTAATAAAAAATTATACGAACTAAGCACAATGATCATGAAAGAACGAACACAAAAATTTGTCTTAAGATTGTTGTCGTAATTGTTCGTTCGTGTAAGTTCGTATAAACCGAAAATAAGATTGGGGGAGGCGAACCTTTAGCCAAATGGAAAAGCGAGTATGCGGAAGATTGATCCGAGCCCAACGTTATTTCGTTGTGTCTTTAAGACAAATTTGCCCTTCGATCGGTACCCGGGCGTTGGACGGTTGTCTCCCGGGATAGAGCGGATCGCGTTCCTCGAGCGGTACTTCTCCAAAGGACTCCGGACGCAACTTTGCGGAAATAGTCGCGAGAGAAAAGTATGAGGGGATGCAAGTTCGAAGAGAATTTTCAATGGAAAAACGTGCGTCGAAATAACTCTTTCGAAGACTTTTATATTGAAAACAACTTGAAAGAAACGGAGAGTCACGAAACTTGACTTTGGACGAAGGTTCACGAATCACCGAGCGACTTCTGTGACGGTTGCATTTATTCGTTAATTGCTTTTCGAACAAACGCATCGTTCGTTATTCTTTATTGAACAAACATAATTGTTCAAAGAATTTTCGAACAAGCGCATCGTTTGTTATTCTTTATTGAACAAACATAATTGTTCAAAGAATTGTTTCGAACCAATGCGTTTGTTCGTTCGGCAAAAAAATAAACAACCGATGGGAAAAAATAAAAAAATGGAACACGAGAAGCCCAAGCGGCCGAGCCGAGCCGGCGGACGGACGGCGCGGCGGCGGCGCGCGCGTGGGCGAAATCCATTTGCGTAGGTCCTACCTCCTTCACAAAGTAGGGTGCCCCGGCCAAACTTTGTGAGGTTCCACTTAATAAACTCATCTCTCATCTACCTCTCATCCATGTGGGACTCACATTTCCTTCTCATTCACTCTAGAGGGATAAATTCCCCAACAATTGGTGGCGGTTTTTCAAGATTATGCTTTGCATTATACGAGTATCCGGTGATGTTGGAGGGATCTTGTGATGCAAATTGGATAACCGGCACTAAAGACACAAAATCAACAAGTGGATATGTATTCACGCTTTTGGAGGGCGGTGTCATGGAAATCATCCAAACAAACTTGTATTGCTAGATCCACTATGGAATCGAATTTATAGCTTTGGATAAAGCGGTGAAAAGCAGTGGCTTGAAGCTTCTTGGAAGATATTCCTAATTGGCCTAAACTAGTGCTCTTTGTATGCATACATTGTGACGATCGATAGGAAGGGCAAGGAATGTCAAGTATAACGGTAAGTCTCGGCATATGTCGAAGACATGACATCGTAAAACAACTTCTTTCTAGTGAAATTATCACATTGACTATGTGAAGTCAAAAGATAATATTGCGGATCCAATAACAAAAGGCCTAACTAAAGAGATAGTTGTGAAAACATCGAAAGGAATGGGTTTAAGGCCTATAAATAAGTCCGCATAGCGGATACCCTACCTTGTTGTTTGGAGATCCCAAGATCTAGGTTCAAAGGGACAACCAAGTTATGAAGAGGCGTGTAGAGTCTCGTAATTTATTACTCATTCCTAGATGAAGGCGGTACTAATATGTGAAGGGTAAGCGAAAAGCTTTTAATGATTATGAATTGAGTATGTGATATACTATATGTTCGAAATCACCTATGTGAGTGTGAAGTGAGGGCCGCTTCGTGAGAATTGAAAAGGCCGAATTCTCTAAAACACTCGTGAGACCGGGTGGTGTTCGTGGCCAAAACGAACACAATAGTGAGAACTAACTTTGTTCGAGAGAAAGTTATGTGATTTTTATTGTCTGAGGCTTACACCAAACGTCGATAGTTCAAAGACATCAAGTCTTGATTGACCGAGTAAGTCCGATGGGTTTCACTAGGGAAAGTTCAAAGTTTGGACTCTTTCCGATGTAACTATCTCTCAAGGAATAATCGCACATTGCATTTCATGCATATACGAAGAGTCGTGATGTCTGAATATCTCATTCATGTGGGGGATTGTTGGGGAATTTATCCCTCTAGAGTGAATGAGAAGGAAATGTGAGAGTCCGCGTGGGATCGAGGTAGATGGGAGATGGGTTTATTAAGTGGAGCCTCACAAATGGGTTTGGGCCCCAGGGCACCCACTTTTGTGAAGGAGGGAGGACCTACGCAAATGGATTTGCGTGCGCGCCGCCGCGCCGTCCGGCCGGCTCGGCTCGGTTCGGTTTGGGTCGGGCTTGGGCTTCTTGTGTTCCATTTTTTATTTTTTCCCATCGGTTGTTTATTTTTGCCGAACGAACGGACGCATTGGTTGAAACAATTCTTTGAACAATTATGTTTGTTCAATAAAAAATAACGAACGTATGCATTTGTTGAAAATTCTTTGAACAATTATGTTTGTTCAATAAAGAATAACGAGCGGATGCGTTTGTTGTAAAAGCAATTAACGAATAAATGCAGCTTCGGAAGTCGTTCGGTGATTCGTGAACCTTCGTCCAAAGTCAAGTTTCGTGACTCTTCGTTTCTTCCAAGTTGTTTTCAATATAAAAGTTTTCGAAGAGTTATTTCGCGCTGTTTTTCCATTGAAAATTTCTTGAACTTGCATCCTCATACTTTTCTCGTGATTATTTCCGAAGTTGCGTACGCGAGTCCTTTGGGAAGTACGCTCGGAGGAGCGATCCGTTCTATCTTGGAAGACAATTGTCAACGTCCTTGGGTGCGATCGAGGGGCAAATTTGTCTTAGGACCAACGAAATAACGTTGGGCTGGTCAATTTTCTACATCTCTTTTCATTTGGCTCAATCTTATTTTTGTTTATACGAACTTCACGAACGAACAATTACGCATAGCGCTAACGTGATGAATTTTCAATAATATTTTTTGAATTTCTTGAGAAGAATAACGTCGGTTGCGTTGTCTTTTCTCGAGTTTCTCCCCAACATTTCGATAATTGCATGCCATTAAGAAGATAGAGGAGTATGTCCACTATGTCAAGCGCATTATCAAGATAAACATTGTACATATATTTGCTAGATTTTTTTTCCCTCCACTATGAAAATATAGTAAGGCTCTATTGAAGAACAATTCTGTTTAGACAATTAAGGTTTATCTCAACTTAAACATGCGCTAGGACATCATAATCACGTCACCCCAACCGCCATCATAAGGCCACAGCGCTTGCATGTGCTCTGGCGCCAAAAAGCTCAAAGAGTCCCATGTGCATTTTCAAGAATGGCGGTCCTCGAGAAGTTCATTTGAACCCGACAAGGAGACACGAAGAAAGGGGGAAAAAAAACCCTTTGTTCATTTTTAAAATTCTTTCCGTTTCCCATTTTCGATTCCGAAATCTAATTTTTAATTTAGTCTAGGCTAAGCGCGCATATATGGACCGTTAAGTATATCGGATCCGCATCATACGACGATGAGCCTCGACTGCCTTACTCGTTCGTTGGGCTCGACTTTTATAGACCAAGAGTCTAGATAAGTGCTCGAGCGTACGAAAAAGGACCTAGAATTTCATACTTTACGACCCCCGCCAAAACAAAGCGAAAAGCGAAAAAAAGGCGGGGGAGAATCAAATCCGCTTTTTTTGTTCTTTCGGGTACCCACAGTCATGTTGAAGGAACATAAAGAGACTACTCTTGATGATGAAGAGAAGGAAAAAAACTTGTGGAAAAAGGCAATGGGGTTGTGCCATGGAGGAACCCTAGGAAACCAAAAGCTAGAAACACTCAGGCCCCAAAAGGAGGAAAGTAGAGAGAGAGAGAGAGAGAGAGGGAGGGGGTAGTGTCGTGTGGATAATGATTCGGCCCGAAAGGGAGTGAATCTTGCAAACGAAGAAAACAAAACCCTAATCAAGAGCGTGCGAGACCCTAATGGATTTTGCAATATTTCCTGCCCTTTCTGTAGAGATCCTTGATGGAGTTAGGTAACGCCCTCTCTCTCTCTCTCTCTCTCTCGCTCTTGTTTCTGTTTTGCCCTAATCAAGGAACTGATTTACCTGCCTGCTTTCGCGACTCGCGGACGTGACAGTGGGGGAGGGGGGCGTGATCGAGCCGAGCCAGGCCGATGCATTGCCGCACTTGAGCTCGAGTCGGCTTGCGTGCCCAGGTCGCAGAAACTCGACTTCTGGTCGATCGGATTTCCGCTCGATTTCCAACTTGAATACAGAATCGATGCGCTAGAGCTCGATTGGCCCGACTCCGTCGACATCAATTTGAAAGAGCTCGATTGTAAGAAGCCCGAAAAGAATGTGGATGCATTAGGTAATTTTACAGATTTTTGCACATTTTTTCATTAGAAAAATAATAATAGTAATAACAAGTCAGTTACGCTTAATAAGGCTTTACGAGCCTGTCGAGTTAAGTATCCACAAGTTCGAGCTCGACTGGATAAGACGTCCGAATGATTAATTTGAGTTTAAGCCCAAACGTTTAATCTTAAGTTTGTAAAACATCTTTAGAATGTTGTTTCAAGGATTCCCATGCAAGTGTTGCTCCTAGTCGGGGCATTCCGAAATCGTGGGGGCAGTTATAACCGAGTGTGACCAGTTAGAAAAGCTCGTAGGATTGAATAAATGGGTTGACACCATGTGCTGCCTTCAAAAGTCAACGCCAAAAAGGCCAAAGTGAAAAGCATGAAGATGAACCGGCGACAGAAGTCAAAGGCCCCCATGTTCCGCCACGCGGTCTCGTATATTACCTTAGGCCATGAACATAAATTAGTTTGATAGCAAAAGGATTAATCTGCCGATAAAAGAGAGGTGATCACACCAAGCAGAGAATTTCATTATGTACATGATTCCACTTCCTAGCTTGACTATACCACCCAACAACACTGCAAAAGATCGGCACCAAAAGACATACAATCCTTGAGAAATGATTCTTTAATGCCGCTAATGATGATTTTGCGAAACTTATAGAAAATCTTCAAATGCAAACAATGGAAATCCTCAAGTACAACATGACACTACAAGAGCCAAGATAGGATATCCTCAAATACAAATAATAGAAATGCACTACAAAAGTCGAAAACACAAAATCATGGAATCTCCGGCATATTACGATTCCTTTCCACTTTATTGGCAATACTTTTCCTACGCATGCTCATCCCAGTTCCCTCCTCGGCCGATGTATCGTATGTAACCTCATCTTGTGTAGTTTCAAATGGGTACTCCGGATCTCCGTATAGGGAAAAGTACATTAATTGATTGAGCGTTATATGAGCCCATCAAATGCAATTACAATAACATAAGGCAATTAAAATGACCACAAAGTGTTACAAAAGTATATCAAATTCATTTGTAATCAACAAAGGTCAACCCCCATTACATCTAATATAGGCATGAATAACCCATTCTTTGATCATATGTGTTGAGTTTTTTTACTTTCAATTTAATGATAGTTAAATTTTGGACTTTGCACTTTTATTTTAGGTTTTTTTAAAAGGGGGCTATAAAAGGGATATGTTGCATAATATATTGTAACACTTGCCTCCACATTGTGCTCATTTTCTTTGTTCTTCAATTTTTCTTGTTAGATCTTTGATTGTATTCGGCACTTGTTGTTGAAGATAGTGAAACCATTCTCCCTCTCCGTGATTTTTCATTTTGGGTTTTCCACGTATAAATTGTGTCTCATGTGAATTTTTGCTTTGCTTTCATCCTTTGCTATTTTGCACTTTAACTTATGCATCTTTTGTGTTATTCCGCAACAATATAAATAATAGACCAGCGTGTTGAAATGAATAGAAGAATTATCACCAATTAGCATGATCAACCGATTAGAAAAATGTATACATGGCACTGAACATCTAGAGATGTGTACCAATTCAAAAGGCGAAGTTTTGATGTCAATATCACATCAATGTAATATTCTATGACTGCTAATAAAAGAAAATTAATGAAGAAAATTGAAAGGAACATATGCATATTAGATTATACAAGTTGCCAAAGATACCAATTGGTCGTCGATGTAATATTCTATGACTGTTAATAAAAGAAAATTAATGAAGAAATTGAAAGGAACATATGCATATTAGATTATACAAGTTACCAAAGATACCAGTTGGTCGCGAATCGAACAACAAAGAGAGAGGCAGAGCTAGGTCACGACAATAAAGAGGGATAGAAAGACTCATCTTGTTGCGAGGGAGGCTAGGGTTGCAATAGAGTTAAAGTTGCCGTGAGAGGTAGAGCTACGGTTGTGGCGCTAGATGTTCGATAGTGGTGGCTAGGCTCCTTGTGGCGACGAAACTTGAACGAAGAGGAGATGGAGAGGTTCAATTTGAGTATGTGTATCTTGGAGACAGGCGGAATACATTGAGCGATGAGAAGATTTTTTATTTTTATTTTTGAAATGAAGGAGAAACTCATTTCTGTTTCAAATCAAAAAATGGACTAAAAATTCGTTCAAAAAAATAAAAAAATAAAATTGCATTACCTAATAGATTTCTTTCTAAACATGTTTTCGAAAAATAAAGAAATAGAATGATTATCCTATGCGCCCTTGAGTACTGCTTGGCCCATGTGAAATGGGTCAGTTCCTTACATAACACCAAGACCTTCTCTAATAGATGCCTAGTTCGTGGACAAACTAAGCTTGTACTTTAGAAAAGTACGAAAAAAAATTCTAAACATGTTGCAGTTGTGATAATTTTTTCAATTGAATTGATGTAGTTTTAAACTTTTTGCATATGTGCCAATTGAATCCATTTAGCCAATTTTAACGAGAAATCGATGACGTGGACATAAGTCGTTTTATGTGACACGGTTGAGTGCGACGTTGACATTTTTATTTTTACTTTATTTTTTTTTTTTTTCTCTCTCTCTCTCTCTCTCTCTCTCTCATATACTTTTTTTCCCTTTCATTTTGGCAGCTAGGGTTGGCCACCAACCCTCGTCGGCCGCCAACCCTCGTCGGCCACTGGGTGAAAGTTAGTAAGCTCTTGTTGGTGCTGAAGACTTAGGCAAGGGTCGCCTAGCCTAGAGCCGGTGGGGCCATGAAGGCCCTGGGCGAGGGCCTTCGCATCCTCCCCCTAGTTGGCCGAGGGCAAGGCGGCCCTCACTAGGGCCACGATCTTCGTGGGCCAAAATGAAAGGAAAAAACAGAATTAATTCAAAATTTAATTTAAAAGTATATCTAAAAAATGTTCGACCCACCGTCTGGTCGCGTCGCACATTGAGACAATCAAGATCTACGTCGCGATTTTCGATTGAAATCGCCCGAACGGACTTAAAGGGTAGAAATTCAAAAGGTTTATAATTAAATTTATTTAATTGAAAAATTTACGATTACATTTAGAATTTTATTTTTAGTGTTTTTCTCCTGTACTTAGACAATCAAATAGGAGACACACCTGGGTGGAGGATCGTGTTGCCGACCTCGAGAATGACAGTCGCTCGTGTTGTTGTCAAGCACGTGTATCGCGTCGCATTATGTTAGGTTAATTATCGTCCTAAAGCGCTCCAAACGCAGACACGCGGACGGACGCTAGCCGAAACCCCCCCACTGTCGGCGCACGCCGGAAACCCGGCTCATTGCGCTGAACCGGGGGGCCCCAGCACAAACATCGGGAGGAAAGAAGGAACCGCACGGCATGGGCAAAATGGTCAAAGGGCGGAAAGAAAGCGCCGTCGCCGTTTCCACCGACGTTAACGGGGCCGCGGGGGGGGGTGTTGAAGACGATCCCGAAGAGCTGACGAGACGGCGGCGGCCAACGGCATCGTTTGCGCGAGTGAGGGGAGATCACGCGGTGGGCACGTGCACCGACGCCCTCTCCTTTCTTCTCCTTCTTTGCGGGTTTGCGTGGGGCCCCCATTCTCCCCCCCACCACCGCTGATCCGGGTGCAGGGACAATGATAGAGAGTACGACACGTGACATGACAACCTTAGCTTCACGTGTACCCTCACCCCCTCTCCGGCCCATCACGTCGGACCATTGACCCGTGTACCTTTCAATGTCTCCCCAAAAACTTCCTAATAAATAGAAACATTTTTTTTCATTAAAATGTTATTTACGAAAAATAATTAATTTTTCATTTATTTTTTTTATTTTTTTTATATCGACCTCTAAACTTGTTATTTTCAAATCATGAAAATGTAATCCCACTGGTTGATTTATTTTTTTTTGCCATCCAAACATTGAAAAAATCAGGAAAATAAAATTTCTAGGCGTAGGAAATATGTAGAATATTAAAAAATAAAGCGTAGTGCGGTGGCTGTTGGGTACGGCGTGGAGAGAGGTGGAGAGCAAAGACGCTTTGTACGGGGCCACAACTGCCAAAGTGAGACGCTGTGCACCGAAGAGCAAAGACAAAAGGTCACCCCCCCCGTCAATCCCAATCCGAAGATCTAAAGGGTATAAGGAGCAGCGGCTAAGCAAATCCAACAGGATCGGATCGAGAACTCCTCGTATTGATAATTTGATTCTCGAATTCAAAAGACGGTGATCCGATTTTCGATCCTTAAAATTAAAATCGACGATCGAATAATTCAGCTCCCGATTCCAAATATACAGGACCGAACTAGTCGATTTTAATTTTAATTTTTTAAATTTTTATACGTAATGCTAACTAGGCTAAATCTTCTTTCTTCCCCTAGCTTGTCTCGTGCACTTCTCGCCCCTCTTTCGCGATTCACAGCTAAGTGGCTCGAATCAGCAGTAGCTCGTCGGCCTCGTCTCGCCGTTGATTCCTTCTCGTTCGCCTTCACCTGTTCAGCGCCCGTAGCTCGTTACTCTGTGGGGTCAGTTCCTCCATTGGCATTTGGCTCGAGTTCAAGCGAACGATGTCAAGACTCGAGAACCGTCACGGAGTCCAGAATTCGTCCCTTGGCTTGTGATTTAGTCTCTCTTCTTGGGTCTTCTGATCTGGTGGGGGGTACTTCTTTATCGTTTGCAATTTCTGGAGAACCCGATGGAAGGAGATCCAGGATTCAATCATGTGTGCAAATTATGCAGCAAGAGATTTCCTTGGGGTAGATCCTTGGGAGGTCACATGGGGTCTCACCAGACAAATAGTGGCCAATCCGAAACATATGAGAAACAGCTCGGCCTCAACACGAAGGAGCTTTTCATTCCATTGGATGTGACCGGGTCCGTTGCTGTCGCTCATCAAGATTACAGTAATCTTTGTTGTATTTGACTGGTTGCGTTGGATAGCCCGGAAACCGGACCGGAATCGCTCACCCCTAAGAGGGAGAATATTCAGTTGGTCATTGGACCCCCCTAAAATCTCAATCGATTTATGAATCATCCTTTTGAGGCCATCTCGGAAGCATAGTTTTGCGTACCTCTAGGACAACGTTTGGTTAATTAGGATAAAATTGGGAAAAAGATGAAATTTATTGTATCCTATGTCTGGTTTTTGTCCAAAACAGGATAAAATTGGATATAAGAGGGATGTAAGAATGAATAAAGATTATCCTACAAGAGAGGTAGGATAAGGGTAAATAGAATTTCTAATATCCATAATATAGAAGCTATTTTCTCGAATAACAAACTGTTTAAAATAATAAAATCAAATTGTTATGTGAATATAATTGATATTTGAATTTTTAATTCCAAATAAACAAATAGACAAGTTCAATTTCGTTTTTATTTATTCCTTTATATATATTTGAAATTTCTTTTTAACAGAAAATGATGGAAGGGCAAAAGGGAAACAAAAAAGAAGAAGGAAAAATAATAAGACAATAAAAACGAAGTAGGTAAGAGCGTCGTGAGAGATTCTTACAATCTCCATTTATGCAATTTTTAGATTCATTTATATTATATGCCGCTCGTATCAAGAATGAATGGATATGGTATGATATAAAAATATGCGATCTTATTTCTGCAGTTCACCAAAAAGTGGATAAGAAATCGTAAAAATCTTTGGATTTTAGTCTTGTCATGATTAAAAATCCAAACGGCCAAATATAGTATAGGAGTTTTCGAGGTCTTTGGAATGGAAAACTAACCAATAAGGATTACTCGGACCTTGAAAGAGTCCCCGGCATGCCATTACGTGTGCATACGACTAGAAGTGAATCCACAATTTTCCTAATCGACTCCGTGGGTTTTGACCTCAGTCGGGTCAATTTTCGATTCTTCGTCTGCCTCGATGACGAGGGCATGTTCATGTGCAAGGACAAGCGTTTAAGATGATAAGACCCATGTGGCGATGGTATTAAATGATACTCTTATAGGTACGAGATGTTTTGCTCTGAAGCAATAAATTCTCAAGGGACCAAAGTCGAGCAATGAATTAACGAGGACAACACTCTAAAGATGGTACTTAAATTTGGCAACAAACTCATACGGCCACGCCGCCTCCGGTCGCCGTCGCGTCATTTTCTCGATAGAATTTGTGGTGGTGGTTGCACCCGAGCATTAATCCATGACGGATACGTTTTGCCAATGCACGGGCCCTTCCTCTGCTCCTCTAGAGCCGGGCCCTCGTTTCCGTTTTTAGCTAAGCTTCTCGATATGGTTCGCTTTGGCTTGGCATGGATGATGAAATTCCATTTCCATTAGGACCAGAGCCGGAGAAACATGAACAAAGATGGATTGAATTCACATTGATCACTCCCATTTTCTTTTTTTGTCTTTGTTTTTTTATGACAGCATGTGTAAAGATTTTGTGATTTGAATGAAATGTCGTAAAAGAATCTTGATGTTGTCTCCTTCTGTGACATAACATAAGAAAGATCCTTGCACATGGGGAACCTAGGAGCCAAACATGGCTACAGTTGTACAACCTTGTTCATTTGCCTCGACCTTTATTCTTGCAATTATCAATTTGATAGAGGTAATTATGAAATAAACAAGACTATGCAAGCTTAACATGGCTACAGTTGTGATTAGATTCTAGATGCCAGATGGCCCTTCCTGAATCGGTTCTCCCCTTTTATAACATATGCATGGTCGAATGCACTACACGTGTCAAGATAAGTATTATTGTATTCCTTCTATTATTAGCTTTATCTCCAAAATAAATAAATAAATAAATAAAGTGTGGACTGAACCAAAAACCATCTACTCTTTAGTTGGAGGGAACCGGTCCGTCATAAATTTATTATACGGATATCGATTTAATTTTAAAATTTTTTAATTTTATCAATTTAATGGTAAATATTTTGCGCGAAATTTCATTATAGTCATTCCGCTCAATTTTGTTGAAAATCACCGACGTAACAATTTAGTTATTGCCGGCGGCCTTACTTGGCATAATGCCATGTCAGCAATCTCAAACACCAAGAGGATTCTCTACTTCGCGCAATGCTTCACTATGTGCGGCAATCTCAAACCTCGATAACAAAATTTTTGAAAATCAATGATCAAGAATTTAATAAAGCAATTATGTCTATTTAATCCTAAATCTTTAACGATTTGCTAATTTATTTCATAAACAATTTGCCAACGTAGTCCTTCTAATATCTAAATAAAATGTTTAAGACTACATTGACAAATCTTCAAGGTGTTTAAGACTAAATTGGCACGATTGAAAGGTTTAAAATTGAATTGACAAATCATCAAAAGGGTTACGACTAATTTGAAATAATTGAAAAATTTATAACCTGAATTGACCATTGTACAATAGATTTAGGACTTTTTGGACAATGATCCCCTCACAATCCATAACGACAAAAAGTCTTAAGCATCAAACCCGAGCATTGCTCGAAAACACAATGATAAAAAGGCGAGGCACATGTACCGTAATGCCGTTGCACCATGTTTCTCAACCAACTCGTCGTGGCACGTCAAAACCTCGTTAGTCCATGCTTATTATTCACTATAGTCCTAGACAAAATGATATGTACACATAACTTCGGAGGCCTAAAAAAGGGTTGGATTCTCTTCCATCCGTTGATGGGGCTTAAAGGCCAACACAAAGATGCAAAATGATGGCATTTTCCCCGCTAAATCCACTGTTATCGACCGTTAAATCGAATTATGAGAAGGAATGTGATTATGCCGGGGCGAATCCCATCATGCATGAACACTGCCCTAATCATGGTTTCTAACGTTACTCATGATAATGACTCTCTCTGAACGGGAGAATAGACTGGAAAAGAGAAGTCCGACTGACTCATGATGAAGGCGACCGCTCTAAGCAAACTATAGTTTTGGAAAACTAATATAGTATTGTTAATTAATTAATAGTGATTACGAATAATATTATGGTGTTAATTAGTGTTATTAAGTGGTTAAGCTCTTTTGGGATAGACTTTGACACCAGCAGTTCCTTGTGAGATAAAGCAAGTCGAGAAAAGACAAACTATCAAATCGACCAGATTCACAGTTGAAGTATGTGATACAGAGATTTGGGGCCAACCTAGAGAGAAGTTTGCTAGAAATCCGAATAAAAAGGAGGTTGCAAAATTGAAAATCTAAAATACCAGATAATATTTTTTTGTGAAAAAAGACAAATAGTTTAGTTTTCATGGGAATTTGTCATTTTTTTTTTGTCTTTGATATGACCGGAGGCCTCGTCCGTTTGCTCAAGTGGCGGATATAGTTCACATCAAATCGATATCCAAACTTCCACAAATTTGCGTACATTCACATACCCAATTTTCAATGGATAGATATCGATAACCACGTCGTACAAAATGATATTTTCAATATTAAATTGGAACGTGTAAATACCCCACACTACCCGAAGAACATATTTTCGTCTTCAAGTGCATTTCACTAACAAAAAATTAGGTTGACACCACAAAAAAATTTCAAACTATGCACACTGTGATATCAACATCCATTTTTTCAATCTGCCCCGCAACTATATCAATCGAGACACTGACATCTCGATATTTTCTCGGTTGCCGAACTCCCGAACTGTACTCACTATAACACTAATACCCTAAACTTCTTGGTCTCACACCCGCGCGAGTTTAGGGTATTGGCAAACTCCGGGCAAGTTTTAGGGTTTTCGAAACGGAATCGGAGGATTACGGCCGCACAAAAGAAAATCGAGGCATGGATATCATAGTGGATATAATTTAATTGTTATCGCAAAATAAAAATATCCGCTGCGTGGCCGTATGTACGGCACGCACTTCCACTTTAGAAAGTGAGGCGAGGAAGAAGACAAAATAAAAATAACTCTAGTGGAAGTGGGTATCGAAAAAAGATAAATACTTTTTATTTAATTTATTTTAAGCTAAAAGAAACAAATATATATATATATATATATATATATATATATATATATATATATGTATAATATCCTCAATCAGCGGTGAGGAGCCGGTGGGTGGCGTTGGGTGGCGGTCAGTGGCCAGATTAGGCGGAGGCCCCACCGCCGTCATTTGGGTTTCCCATTCACTCCCTCCGCCCTTCTCGCCGCTGAAGCCTAATTTATAAAAAAATAATAATAAAATAAAAAATTAAAAATACCAAGGCAAAAAGTGAAAAAGAAGAAGAAAAAAAAGCAGAGAGATAAAGCGGTGGACAACGACCAAGACAAAAACTCGACCTAACTCCCACACTCGCTGCTCAGTGGGGCCCAGTACCGGAGTTTTGGCAAATGGGGGCGGGGGGGACCACCCGAGTCAAACGCGTTGACCGTTCTTCTCCTGGTTCGACTCGCTCGGGGATTCCGTCGCGCCACGTATAAGGATCGCGGTCGGGAGGACCATCGATCCACAGGTACCACCACTCGCGCGAATCGAATCCTTAAGACTCAGTGGCGCCTTCATTTTAGTTCGAGCTGGTCTATTGCCGGATTCAGTGGCTCGGAAACGGCCGGCGACGAGTCGAAAAATTACTTGCTTAATCGTATCCCGGAGATCTCGATTGTGGGTCGGTTCGTGCGGTTCGGTCGTTCGTCGCCGCTCCGTGTTTATCCCCGCATCAACTTTAATTTTCTCAATGTGCCAATTCGAGAATTCCGGAGCATATTTATCACTTGTATATTAACATGACCTTTTTTGTGCTAAAAAAAAAGTAAATTAAGATAAATTTATCACTGATTTATCAGTTTAAGATTTTTTTATAATAAAAAGATAATTTAAGATAAATTTATCTTTATTATATCCGTTTGGAGTTTTTTTACCATATTAACCCCAGTTGAAATGAAAAACACAATTAATGCCCATAATGATGAAAAGGCCGGTCCGAGTATTTAGGTCGCGAAGCATCTTCACGATCCCCGGGGAGAGAAAGGAATATATGCAAAAAAATTTAAGAGCAGCTTTTTATAATGTTATTTTTAAATATTATTTTCTGGACAGCCCGCGATAAAGGAAAGGAAAAAAAAAAAGTTTTTTCCTGCTTTTTTCTGAGCTGTCGGAAAGAGAGGATTCTGCAGAAAATCGACTGTTCTGGTCGGGTTTTTTTTACTTTGACCGGATTAACGAAGGCAACGAATGTATAAAGAGACAGAGAGAAAAGGCCAGTCGTCTAATGCAGCAGTGCTCGATAATTTTCTTTGACCGAGTGTCCTGGATGCTTGGCAGTCACCCGAATTAGAATGAGGTGCCTCCGGAGTACGCCGAGGCGGCCACGCATGTTCCACGCGCTCTCCTTACGCCGAACACCGATCGATCGATCGTTCGACAGGAAAGTCTCAGTTGATGTGATCTCGATATGCGATATCCGTGCAGGGACGATCGTTAAAAGTCCCGAACGGGACATAGGAGGAACTCCTAGATTTTCCCGAAGCGGAGGGAAGAATAGAAGTTGGAGACATTTTCGGCTTTGATTGGGCTCGGGCAAGTCTTGACGGGTTTGAGAAGGCTATCGAGGCGCTCGTCCTTTGGCCAAGTCTATGTATCAAGAGATGTAAAATAGCGCTTAAAGTCGTGATTGTCGTCAATGCATACGCGGGCCTGTCGGTATAGAGATTGAAGGGGGTGGAGACGTCGGTATCATAACGGCGTGGTTCGGCTCCTGCTCTCGACAAAGGCGCAGAGCAAAAATCGGATATGAGTATTGAAGATAGAATAGATAAAAAAAAAGTAATTGATTGAAAAGAATACGTAAAAATCCATATTGCAGAAGGACGCAGTTAGCAACGAAGCAACCGCGCAGTGTTTTTAGGTTTCGTAAATGTCAATGTCGGTACATGTAAGGCCCGGGATTGGATTCTGGAATCTTCGGGTGGTTTACGTTGTCTGAAATGGGTGGGGCTTGATTTTCAATCGCTTTTATCACTTTGATGATCGAGTCTTTCTTAATAACTGCTTCACTCCCACTAATTGTCGCACCAGATCAATCACCTTTACTTTTCTTTAATTAGGTTAGAGAAGGATGATGTGATTGCGATCGGCATTATTCTTTGGCACGGGAAAAAAAAATCTCACAAATAATCCATAAAAACTTCAGGACAACGTACAACGTGATTTCTAAATTTTTAATTTATTTAATATGATTCGTATATTTTAATTCGATATGTAATGTAGTCCTTCAATTTTGATTTAACGTTCAACGTGATTCATATAATTTTGAACATTCTTATATATGCTAAGGAAAGTATTGAACATTTACTAATAGTATATGGATCAAATTTAACGCATCAAAAAGTCCAAAAATGATGTTGCATATTGAGCCGAGATTCGGAAATAAAATTGCATAAATTGTCGGATCGAAGTTCATGGGTTATTATTTGTGCCGTTAGCCCTAAATGTTGAAATTAACGAGAGGAGAGACCGAAGGAGACCGTAGGGCGAAAAGCGATTGAAATGACGCAACTACCCTTCCGTTTCTCCACCGGGGATCAGGGTCAACGAGTCAAAAGACTGGAGAGTGGAGACCCCTCAATCTCTGCGCTGGACGTGGGCTTTGCCGTCTGTCGCTTTTTGAGTAAAAGTAATTAAATAAAAAATAGATAAATAATAAAAGAAGAGGAAGAGGAGGAGGAGGAGGAAATTGGAAGAATGTGACAACTTCAGACAGCACACGTTCACTTTCTCTTAGCCTCAGTTCGTACGTGGGACAGGTGTCGCCAATTGGGAAATTTCAACTTTCCCATTTTAAGTAGAGAATGCAATTAATTGGGAAGGAGAAAAAGGAAAAATCAAATGAAAACAATTTGCCAGTCTTCTTAATTTTCTGTAATTGTAAATATGTTACGTGATATTCAAAAATATATTAGTCGCCTTAATTTTCTATCCTAGAACTATATTATTTCGAAGAATTTCTTCATTGGGATGATTTAAATATCGTTTTGAAAATGACACTCGATTTGTACTTATAAATCGTGTTAGTTTACTAATATGAGTTTTTTATCGACATGAAAATGCCTCTCAAATTGAAACTCGATCATGTGGTAGAATTTGAGACTGTTTTGAAAATTTGTGATTTTTTATGGCGTAAAAATATTTACACACGATTTAGTGTACTTATCACTCAATTATTTTATTCAAAGATATGAATTTTTTTATCGACGTAAAAATGTCATATATATATATATATATATATATATATATATATATATATTCACATTTGAGAATGTTTTGAAAATTTGAGTTTTTTTTTAGATAGAAAAAAATTCGAGGCAAATTTGGGATTGGACCTAAGGTTGAGATTTTTTTTTAAATAAAAAAAATGTTTGGAGTACATTTGAGATTGGATCTAAAATTTGAAGTCTTTTAGGGAATTAGACAAGAAAATAATTGAAAAAACTAGTGTACTTTCACAGATAAAATAAAAGGGAGAAAAAGAGAAAAATGGTGAGCATCCCAAAGATTCTGTTGGCGCTGCTGAACACCCGCCAACACTAATCTCACTTAAGACTGTAAAAAAGCTTCCTTGATTTACTATTCCTTTTTCCTCTGTTCTGTTCTTTTCTTCTCTATGTTGTTGTTGGCTCTCCCTGTTTTTCCAGGTGCGTGTTACTTTCGCGCACTCATCTTCTTCTGCTCTTTCTTGGCCACGCAAAATGGTAAATGCTCTCCACACTTGTGATCCCAAACCTGTATATATTCACACTCCCTTCTTGACTCGCATTTGCTCATGCCTCAGTGCTTCTACTAGCTCTTCCCCCTGCTTTCACACCTGTGAAACCCGTGTCTGTGTCCTGAGGAGGCCAGATGGACTCTGCTTCTCCACGTCCTCAACGTCACTAGCATTGAAGCTCTGGCCCTCTTCTGTTCTCAAAGACCCAACAAAGATCTCTCCTTTTCTGGGTTCTTTCTCTTTCTGTTTCTCTCTCTCTCTCTCACTTCTTGTTTCTCTCACGGCATTGAGTGGCTGAAGGAGGAGAGAGCGCTTGGGGGCTGGTAGGAGATGGCAATGGCGACTAACTACTCGGTGTCCAAGGTGGTTTGGGTAGTTGGGCTCGTTTGGGTGCTGGGTCTTGAGCTGATCCACTGCAGCGTGAGTTATGACAGGAAGGCACTTGTGATTGATGGGCAGAGGAGGATTCTCTTCTCTGGTTCCATACATTACCCCAGAAGCACTCCCGATGTATGGAGTTTTTTGCTTCCACCTTTCTCTGATTTGTTGTTTCTCGAGTGAAAAGTTTTGTGCTTTTCTTTTGCTGATTTTTTTGGCCTTCTTTTATGTGGGTGAAGATGTGGGAAGATCTTATACAGAAGGCTAAAGATGGAGGCTTAGATGTGGTCGAAACATATGTCTTCTGGAATGTCCATGAGCCCTCTCCCGGCAATGTATGTTGTTCTGAGCACTCTTTTCCTCTCGTTTTTGTCATTCAATTAATTTTTTTCCTTTAATTTGTAGTTGGTAGTGATGAAGTTCTTGCTTCTAAATGTCGGTGCATGTGTGTGTTGCAGTATAACTTTGAAGGAAGATACGATCTGGTGAGGTTCATAAAGACTATTCAGAAAGCAGGGCTCTATGCTCATCTTAGGATTGGGCCTTATGTTTGCGCAGAATGGAATTTTGGGTATTTGCCTTTTCTGTTTGCTGCTTCATTTTCTGGATCTAGACCACTCTCACTTTGCTCGCCAGCACCATGAATGCCAAATTTATTCCTGTCTTAATTCATGTTTCTTTGCATTTACTTGTTTCTTGCGTTTCTGAGAAATATCTTAACAATAATGGGAAGTGAGACCTTAATGTAAGCACAATCTGTGTACAGTGGGTTTCCTGTTTGGCTCAAGTTTGTGCCTGGAATCAGCTTCAGAACAGACAACGAGCCTTTCAAGGTCTGTTCAGTTACTTCAAGTACGATGTTACAGTCATTTTTGTTATTGTCAAGGAATGCTTCAAGCAAACGGCAAGCAGCTGATTTTGCCGAACTAAATTTCGACTGGATGTTTGCAGAGGGCAATGCAAGGGTTCACTGAGAAGATTGTCAACTTGATGAAGAGCGAAAACCTGTTTGAGTCACAGGGTGGCCCCATCATTCTCAATCAGGTATTTGTTAAAAGAACTTTTGTTCTCAATCCCCGGATACACGTTCTTGTTAAAGGGTCGGAACTCATGAAAAGGTTAAACCAACATCATGCTCACTCAATTTCCTATCATACTACGGCGAAAACGACTGTAATGAAGTTTTATCCTCCTAAGTTGGGTCAATTATATGAGCCGTTTAACGCCATTAGGCTTGATTCTACGTCGAGCCTTCTCTAAGATCTAATTTTTGGTCATAGCAGAAGCCAATTTATCTGACTTCAGTCTGAGGTACAGAGTTGAGGAATATGAGGAGGTTCTTTTTCTTACTGCTGCAGATTGAGAATGAGTATGGAGCGCAGAGCAAATTGCTCGGGGCTGCTGGTCACAACTATGTAACTTGGGCCGCCAATATGGCCGTCCAATTGGGAACCGGTGTGCCGTGGGTGATGTGCAAGGAGGAAGATGCCCCAGATCCAGTGGTGAGATATTATTCTCTCTGACCTCCAGATCTTGATTTAGCCTCCGTACATTTTGTTTTGGTGTTTCTCTCATGTTTCAATCGACGTACTTCAGCATTTTTTGTCATTCCTTTATTCTCTTCTTGTGCTGTTTTAGGTTTACTTGATATAATAGCATTTTTAGCCTGAGTTTATCTATTGAATAAAGTATTGAGCGTCAAATCTATAACTGAGACCCATGTTTCGAGAGAAGTCTTCTCTGCTTTGTGCATATACTTAGACCGGTTTATTGATACTGGACACAGATAAACACTTGCAATGGCTTTTACTGTGATGCATTTTCTCCAAATAGAGACTATAAACCCACTATCTGGACAGAGGCTTGGAGTGGTTGGTAAGTGAATCACTCCCAGTTTGTAAGTTGGCTTTTGGTAAGGAAATATGTGCTCATTATGTCCCTAAAAGAAGTGCAGGTTTACAGAATTTGGAGGCACGCTTCACGAGCGGCCAGTTCAGGACTTGGCATTTGCCGTTGCTCGATTCATCCAAAAAGGAGGCTCCTTCATCAACTATTACATGGTTTGTCTCTTTGAGTTCAACTACATTTCCATTTACTGGTGATTAGTACTAGTCCAATTTATGTATCCCATGAAACCAACAGTATCATGGAGGCACAAACTTTGGGCGCACTGCTGGAGGCCCCTTCATCACTACCAGCTACGACTACGACGCTCCAATAGATGAATATGGTGAGATTTAGCAGCATTTTAGCTTTCGATGCTTGAAGGTTACTGTTCAAATGTTTTTCCAGTGTTTTCTGAGATATCCTCATATTTCTGAGTTAGCAGTCCAGGCTGATCACAGCTGTGCTTTTAATTGGCAGGCCTAATTAGGCAACCGAAGTATGGTCACCTCAAAGAGCTACATAGGGCTGTTAAGATGTGTGAACGGGCATTAGTGTCGGCTGATCCAATGGTTACATCTCTAGGAACCTATCAACAGGTGCTGTGTAACCCTTATTTCATTCTGGAAGATGCACCATTTATTTACCTCTCCTGATGCATTTGCTTTTGCTGTTTCTAGGCTCATGTATACACCACAGAATCTGGTGATTGTGCTGCTTTTCTCGCAAATTACGACACAAAGTTGTCTGCCAGAGTGATGTTCAACAACATGCATTACAATTTGCCTCCTTGGTCCATCAGCATTCTTCCTGATTGCAGGAATGTAGTTTTTAATACTGCAAAGGTATGAATTTGTGCAAGTTCTTTATCATTGAAAGGGATGTTACATTAGTTGGGGTTTGTTCTTTCTTATTACGACAAGACTAGATGCTCTAAAGATGACAGCTTGGTATGATTCTGATTTTAGGTTGGTGTTCAAACCTCCCAAATGGAAATGCTACCAGTTAATAGTGAGATGCTTTCATGGGAGAGTTACGATGAGGATATCTCTTCCCTGGATGACAGTTCGACCTTCACAACTTACGGCCTCTTGGAGCAGATCAATGTGACTAGGGATGCTAGTGATTATTTGTGGTACATAACTAGGTGAGCTCGAGTTAGATTAGTGCCTCAGTACTACTTTTACATTGTAATAGGAGCTCCCCCCCTCTCTCTCTCTCTCTCTCTCTCTTTCTGCTCGTATGGCTGTATGTGGTGCGTACTCCTGTACGAGTTTGCCTGTGTGTATGTGTTACGTGGGTTTTGCGCGTTTTCTTTTGTTTCTGTCTGCTTTTCCTGGACATGCCAAGGAGTAAATCTTGCCACCCTTTGCCATCGACAGTGTTGACATCGGCTCTTCTGAGTCCTTCCTACGAGGAGGAGAACTCCCCACTCTTATTGTTCAATCAACAGGCCATGCTGTGCATATCTTTATCAATGGTCAGCTTTCAGGTGCGTGTATAAATTCTTATCACTATTTGTTGTTCCAATGTCCTCTTGGGGAAAAAAAATTGATGAGTGAATTACTTTTAACAGGTTCTGCTTTTGGGACAAGGGAGAATAGGAGATTTACATATTCGGGCAAGGTTAATCTACGTGCGGGCACAAACAGAATAGCACTCTTGAGTGTCGCCGTTGGATTACCAGTAAGTTTCTCTTTCATGACCCGCTCTCCCTTCCTGTTAAAACAAAACAGTGACCTGAGGACGTTACAAAAGTAACATAAATAGTGTATGCTTAGCTGAACCAATTGTCATAAACTTATTCCAGTTAGATGAGCACATTGCAGGCGTGCTTGTAGGAAATTGGAATTCCTTGGTCAGGTCATTCTAATTGGAAACAGTGCAAAATACATTTGTCATGGTCTAATAAACAAAGTCCCATCCAACTGACTGGAGAAGATGAGTGACACCCGTCGGGACTTTGGAAACTTGGGATGCAAGCCTAAGAACTCTGAATCAGACAATCTTTCAGAACTATTAAATGCTGAAGGATGCTAAATCTACTCGCATGAACTACCTAATCTAATGAAAGGTGCCTTCATTTGGTTGATAATATCACTCTAACTTGTCACCTGAATGATTCAAGTTTCTGTTTGTTGGTTTAGAATGTCGGTGGACACTTTGAAACATGGAACACTGGCATCCTTGGACCAGTTGCATTACATGGACTTGATCAAGGAAAATGGGACTTGTCTTGGCAGAAATGGACCTACCAGGTTGAACACCCTTCTGTTAGTCTCATTCTTTTGGTTCGGTTTAGAAATTTCCTTAATCCTGCCTCCGTTAATAGGTTGGGCTCAAAGGAGAGGCTATGAGTCTTAACTCTCCCAACAGCATCTCCTCAGTTGATTGGATGGATGCATCATTGATCGCACAAAGACAACAGCAACTGACCTGGCATAAGGTATAATGCATATAGAATAAGATTACTGAATTAAATCTGTTACAGATCACTGAAGTCTCTGATGACATTTAATTGCAGGCTTATTTCAATGCCCCAGATGGTGATGAGCCATTGGCCATAGACATGAGTGGTATGGGGAAAGGTCAAATATGGATTAATGGACAGAGCATTGGAAGGTATTGGACTGCATATGCCAATGGCGATTGCAATGGATGTAGTTATGCTGGCACGTTTAGGCCTCCCAAATGTCAGCTTGGTTGTGGACAACCGACCCAGCGATGGTAAAGTCTTTGTTCATAACATCACCTAAAAAAAAAAATGTCGTCTCAAGCGGCAAGAAAGCGATACGAAATCTACCTCTGTTGCTCATGGGATTTTATTTCTTCAGGTACCATGTGCCACGATCTTGGTTGAAGCCGACGCAAAATCTCTTAGTTATCTTTGAGGAGCTCGGAGGTAATCCATCCAAGATTTCTCTGGTGAAGAGATCGATGACCAGCGTCTGTGCGGACGTGACCGAATTCCACCCAACTATTAAGAATTGGCATATCGAGAGCTATGGAAAGTCGGAAGAGTTCCACAACCCAAAGGTTCACCTGCGGTGCAGTCCAGGTCAATCAATAAGTTCAATCAAGTTTGCGAGCTTTGGAACTCCACTTGGAGCTTGTGGCAGCTACCAGCAAGGAACTTGCCATGCTCCGAGCTCATATGACATCCTAGAGAAGGTACTAATAGACAGGGACCGGAAAATTTGTAGATGTTCTAGCAACATGCACCATAGAATGCTATATCATCTTGTTGAACTGTGTTCAAAGATAAATTTTACTTTTTCGCATGTTAAAATCAAATTACTCTATATCATTGCAGAAGTGCATCGGGAAGGAGAGATGCTCAGTGACGATATCTAACAGCAACTTCGGGCGAGACCCATGTCCGAATGTGTTGAAGAGATTGTCCGTCGAAGCTGTTTGTGCTCCCACGTTTTCCACGACCGCGCAATCCGAATGGAGGGGTTAATTAGATACCAAGACAAGAATCACCTCTCCTCACTTAACCATACACTGCCAGCAAAAAAAAACAAGAATAGGGAATAAAATGGGTGCCAGAGTCGTCTGTTGTAGGCTTAAGTTATGAGGTAAAGTAGCATGAACTAGTGTGTAAATTAGTGATTGGTAGAAGATGATATAGGTAAAATTGTGAGTTCCTTGGGGTTCTGCAATTCGGGGCCCTTAGGCGAATTCTTTCCCAGTGCCCGGGCTTTTAACCGGATACGCCACTGGGAAAAGTGAGTTCATTTGTAGTTGTGTGGAGTCCATTTCGCTTTCTGTATTGGCTGGGGACGAAAAAATGAGGACCCAGTTAGAAGGTTCATGTTAGGAGTGGATCCTGGTGTGACCAGTTGCTGTTGTTACCCTTGTGCAGTTCCTGATGAATTGTTAGTGTTAAGCATTCTGATTTCTTGTCTTCAACATGCTGTGTGCATTCACTTTATAGCACCAGGGCTCTGTTTCGTCACGTCACCTAATTGCTTATTGGTATCGGAGCGCGCGTGACCGTTGAGGTTGCCAAATCACCAAGTAAAGCAGCAGGCTCGACCCTAATAGGTTATGGAATGATCATTTCCTTTCTGTTGATAATAAGAACCGTGAGGAAGCTGTCCATCCATCAAGCACAGGGACTCACCTCTTTTCCCTTTTTCCATTTTGTTTTCTGAGGAAGATGCCATTAAACGAGGTCCAAGAGGAACAGCTCACATGGATTTTAGTGTCTTTGGACTGATTCAGTCCTATCCTATCAACTGATTCAGGTCCTATCCTATCAACGGATTCAACACTTATCCCAGATTATCCAGAAATATTACGTAGAAGCTCCATCTATGGTCGGAACACTATCTCCATCAGACTTGTCATAACATTATTTGCTCATCCTCAGGGCTCCCAGAGTAAATATGCAATATTCCCTTGGAAATCAGTTATAAGACGAGACATTTGACGCAGTGAAGGTAGATAGGTATGTCTAGCAACATCCAGATCCAGAGAGATCTCATTACATCAAAGGGACATTGTCTGTAAGTCCTCCTTAAAACAAAACGAAAGAGAGATTGTTTGTAGGATAGCATTTACATGACGATTAAGCGGAAGCAGTTGCCATGTGCTTGGCTAAAGTCATCTGCAACTGATCTTTCTGGGCTCCCACCACCCTGTCAACAATCTTTCCTTCCTTCACAAACACGAAAGTCGGCATCGCCTCCACAGCCCACTCTTGAGCGACCATCTGCAAAAAGAAGCAAACGTTATTGCTAAGACGAATTCGAAGGCACTCGCAGAGCAGAACATAGACGGCTGCATTGTCATCTATTAAGACTGGATTTCCATCATTCATAAAGACCCTGAAAAGGTAGTCTTGGGTTCATTTTACCTTCAGTTCATCAACATCAACTTTCAGAAACAGAACATTAGGAAATTTCTTGGCCAGCTCTGCCAGGAATGGTGCAATGAAACGGCATGGTCCGCACCATGAAGCAGTGAAATCGACAACCACCTGTTTCAAAATAGACCCGAAAAAAGAAGGAACAAAAAAAAAGAACTTGGTAAATGTCATAACTTTTGCAAAGGAAGAACTTAATCGGCAGTTCAACTGCTCTTGAATAGGAAGAACTTAATCGGCAGTTCAACTGCTCTTGAATAGGAAGAACTTAATCGGCAGTTCAACTGCTCTTGAATAGGAAGAACTTAATCAGCTATACCAACCCATTTGCATATTCTTCCACAATGTTATATTGAAAGGAAAAATGCATGTATATCACCCAAATAAAGTCACCTGCTGTTAAGAGTTCACGAGTATAGTGTTGACATCACCATAGAAAATCAGACTATTTACCTTTCAATAGCCATACTGCAAAATAATCTGATCGATACCATCTGTTGAACTTCAACTAGCAAACTCCTTTATAGGATTCGTGGAAAAGCATAAGCAGCAGAAATATATACTTCATGATTGAGAGAATAGAATTCGAAAGAAAAGGAGGGCGATATGATCAAACTTCTTCTCCCTAATTTCATACAGAAAGCGAACCGAAGACCGAGTATGATTCTATCTAGTGAAAAGAATACACTTTTTCTTGCAAGATTTGCTTGACTCGCAAGCAAGACTTAAGATACTCCAAAAGGGGGAACAATTAACCAAGCAAGCTTTATTCTCCATCACCGCAGCGGCCGCCCATTCTCCATTGCCACCCCCAACAATCCTCCACAGCAGTCTGCTACCTTCAAAGGCGCGGTCTTGGCCTCCAGATCCGAGCCGTCAAATATATTTTAGGCACAAAAAAAAGAAGAAGGTTTTATTGGACACCACTCGGTCTGAAGACTCTGAACATGGAAGAAGGTAATAATTTTCTCTTTTGGCCGTAAAATGTTATCAAAATTTCTCGTTGAAAAGCGTTGTCTTCTCGTCCCTGTCAGCGTCGCTCCTCTGATCAATGCGTTCTTTCCGAAAAATTTTCTTTTTTCCGTTCGATTGATTATGTTTTCTCATTCGTCCCAGGCGGTGCCCAAGAACAAAAAAAAAGAAGGGGAAAACGCAAAGGCAACTGATTCAAAAGAATCAAAGACGAGAAACTATCACCCCCAAAAGCAAACTCAAAGACATTTCGTCAAACGCCAAGCCTATCTGCGACCACTTCCCATACAGAAGCAAACAGAGCCAGCAATATATTGCCTCCACAAACACCAAATTCATATACACAAGCGTGGGGCGTGCGTGCATCATGACGATCGCGATCAGCAAAAAAATCCAAACTTTACCAGCTTGTCGGGTTCGTTGCTCTTGTTGATTTGCTCGCTCCACGACTCGACGCTGTGGCAACTAATCACCTGTCCCTCTTCCGCCATCTTCTCTCTCTCTCTCTATCTCTCTCTCTCAAACACGGGCGCAGGAAGGAAGGAAGGAAGGAGGAGAAGGAGGAGGAGGAAGAAGGAAGAGGAGGGGTCACGCTATCAACCAAAAACGCCGTGTGCATTTCTGAAAGTTGGCAACACACCCCCTCTTTCACAACGTACGACGCCAACTCGCATTTGACCTTGTCGCTGCCCGTAAATTGCAACTTTGCCACCGGCACCGGGATAAGGACCCGCCCAAATTTTCGCGGCAGGCGAGATTTTGCTATGGTGAGGGAACGCGCACTCGCTGGAAGGATGGACTCGCGCGCGATTTGTTGCATCTTTCACTTCAAATTGACCGCTGACTTACAAAAACATCCTTACTTTGTGACATCCTTATAAGGAGGCAAGAATGATTTCGCCGGTTGCTCCTCTCTGCTCTTGTCGTAAATAAAAACGACCATTTCTACTAAACAGAGGAACGTTATTAAGAAGCGAATTTTTGTTGCAAGGGGACCAAAATAATTCGAAGATTCCATTTTAATTTTTTTTTTCACAAGTATTATGAACTTACCAATCAAAAAATAATTTACTAGAAAACAAATGGACTCTAAAAGTCTGTTTATTTCGTGGAAAATAAACGATTTAAAAAACATATTTTTCTATGGCAATTGATTTATATTACTTAAAATAGCTAGACAATAAAAAACATTTTTATCGTCGACGATAAGTTATGCCTTAATATCTTAGTGGACGATAAAAATATTTTCCGTCCATACAAGTGATACAAATAATTATTTTTATGAAAATGTTTCCTAATACAAACAAATGGAACTCAAATACTTCCAGAAAGTACGGATGAAAATTTATTTGTCAAGGAGGAAATCTATTTATACAGTCAGATTCAACTCCTCTGAAAAATTCGTCGCACGAGGAAAGGGGTGTTTCTAAACACTAGGTAGGCAAAATCTCCAGCCCAGCTCCAAGGAAGAACGGAGCAGGCACAGCCAACCACACAGTACTGACTAAATCAAGAGACAAGAAATCAGAAGAATACCACAGAATTTACATTGTGAACTAAAAACCATATGTTGCCCAAATGTGATCAGATTTGGTAGGACAGTGGTCTTTTACATGCCGCTACTGAGGGGAGAACTACAACTGGACCATATTCGGAAAACAGTATGTCCCAAGGAAAAACCAACCCACGAGGAGGAAGGTCATGGATGCCCAGACCGTCAGGAAGGTCGAGCCTCCGAGTATTAGTCCGAGTGGGAAGACGATGACAAATGGCAAGATGGATCTCACTATCGCCGCTTTGTTCACCCAGTGGCCCTCGAGAAGGAATAGGATAGCCAGGTTCACCACATTCCATCCACTGGATCGGAAGCCCAACCTGTTCAGGTTGTTGGCCACAAAGGAGTGGCAGTTGCAAGTGAAGAGGTTGTAGTGATGGTGCTGAAACTCCTGCGTACTCTTCCTCAGTGCTTCGTCCCAAGTCAACATGTCTCTTCCGTATTCATCGTGTTGGTTTTGATCCTCGTTGTTGAAGTCGGATGTACCAGGCAGAAAAGAACACTGCCAAACATGAGAATAAACAGCATGAAGCCCCACATAATTCATAATTTAGGAAAACACTAACGCATGGTTTAGTACATACTGCCCGATAATTATGAAGTGGTGCTATCTCATCTCAAAGAATATTTAAAGAGTTCCATAGCTGAAGTCATGGTTGTTAAAAAACAGTTCACCTTCTCTTTGCTTATCTGTAGGTAACGAGTTGCTGCCCCAAATGTAAAGTTATCTACACACACAAAATTGGGCCCTGCAAAGTCCAAGATTACTCCATCCTCTCGGCATATGCCAACATGCCCGATGAAAGGGATAAACCACGAGATGACTGGAAGGGGTGACCAGACAATGCAGTATGGGAATCGCGCTCTTGTTGGATCAATTTGGATGCTTTTAGGAGAACTTTCTTCAATCATTACGTGGTGTTCAGAGTCCCTGTTTGATTCCATTTAAAAAGACTAAACAGAATCACCTGCATCAAGTGATGATGAGACATGAAAACATCCATGAAGCAAAACAGCAAAAGAGTCGAAAGATAGTGCAAGGCTAGATAAAATCAAGGTTCCTCAAAATAAAAATTGAAAAAGGGAGCTCATTTTCTCATTGTCTTCCCAGGTGAGTGAGTGCCCATGAGACAATAGGTCTAACTGCAAATTCCCTCTGATAAAGCATACACAAACTGAATAGCAGATTTCTACATCACATGCTATTATCAACATAATTCAGTGGAGAAGCAATACTATTAAGAAGAAGCTACCTTCAGAAACCTACCGGCTCTGTCGTACAATTAGTTGTATAGATCATCTGCAATCCAGATGTAAAGTAGATTGTCTAACGTACGGGCGACTATCTGGCGGCATTTTCTGGGGAAGATATCCTTCATCTCTCTATTTATTAGGGAAATCTACAGCAAGCCCCAAAACTAAAGTCTAAAAGAAAACTTCATGTACAGAGATCTTACAAATCTAAAGAAACTGCCAATAACAGATTTACCAGCTTGAAAGCACACAAGCCCGCAGAAATTATGCAAGTTACAGCCCGGAAATAATACATGATGCCATTTACTCAAGTCGGTAGTGGTAACATCAATTATCCACATAATACTCCAAACAGTTACTGCAAATAAGAACAAAAAACGTAACACTCCAAATTATACTCCTGCATGTTATGCCCAGTTTTACAGATAGTACGCTTTCTCGACAACTATCTCGCTCCTAAACCCAGTGTAATACGACAAAAGCAGTTCTTCCATATCCTTAACGAGAAGCTCCATTTCTCAGACCTTTCCTCCATTAAAGTCTCCTCACAAATAGTCATGTTCCACGCATCCAGTCAATAAATTAACCTGATTCAGTTAAGATGCAAACATCTCCGTCACCGAACATCAACAGCAACTCGTCATGCTCACTGATTCTCATAAACGAGCAAAACAACTTGCTGAACTTGACAGAACCAAATCAAGTTTATCAAGCTACAGCATGATAGGATCGAACCTATTCTGACTAAAGAGAAGTGAACAAACGTCTCCATCGCCGAACATCCACAGCAACTCACCATGCTCAAATGATTCTCATAAATAAGCGAGTCAACTGCGATGCTTAACACGTTAGCACCTCATCAACACAACCAAAACAAGTTCACAGAGCTACGAAATGATGATATCGAACCTATTCTGACTAAAGAGAAGCGCGCATGCTCTGTATCTGCGGCGATCCATTCCTATTGGCGATTGACATTCCTAACATAAGACAACATGTAAAATCTACCTAGAACGCTCACCTTCGCGATTGCGGAAAACTGCAAACAATGCAGAAAGAAGCGAGAAAAATCAGAAACAAACAACCTCTCATCGGAATCAGTCGCTTTCAGTATTCGATCAACTGATCATAGCCTGAAAATCAATGCAAAACCTAGCTTCCGAATCGAGAGATTCAATCACTCGTAAGTCGCCGACGAGAGAGAGAGAGAGTTACCTCGTACGGAGGAGGGGAGAGAGAGAGAGAGCGCATAGACGAAGAACGAAGCTCTCTGGTTCCGAGTCCGAGAGACGACAAGGAATTGGACTTTGGGAGGATAGGAAGATTGCCTTTCCCGTTGCACGCCCAGGACCCGAACGGAATGGCCAATCGGGTCGGATCAGGGGCAGCCATTTTCCCCGGTTCTTTCCTTATATATATATATGATTTCTGATGCTAGCATTTCTCCTTAAAGAAAAATGAGAGCAAAATTTATGTTGCACCGACACGATACGCAACACGTTATACAACACGATACGACACACCGACACGTGATTTCTCAAAAAATAAATAATTTCGACGTATTGAGACACATTATATATTAAATGTATATATATAAAAATGATAAAATGATAATTTATGATTTCATAAATAAATAAATATAAAAAAAAACCAATCCTTGGCCCATTATCATGTATTTTAATATGAAGGATGTAGGTGACCTAAAGAATGACATAAAAAAAAAAAGAAGGGCCAAATCCAACCCTTGGCCCATTACTATGCATTTTAATCTAGTTTCTCAACTAGCCCAGTCTCATTAATATCTCAATAGGCTTAACTTAGTTAAAGTGACGGAGACTCTTATGACCTAAAAGAAACCCTCCTCTTCTAACATCAAGTTGAAAGTCTGAAGCTTGAGAAGACGACGAACGGATGTAGCCATACGCGACTTAAAGGATGCCGCTTCGTGTGCGCACAACGCACTTGGCCAGGTAGTGGGTCTTGCGACGTCGACGAGGATGCCTCGGATCTCGCCATCGAGCACTCGTCCTCCGGCACCGCTATCTCCCAAAGACATAAAATCAATCAAGACCTTGGCAAGCCGAAGGCTGAGGGCTAGTCCTCTCCTTTTTTTTGTTTCTTCTTTTACTTCGCCCTTCGACACCCACCGAAGGGGGCTGGTAATCAAAGCGTGTCTTAGCGCTTCTAGTTCCGGAAGCTTGAGATCATCGATGGGAGTGAAGGGTTTTGATCGATCTCACCCGGAGAGAAGATGGAGAAGTAGGGCTTTCGTAGTGCAAGATTGATGGATCTATGTGAGTGAGAGTGTGAAGTTTGGGGATTTGGTTTGGTTTTCGATGAAGAAGCATAGAATTGGAATCGGTTGGGTGAGGTGTCCTGGACACGCGAGTCCCTTCATGTCCGTTTCGTTGACTTCGTGTCAAAAGCTCGGACACGCGTTGACCGCATGTCCCAGGCGTGTCGGACACCCATAACAAAAAAGCGTGTTCGTGCAACATAGAGCAAAACCGCCACATTGATTTTCAAAGAGTTTATATCACGGAAAATCTAAATTAATGCACATATAATAAATTTATCGTAAATTATTTTTTATAATAAAAAATTTCAAATTGATACACCTATGACAAATTTATCCCAAATTATTTTTCAACCACTAAAAATACCAAATTGGCCACTTGAAAATCATCCATTAATTTCCGTTAAATTCGATTAATATCACGAAAAACTTCAAATTGATACGCACGTGATAAACAGCAGTAAAAACCCCAAACGTGTATAGTCGGCAATTGCCATATGTCATTTAACTTAGCAATTCGACGATAAAATTTAACGAAAATTAACGGAGGGTAAATTTGTTATATGTGTATCAATTTGGGGTAAATTTGTTGAAGGTATACCGGTTTGAATTTTTTGGTAGTAAAAAAAATAATTTAGGGTAAATATGTCACTAATGTATCAGTATGGGATTTTTCGTGGTATTAACCCATTTTCAAATGTGCTTTAGAAATCCGAACTTAAAATATCAATTTCAAAGGATAAATTTGAGACATGCTTATTAGTTTGGGGTTTTTAGTGAAGAAAAAATTTAGTTTTGGATAAATTTGGCACAAGCATACCAGTTTAGGATTTTTAGTGGTAAAAAAATAATTTGAGGTAAATTTATCATTGATGTATCAACTTGGATATTTCGTGGTATTAACCTCTTTAAATTATTACATCTCACTCGTTGTCCATATCATGGATGTACAAGTTGGTATGATTAGAATTACTTCTAATCAGACATAGCAGCTTTCGATCTCTGCCCTCGATTTTTGCGTCCTAAATTTTTCCTATAGGATCATATAAATGAATTAAGTGTTAACATAGGAAAAAAAAATAAAGAAATGAATTTGTATTTGTGCTATCTATTGCTATGTTTGATGAGGGTGATCACAAAAGAAAATGATGGATCCAAATAATTACAAGAAAAATTATTTGATAGGAATGAGTTATAATGTCATTTGAATGCTAGCGGTAAAAAAAGGATAAAAGTACACATGGAATGATAATATTTATGTATGACGCTCACTTTAATGTTAATATTTTTTTTATCACTATAGTGTCAATTCTTTTGAAAAATAGTTATTTCGGTGCCAACTCCGGCAAGCCTTATCGGAAATCATATATGGAAAATTTTTAGTAATTAATTAATCCTACGTGGCTTGCCGGAAGATATAGTAAGCAAAAATAATAATAATAAAAATCAATCAAAATTTCCACGTAATATTACAAAATTTAAAAAATAAGCTAAAAATAAAAAATAATAAAAATAATACAGAAGTTGCAAAATCGCAAAAATCTAATGCCAATCTTCAACGAAGAATTTGACAAAAAAAATATTCGACGATGGTGAACAGTACTCGTCAAAACCCACTTCGTTGAAATCCCCCAAATCGCCAACATGGTTGCTATCAAAAACCGCATCCCTAGAACCGAAATCATCCTCCTCGTCCTCGTCCGAAATCTCCTTGTGCAGACACATCTCAAGATCCGTGAAAGCTTGGAAATCGTTCGATGAAAATTCGATGGCGGGTGACATTGGTCGAGGGGAGTGGTTGGCAACGTCGAGGGTAGGACGACCCAATTGAGGCCGAGGGTATGACCATGCCAAGGGCCGGCAACCCTCACCCAAATCTAGGTGACGGCCTATTGGCCCTTGCCTATGGTCAATTGGGGTGGCCAGCCATAGGCAAAGGCTTGGCGACCCCATCGACGAACCCCCACTCATCATCGGCCATTGCCGGCGACGGTGGGGTGGCGGCCCGACCCCAACGGCCGTGAAGTCCTCACCTCTGTAAGCTACAACCTTCTTCTTATTCTTTTTCCTTCTTGTTTTAGTTTTTATTTTTTTAGCTTATTTTTAGTTTTTTTTTTTGTCGGAGCTTATTTTTAGTTTAAGAATGCTTTTTCTAAAGAAATTTCTACGTGGACTATTTTTGTTAAAAAAAAATTGCCACATGGACGGATTCTAAATTAAAAATGACATGGTACTAAAATGTGTTAATTATAAATGTCACGTGTATTTTTTGGTCTAAATCTCTTGCCGTTGACATTTAAGTGATTGTTTTTTCTCCGATTTGGTATTTTAGTGAGTCGGCAAAAAATTTTGATATCAAAGTGAGCGCCGTACACAAATATTATCACTTCAGGTGTTCTTTTGCACACTTTAGGACATAAATATCTCTTATGCATTTAGAATTGATATATTGTAACAATAAAATCAAAACAAAAATACACAAATTCACATGATGTTTTACTTTCGGGAAAAGTATATCGAAGTGGCAAAATAAAGAGCCAAAAGTTATGTACAACGCTCACTTTAATGGTAAAATTTTTATTTTAGATCACTCAATTGATAATTTTTTTTGAAAAACGATTACTTAAGTCACTTAATCGGAAAATCAACGTAGCTTTTTTTTCTAATATCCGAGCCGACATGGCTCGTCGGAGGTCTAGTCGGCATCTAATGCATAAAACGACCTTGTTTAATGCATTTATTTGGCTTTTTTTTATCTTTTTTTTCATTTCTTTTTTTTCCTCCCTTCTTCCTCTAGTTGATCACTAGTCTAGCGATTGACCGGAATAAGAAGGTAAGAAAAAAGATAAAAGTTAAAATAATGGCAAAGTCAACATATTCACTAACCATGTCACTTACAAAAAGAAATTAAAATGCCATGTCACTTAACAATTTTAATTACAAATTTCATGCATTTTTTGGCGGAATTTATCATCTAAGGCATTTAAGTGATCTTTATATTTTTTTTTTTTATTTTGCATTTAAGTAAATTGATGAAAACTTTTGATATTAAAGTGAGTATTGTACAGAATTTTTGGCACTTATAGTGTACTTTTCTCTTTTACTTTCTATTGCTTGAGAGGGTATTAAGTGGTTTCATAATGCCACATCAATACCTAACATGGTGCGATTTATGTGCTTAGATTTGAATATAAATTGATACACATATATATGTAAAATTAAATAAAAACAAAATAGAAATGCCTAGACCACCCGCCTTTCACTCTTCCTTCTCCTCCATCAACACCCTCCTTTCAGCCTCACCTCCGCACCTCCTCCAATGTCAACCGGCAAAGTCGTTGAATGTTGCGTCTAGGCCGACATTGATATCCGTTTGAGGAGGGTGGCGCACTTTTTTTTTTTTTTTTTTTTCCTTTCTTCTTCCTCGTACTCTTTCTCCCACTTTTTTCCACCTTGTTGTGGTCACCATTGCTAGTGTCGGGCTTTTAGATCTACATGAACTTCCAAATCTTAAGATGATTTGAGATCTAGCCACGATTGACTCGTCCATAGCCGTGAAGGGTAAGGGTTGATATCTTGATGGCGAACTAGATGCCTTCAAAATTGGGCCACCCCTCTATTGCCGCCATCGCCGTTGTCAAGCTTTTAGATTCGGCCGAACTTTCGAGGTTTGGGCAAACTTCTTGATCTCAATTTATATTTGTCTCGAATAGCTCATTCATAGCGGCTACAAGTGAGGTCAATATCCTAATGGGAACTTCTAAATCGAAGGTCGAGATCTTGACAAAGAACCGACAAATTCCTTCAGATATAGCGTGATCAACTCATCCATGGCCGGTCGAGATCGTGATGACCAAATCCGGTTGGCCGAGGTGGTCGTGGCGGGACCTTCAAGTTAGGGCGGTGGGCTTGAGGATGGAGGTTGTGGCCACTGTACGAGTGTGGTTCATACTCCTCAACAATAGGAAAGTAAACGTTAAGTGGGGGGTTTGGGGGGAGCCGCCCCGATGGAGGTCTCAAGGGGGCGTACTTCTTGGACACCATAGTGCTTTTATTGTTTTAGCCAATAATTTTTATTGGTAGTTTAAGCTTGGACTTACGAATGATTCTTGCTATATATACTCTTTCTTGTTTGCCATTGAGTGATAAAACGAAAAGTGTGATGTGCTAATTATGGTGGAATCCTCGCTAGATGTAATCCTAATTTGAGAGTGAACTAGGATAAAATTTTGTGTCTCAATTTCTCTTTCTCGTTTTTATACTTTACTTCATTGCGATTGTGCATCGAATCCAAACATTTAGTATCGAGCCTGGTTTGAGGTTAGGGTTTCTTGGTAAAGAGAGAATTGGAAAATTCGAATCTTGGGAAAATATTAGATGGTCAATTACAGATTGAAGTAGAGAAGTTCGGAGGAAAGGGTTTCGAGTTATAGAAGTTAAAGATGGAGGCTTTGCTCGTGGACCGATATCTCGTGGCACATGATTGAAGAAGATACACTTGATGTGAGTACTAAGGAAAAGGAGAAGGAGATTGCGTCCGCATCCAATCAATTGAAGGTTGGACCAAAGCTATCGAAAGGCGTGGAGCCCGATCTAGTTATTTCTCGTTAATAACATCTTGGTGAACGTGACATCTAAAAGAATGGCAAATGATCTTTGGACTAAGTTGGGAAGCCTTTATGAGAGCAATTGCTCGTGAATAAGTTGTTTCTATGGAAGCGATTGTACAAGCTTTGGATGAGTGAAGGTAATTCTTTTTTGCACACTTAAATGAGTTTAATACTATTTATGGGTAACTTGCATCAATTGATGTTAATTTGGATGATGAAGATAAAGCACGTACTTTGATGTGTTCACTACCAAATTCACGGGAACATATCATTGTTTTTATTGACACTCGGTGTTAGTGCTTTATCTTTTGAGAACATTGTATCGTGTTATTGTTTGAGGAGATGAGGAGAGCGGATTCTAACAATGCAATGAATGAGGCTCTATTCGTAAGAGAAAGGAACTGTGAATGATTCAAATCCATATTTATTGGCGGGAATAAGTTCGAGAGGAAGATCTAAAAGTTGCGATCAATCCAAAATAAAGTGTTGGAAGTGCAAAAAAACTAGACACTTGAAGAAGAATTACATAAGTAAAAATGTGGGTCTAGAGAAACGAGATGAGACACCATCCTCTAGTACAAAAGAATGGTGATGACAAAGAGTCCGAGAGACATCTATCTCATCCGCAACTCATCTTAGGCCGACCATAGAGTGTGAATATTTATTACAGGAGTGTCTTTTCACATGATACCTTATAGAGATTGGTTCTGTTTGTTATGAGCCATATTAGGGAGATACAAGTACAAATGAGAGATGATATGACGCTTGATATTGTCGGTCGTGGAAAGGTGAAGTTGAAGATGAAAGATGGGATAGTTAAGAACCTCCGAATGTGATGCATATTCCTCGTCTTACTAGTCTTATTTTTGTGGGAATTATGGTAGATGTTGGTATTACTTTTACCGGCGACAAGAATTCATGCAAGCTAATATGTGGATCTGTGGTGATTGCTAGAGGCGAAAGATGTAGAAAACTGTGGAAATTACTTGGGAAGCACAATGATAAGTAGTGAGAGCTATATCACGGAGCATGTAGAAGAAGATCCTGCGATGTTATGACATCAAATATTGGGTCATATTGATGAGAAATGGCTGATAACCCTTACTTCAAAAAGAATATGGACAGAATCTCAAACCATTTTATGATTTCGGAATTGTGAACATTGTCTACATGAAAATAGAATCGGGTATCTTTTGAATCCATAAGGGGAGAGCGAAAGGGATTCTAGATTTAATCTATAGTGTCTTCTTCGATCCTACACCTATAGCATCGTTTGGAAAATCAATTTATCATGTTTTTTCGATGATTATTTCGGATATGGGTGAATATGTTTCTTGTAGAGAAAAGATGACGTGTCCAAAAAATTTCGTGAGTTTAAAGCTCAAGTAGAAAATCAGTTTGATAAAAAGATTAAAGTTTTGCGGATCGACAACGAAGGAGAATTTCGCTCGGTGAAATTTCATCAATTTTGTGCTACTAGTGGTATAGCAAAGCAAAAGGCAACGCCCTATTCACTTTAGCAGCATGGGGTGGCAGAGAGACTTAATCGGTCTCCCATGGAGAAGGCAATGAGTATGTTAAGTAGTGCGGACTTAATAACTAAATTTTGGGCGAAAGCAATGGCTACCGCTTGTTATTTGAAGAACAGGTCTCCCACATTCTCTTTGAAGGATCGACACCGTTTGAGGTATTGTTCAAGAAGAAGCCAAACATATCCCATCTTAGAGTGTTTTTCTTGCGAAGCTCATGTGCATGTGCCAAAGAAAAGAGGAACGAGATTGAGAGCAAATTATAGAAGCATATCTTCATTGAGTACACGGATGGTATTAAATGGTACAAGTTGCGGAATCCTAATACTAAACGTATTATCTACAACATGGATGTGGTGTTCGGGAGAATCTATGATAAATCATATTGTTTCATAAGCTTCTAAAAAATCACATATGGTTGAGTTAGAAGTTAGTTTGATGGAAACGACAGAGGTTACACAAGCTGAAACAAAAAATTCGACGAAGGCGATGAGCCTAATGTGGAGGATGATAGTATAGATTTTGATACCGAGTGTGAATTGAAGCACCACTCGAACTTGTCTTGAGGAGGTCCACTCAGTTAACAAGATCACTTGAGAGGTATACCTTGTTTGCTAGTAATGAAAATTGTGCTCGACTATTACTGGTGATGATCCAAATATTGTTAAGAAAGCAAGAAGCCGCGGAAGATGCCAAATAGTGGGAGAAAGCCATAAAAGATGAGATGGATTCGTTGGATAAAAACAAAACGTGGAGTCCGGCAAAATCACTTGCAGATCGGATGGCAATTGATTGTAAATGGGTGTTCAAGAAGAAGACATTTACAAATGGAGAGATAGAACGATATAAAGCTCGTTTGGTAGAGGGAGTCGAGTATGGTGAAATTTTTTCTTATGTTGCTAAATTAAATTTCATAATACTTGTTTTATCCGTAATGGCCGCACACAATTTGGAGGTAGAGCATCTCAATGTAAAAACAACATTCATACATGATAACTTGGATGAGGATATTCACATGAAGCAACCAAATGGGTTTGTAGTCAAAGGAATTGCAAATTGAACAAGTCTTTGTATGGCTTCGAAACAATCTCCAAATGTGGTACCCGAAGATTATCGAGATACACATGTGAGTTATGTTAAAGAAGTTTCACATCGGATAATTAATATGATGTGAAGTAGTTAATTTATCCTAATTGACTTATGCTTTTGAGTAAATATGAGTCCAACTAAAATATATACATTTAATTGAATATATTTAATAAATTTTCTTGATTCATCCCCTCATGAGGAAAGTTGACGGGCTCGGACTTATGCTCCCTCTTGGTGGTCTACCTAGGTGAAGGTATCGGATTTCGTTGTGCATTTTCAACGATAAGATAGCATCGAGCCGATGGTTGAGATGAAACGATTTTCGGGCGGTGGGTGTTGTAGTGTACCAACGTCGGACCCGATGGTAGACTTCATGGTTCGGTTTGAAGAAAGAGACCAAGGATAAAGTTAGGCATTAGAGATTCAAGTTGAGGTAAAGTTGATATAAAACGATACTTGAATTAAGAGGAGAAAACCTAATACCTGAAGCTTACATATGAAGGGAAAATTGTTGAATACACGAGGATACTTGAATTATGGGGAGCAAACCTAAGACTAGAAATTCACACGTGAGGGAAAGATTGTTGATATACACGTATAAGTGGTATTAGAGAAATCCCGCATTGAAAAATTGATGTAATGTGAAATAGTTAACATATCCTAGTTGACTCATAACTCATCGACTTAAGTTTTAGAATGAAAGTGAGTCCAATTGGATAAGTTGATGGGCTCGGACTTGGGTTTCCTTTTAGCGATCTCCTCAATGAAGGTATCCAATTTCTACCGCACAATCCGAACACCGTTAACTAGTATATTGAATTTTCGAGATCATCTTAAGATATATTGATTAGTTAGGTGTGCACCGACATTTTTATGATTAAATGAAAAATTGGAGATAGAAATTTTTAGGGTCATGCCAAACATATTTCTATTCTTATTCTATTTTGGGAGTAGAAATGTTATGCATTTATCAAAGGCTCGAAATTCATCTACGAATAAAAATAGTAAAAATTATTTTTGAGTAGAAATTATTTTCAAGAATTGAAATATCAAGTCATAAGGGATTTATAAAAGGGTTAATGTTTCGAAAAATTTTAAACTAGCATACTTATTATAAATTTACCATTCGTCAATGTCCATTAAATTAGGTTAATATCATGAAAAATCCCAAATTAAAATCTATGATAAATAGAGAGTAAAAATTTCAAACCGATACATTTGTTAATTATCACATGTCATCCAACTCAATAATTTAATGGTAAATTTTAACAAAAATCAACGGAGAGTATATTTATCACAAATGTACAAATTTAGAGTAAATTTGTCACAAATATATTAGTTTGTGATTTTTTTTATGGTAAAACAATATTTTGAAATAAATTTATTAAATGTGTACTAGTTTGAGAGTTTTTATAGTCAAAAAATAATTTAAGATAAATTTATCATAAATGTATCAATTTAAAAATTTTCGTGATATTAACCCTTTATAAAATGACAATGTATGCATTTGGATGGTTGCGAAAAGTACACGTAAAAAAGGACTATATGAAGGGATGCATTTATGGTCAAACCCATTTTATATGATGGGAGTTGCTGGTGTATTGAGCGTTGTTCGAAAAAAACCCCAAACTAATATATCGTGATAAATTTATTTTAAATTATTTTTTTGATCACCAAAAATCATAGTTCGATATACTCGTGACGAATTTACCCAAACCCATACTTATTGTAATAAATTTATCCTCCGTTAATTTACGTTAAATTGAGTTAATACCATGAAAAACCTCAAATTAATACACTAGTACCCCAAATGGGTACATCCGTTAACCTGTTATATGTCATCTAACTTAGTAATTTAACGTTAAAATTTAACGAAAACTAACAAAGAGGAAATTTATTACAAATATACCAGTTTAGGATAAATTTGTCATAATGTATTAATTTAGGGTAAATTTAGTATAGATGTATCAATTTGAGATTTTTTATGATTAAATAAATAATTTAGATAAATTTATTATATATACATATATATTAATTTAAAAATTTTCGTGATATTAATTTTATTTTATATTTCTTATAAAAATGAACGAACTTCGGCGTCAAAATGTTTAGACGTACTGTCCAGTGTCCACAGTAAAACACGCAATTCTTCGTATCCAGAAAAATATTTTGTAATCCGATCATTGCTCAGCATAAAATTACAGAAATACCATTATCCAAGTCTCTCTTACATCTTGACTTCCTTTGCTTTCGCCTGCTCCTCCCAGTTCGCGATCAACGCTCCTTCTCCGTCTGTGTTCTCCTCCCTGCAGGCATGCCGGTCGACCACTTTCACTTGCCGTAGTCCTTGATCAGCGACGGCGGAGGGAAGTACCTTGCCTTGCTCTGATACGTCCCTTCAGCTTCAGAAGCTCGCGGCACGTTTGGCTTAAGTCGTGCGACCGCACGTTTCTCTTCTTTCGAGCGAAATTCTTCGTTTGGCCGTCACCGGTTGGAACCAGCAGCCCCGACCGCGGAAGGCATCGTGATTAGCGGTTCCTAGAATGCCGCCCAAGAAGGGAACGCCCGAGGTGGTCGACATCGGGAGCAGCGACGACGAAGGGTCTGTAGAAGTAGCGAAACAGGTTGGTAATGACCGTAAATCGACGATCAACGCAGCAATTCTTGCTGGTGCACGGGGAACAGGGATTGCTCCGCCACCGCCACCGCCGGCCGCCAACCCCAACCTAGAGTCTCGAAGCTTCTGGAAAGCCGGGAACTATGCGGTGGCGCCCAATATGAAGCTAGCTTCTGATTCAGGTCTGTTCGGTTGCCTCAGAGCTTGTGCATGCGGCTAGGTTTGTGTGTGCTTGATGTGATCTCTTTTGATGTGTAGGCCTGCTGGAACATGCTCGTGTCCATCCCAAGTTTCTTCATTCGAACGCAACTTCTCACAAATGGGCGTTTGGAGGTATTTTTTAGTTGTCCGTAGTAAAATTTTCATTATCCACTAGCATGTAGGACATACAATGCTGCTTGTGTATATTTCCACTATTGCTAATCAGGAGCTTAGCTGGAGACCTTTTTAACACAGTTTTTGGAGCATTGATGTTTATTACGTAATGGTTCTCGTGTTTTGTTCCTGAAGAGCATGTCATCTTTTGCGTTCATGGGCCTTCTCTATTAGTGGAGAAGCTCATGTACCAATTACTGGGGAAGAGAGGTTTTTAGATTATACAGAACTGCTCCATCTTGTTCCCTACATTGTCTTTTTGCAGCGAGAAGGCATAGAAATGTTTCTTCGCTCTCATAGATGGGCATTTTCATGTCAATTTTAAGTTGACCAAAGAAGATGAACTTTCTTATTGATTTGTGAGGATTTCATTTTACAGTTGCCAAACAGGTGATCCTTGTTTTCATTTTCATGAGGTTTGTATATGAAGTCCGAGAGATTGATCTTGATTGGGGACAGACATTATATTGCTCGTTTGTTTTTTAGTGTTGATGAAATTCTTAATTTCTGTGTAGTCTTCATGGGTTTACCTTCTCTTACCTCCTTTCTGCAGCAATTGCCGAGCTCCTGGACAATGCTGTAGACGAGGTATGCGAACAAGTTATCTTGTTGAAATTCTTGTACAGGTAACAGGTTGTAGATTCTTCTTATGTGTATGTTTGTCTGATAGTGAGCTAAATACAAATCCCTTATAGCAAAAAGCTGGAAGAGGGGAACCTTTGGTTTGTTCTTTCGGTTATAAGCATTTTTGAAACTGCAGAATTCCAAAAGTATTATATAAGTATGAAATCAAAATTGCATTTGCACATGGTTGAAGCAATTTAGGCTTTTAAACATTGTTTGAGTAAAATCAAAGTAAACATAGCCAGTTTTTCTTTTGTCGATGGGTGTGATTTTAATTTACCCAAGATCTGGTTGCTGGTGCTGTTCTGGTGAGTTTATGACCAGCATAAATAGGGCTTACATGGCAAGAGTTGCTCTAAAAGGTGTTGGTGCATGTGTCATACTTACCACAATGCTGAGGCTACCGCCACAATGGTGACTCCATATTATAAGTGGACAAAACATTCATTTGCGGATACATTCCAAAGGAGGCAAAAGGGTCAAAAATCAGTTTAAGGAGATAGCCAGGGAGAGAGGGAGAACGTGTGCGCTAAAACTAGAAATCATGAAGAAGCAATGAGTTGACCATTGCCTCGAATTTTTTTACTCGTGTCCACTTGATGAAGGTCCTTCAATCCCTTGCTGAGTGATTTAGTATCTTGTTGCTATGAAATAATTTGTTGATTCTTCTTGATAAATGATAGGTTTTGGTAGTTAACCGGCAAGATCTGTGTGGATTTAATCTAACTGACATTTTTTTTATAATCTTTGGGATCTATATTGTTCCAGAAATCCTTTTCTTTGTTCATCTTGAATGTGCTTTCTAGTCTCTTTCTTTGTGGTTGGCTCAATGTTATTTTCTACTTAATTTAAAATGTTCTTCAATGTAGGGTTAATAAGCTTAGTCTAAAGATGCTTTTTCTGGTTTCAAATTGGATACTACTTTTACCTATTGGCTCTATGCCAAATGTCAGCTTACCTTTTTGGTTGAAAGCATATATGTTGCTATTTAACTTTTTCTGCTCATCTAGTCTGTGCCTTTTCAGTCCATTTTTTTGTGGTTGGGCTCGTATTGTTTTATCTTCTAGTTGACTTTGCTGTTCTAAATTATAGTGCCCATAGGCTTAGTCTGACTATGCTTTTTATGGTTTTGATACTATACAAATTGTATGTATTGGCTCTCTTACAAAGTCGCATCTTTTTTATTGATTTGGAGGGTGGTGCTCTGATCAATTATTACTGTGAATACAGTGATGTCCGATCTCATTGGTTCTGATTCTGTTCTGTACAGGATCATCTAGAACATTAATTCCAGTGTTGCAAATTGCTTGTACATCATGAAAAGAAAGAAATGTTCTGAATTATGAATCATTGAGGAAATAATGTAATTATCTAATGTCAAGAATCAAAATGAAAGTTCCAAGAGATTGGGACCATTTGATTTCTAGTTGCTGATCAATGTTGGCTCTCTTACCGCTCCGTCTTTTAGATGTCAATATTATTAGTGGTTACGGTCTTTATGTCTTCCTTTGGTAGCAGATTCTTTCTTTGATTTCTCTGTCGTTGATCAATGTTGACTCTCTTAGTGCTCCGTCTTTTAGATGTCAATATTGTTAGTGGTTACGGTCCAAATGTCTTCCTTCGGTAGCAGATTCTTTCTTTGGAGTCATTTTTGAAATTTTGTATGTGGCATTCACTGGATTTAATTTGATTTGCATGTTTATAGATTTTATCAAGGAGTCATTTTAGAAATTTTGTATGTGGCATTCACTGGATTTAATTTGATTTGCATGTTTATAGATTTTATCAAGGAAATAAAGATTGGTGTTAGAAAGAATCGTGCGTTTTCAATGTGAGATTTGTTTTACTGATTGAGCGTTTCCAATGTCATCCTTAGATACGTAATGGGGCAACATTCGTGAAAGTTGACAAAGTTGATACCCTCAAGGACAACTCCCCGGCATTACTGATTCAAGGTATAGGACTTCATAATTCACTCTTCAAATGGTGGTCTATGTATTTCAGCTATGTTCAAGTTATTATTTTTCCATGACTGTGCAGATGATGGAGGTGGAATGGATCCAAATGGTATCAGGAAATGCATGAGCTTGGGGTATTCTTCAAAGAAGTCGAACACGACAATTGGACAGTGTAATTGACATGAACTGTTTTCACCTTTTACCTACTGGTGATCTAAATGAAGGATTTATCTTTTGCTTCAATCCTAATTTCATTATTCCTCGAGCTCATTCGGCTCTTTGATCCTTTTGCACTGAAATATGGTTTCTGGATCAATTATGGAAGCAACATTGAGTTTCACTCATTGGCTGTTCTGACTGAGTTATATGAGTGGAATGCTTGCATATGTCTAGTCTGAGGTAGACTTACTGATATTTAAACCTAGGAGGTGAATGGTATATCTTTAGCTCCTAAATTTTTTTTTGGTCGAAAGCTCCTAAGTTCAATCATGTTGAGATTAGGGATTGCTGTTATGCTTCCTTTTGTGATGATCTCTAGATCCACGTCACCCCCCCTCTGCCCTCATTTCTTTGGGGACATAAGAAACTGTGCTTGTAAAGTGAACAGGTATTGTCATGGGCTGAGAATACAGGAAGAGCTATTAATGGCAAAAGCAGTGACCTTCATCTCCATCTTAGAATATAGGAAGAGCCAACTAGTATGAATAGTCACAATCATTCATCACTAACACTGTGCGTATAAGAACCAAACTTATGCTCTACTCTCATTTTGCATCCTTTTGATTCCTTGAAAGTCTCCTATGACTTGTTCTAGTGTATTTCTGATTTCCTTTCAGAGTCTTGCAATTTCTGTCATACCATTTGCCTTTTAGTTTGCTTTAATGATATATATTTATCATAATGGTTGTGTCCTCACTCATGGTCACAAGGATGTATTTACAGATGGAAATGGATTCAAGACAAGTACAATGAGACTAGGTGCTGATGTAATTGTTTTCACTCGTGCTATTCGTGATGGGTAATTAACACATCTTTACTTTTACTGTATCCTTTGCATGCTTATTCGTGATGCGTAATTGACGCATCTTTACTTTTAGTGGAATTGGATGCTTATTTTCATAATTATGGGTGTTGTTTGTAATGACTTTAGAGTTTATTTATAGTGGTCATTTGGTACAAAGTTACGCTTGTCTTTGCTATATATTTTTCCATTTCTGTAAGTTATTGGTGCCATGTGATTTCCTTTTTTTCAATACATCTATGTCTTCATTACTTTAATTACTGCCAATGTCTAAGTTGATACGTTATTTACTAAACAACACTTCTCATAGTTGATTCAAATTTTTTCATCGTTCACGGTAATATGTTATATGCATGAGTGTACAAATGTAAGTTTGTGATTCTATTCTATTAATGCCAAGTCCCTTCTTATGTCAGATGACATGACATATGAGCACTGCTACATAGTTTGAGTGACTTTAACCCGTATTAATAACTTTGCAATTCCTCTGAAGTTTGTTTCACGTGTTCAACCATATTGGATCTGGTGTCTTGGCTTGTCCTGAAGGACTGTTATTTATTTGACTTCAAATTGGTAGTTTGACATATAAAGTCTATATCTCTCTCCTCTTGTGACCTCATTCGATACCCCTTTTCCCTCTTCCATTGGGTCTTTCGCTAAGTTGAGGGAGGGCCAACCTTTTCAAAAGTTTGAGCTCTTATGCTGCCACTTTTATTTTCTATGGAACCACTCTTCCTGAGTCTTAAGCTGATTACTGGAATCTTAGTATTTGCATGATACAAGCCTATAGGAAACAGAATTAATTCTAGTTTATGACTTAATCTCACCTCTTCTTGGGGCAACTTGCTTGCAACATAATCTCCTTCTCTTAGCAGATTGATAGGCTTCTCTTCAATGATCATCGTGTTCAGCTAATTAAAGTACATCAATAGTTAATCGAATCGCTACGCAGTAGCTTCACTTGGAAAAATACTTCCAGAATCAACTCTTTTTTCATTTTTTTTTATCTATGATGCATAGGAATCTAAGTTGTGGTTGCATGATATTAGGAACTTCTGCTGTTGACCATTTGTGCATATTTTCCTTCATATATGAAGAATATGTCCAATTTGGTCTCAGCTAGGTTTCTATAGAAGGTGATATTTTCAAATTCATTTTGAGGCATAGATTAGTTTGTGGCCTGGAAATTAATTTTTATTGTTGACTTCTCTCTACTTGCTCAGTTCTTGGTGTGAAATCTACCAGTTCTTTGTATTAGAACCTAATATTTTCTTTAATGTTCTTATAGCCGAGCAACCCAAAGCATTGGGCTTCTCTCATACACCTTTTTGAGGACAACCGGACAGGATGATGTCATTGTCCCAATGGTGATTCTTTAAGTTCCATATTAATTTTGTACTCCTAGAATTTACTTATCATCCTTGTAAGTTCTATCTTGCTGCCACGTCATCTGTGTCGCTCTCTTGGGACTTTGTATCGATCTGCTTAACAGAAACATTATAATTCTGATCAATTGCCAGATTGGACTATAAATATGCTTCAAGCTTCATGGGAATTTTGGCTGTTAACTTCAGCAGAGGTTGGCACTGATTTTGGAGCTTTGTTAGGTTCCTAAAACTTCAGAGACTAATTGCTCTATCATTTTGTTAGTGGAAAGCAAATATATGTTCTCTCCAAGGAGTGTCTTGGATTAGGCCAGTTTCTTCAAAACTTTACTCCTGTGTAACAGGCACACACACACTCTACATGAAATGATGTATGGGACCACAAGTTTATCATAGCAAGTGGATCTGCAATATCAAGTCTGTCCTTGGCAGCTAGCTTGGACTGTAGCAATGAGGGGACTCCAAGGTTGGGATTATTAATTGTAGACATCTCAATTTTGACTAACCATGGGAGAAGAATTGGGAACTGAAGGGGGTGAAAATGTTCAGACATACCCAACCATTAGCCACCCTTGCCCCTCCAACAATTTGAGTCTACTTGCACACAGGGAGAGAAAGAGAAAAAGAGAGGGGGGGGGTGTTGTTGGTTGAGGAGAAGATGCTAGAATCAAATCTGAGTAGAAGTGCACATGTTCTAGTACTGTTTGTTCTGTATTTCATTGAGAGGGAACTTTGAAGGGCAGATTAGTAGATGGAGATGATGCAGTGCTTTGTTTGCACAGTTGAGTTGTTCCTGATTTGAGAGATGGGTTGGTTGTTTTAGGCAATTTAGGAACTTCTAGTGAGAATTTGTAAAGCGGTGTTCCCAAGATGGTTGCTAAATGCTGAAAATGGCTCCGGTTGCCCATTCTGAGGTGTGTGAGAAATGTGCCAGGGCAGGCTGTGAGATTGGTGCAGTAGAAAGTGAGAAGAACTACTTCTAATCAGCTTTAATTGTAGGCTCTTAGCTACAACTGCCACTAAGCATTATTATGAATGTGTGGGCTGACAAGACGGATTGTGTGGTTTAAGCAAAATTTGGAGAGTTTTCAAGCGTGTCTGGATAGACCTTTACTTTTTGCTTAATCTTGATCTTGTTGCTATTTTTCTTAGTCTAAAACACCTGAAAGTTTCACAGTATACTAATGTTGACATGTAGATTCGCAATTAATATTTTCCTGATTTTTGTGGAATTTGGATGATATGTTAAATTCTGGCGGGAAGGCAAAATAAAATGCCTATTGCTTTTAAAAAGCACAAGCAAGCAGGCTCATTGTAAATCAGCGTCATCCAACATACGTAACTATGGTTCGTAAAGATGATTATCATTGCCGTTACTTCCATTATGATCACCTGCCTTTCATTATAGTCGTTAGTTGATTGTTGCTTTTGATTCAGTTTTAGTTTTACATATCTTGCAGATGGATTTTGATATCTCTGGTCACTGGACTGAACCGATAATGTATGGCTCAAAGGATGATTGGTCTGCCAACTTGCAAACCATCCTTGAATGGTCTCCCTTTGCATCGAAGGAGGACCTAATGCAACAGGTTTATTTTTTTTTTTTTAGCTTTCTGTTTCATTCCTTTCTTCCAATGCTATGTGTTTGTTATTTTACCTGCTCTCTGCTGTTCCTTCATCAAGGCAAGAAATTTAGTTCCTTAGTCTCATTTAAGGGTTTAAATTATTTGAGCCACCTTCATGATGGTCAAGTTTACTGCTAGAATTGGAGCTCAAACTCTGAGTCCTCCGTAGATCTCCGGATTTCACCCCTACACAGTAATTCGATAGAGCATAAGATGTTATGGTTCTTTTCTGCATAGGGAAACAATTTTCTTTAAATCATATTAGAGAGCTCTTCTAGGTTTTATGAGTTACTGGAGTTAAGTAATGTGAAGCTTGACGTTGACTATACTCAAGCTACTTGAACTTGGTGACAAACAATATAACTCAAGTAGCTTTCAGGCAATGAATAGCTTGCAAGTAGCTAGACCAAGCTTGCACTTGCACTTTTAATCTTATTGTATTTGGTTGGCAACTGCTTCATATAGTTGAGATACAGAAAATGGGATATTTGTCTTCTTTGCTTAATCTCGAAGGTTATGGAGGCAGGATATGGCGTCTTACTACTGTTCTGACTAATAAGTTCTGGGCCAAAGAGTAGAACAAAAAGGCATATGATAATGTTCCTTTGGTGTATGTCAATTATGGGGATGTCTGACATGCCTCATTTTCTGGACCACATAAATTTGAGTGGCAGTGCATTTTGTATATAACATGTGGCATGAGGGGAGATAAGATAAAATCTGGTTCTGAATGTCTGACTGTGGATTTTAAATCCTTTAGAAGTTTTACATTGGGAGCCTGTAATATCAAATGCAATTGCAATATTTTGGGACGTGTCGATGCGGCTGGTAAGTATTGACCCCTTGTGCCTTGAAATTCCTCGAGAGGAGAATTTCGTTAATTTTGAGTTGAGCTGTTTTTCTTGTGAAAGATAATTTGTCGCAACTACTCTCTGGTTGTTCCTGATTATTGAATCTTCTTTTCCCAGTTTGAAGATATTGGGTCACATGGAACAAAAGTCCTTATTTACAATTTGTGGCTGAACGATGAAGGCATATATGAATTAAGTTTTGATGACGACGATGAGGTATACTGGACATGGGAAATATGTTTTCCATGTAGTATTTTCATGTGTTCTATATGCATATTGTCAGTGACAAATCCCTTTGGCCTGCTTTTGTTGGATGAAATTTTGGGAGTGTTTGATTTTGCAAATCGATCCAATGGAATCATCTGGCTCTTTCTCTGTACCTGTGATCAACCAGTAATGATTTATTTATTTCATATCTTTTTTGTGATGAATATTTTGTAGTTCTCCATGGTACTATATATTTCAAGAGAACCCTTGAGCCTATTTGATTTCATTGTGAACTTTTTAAAAGCTTCAAAAGATTTTGAAATGAGCACTTTTAAAGGGAAGTTTGACTGTTGGTCCCTTTTCTGGGTCACGCACTGTCAAATTCTGTTTGCATTAAGTCTTGGGCTGCAAAAAGTTAGAGAAAAAGAGTTGCTTCTCTGGGGCATTCACTGATGTATAAGTTCAATTAACTACAAGTGGTTTAGACTACTATAAGTTCCTGCTGTTCCTATAACTTCAATTCCAAAATATGTACAGGATAAAGAAAGAAACTCCAAAGCTTGCCTGCAGAGCCTGTTACTTTTGTTGGACCTTGGTAGTACTAATTTGGCCAGTTTACTGCGAGCATGTAGAGATATATTTAATATATTCTTCTTTTCTCATCTTGTCCTTGTTTCTTTTTGCAATAATACTTGAATTTGTGAATCATTAAATCTTCAAATAGGATATCATGCTGAGAGACGAAGCAAATCAGGGAAGCATGACAAGAATAAACAAAAGGACAGCTGCACTCCAAGCACATATATCTTACCGGTTGCGCTATTCATTGAGGGTTGGTCTTTGACTTTCTAAGTTCTCTATCTTGTTAAAATATGGTATTTGTTCTCGTGTCTCACTTATATTATACATATAACGAGTTCTTCTCCTTAGGCATATGCTTCGGTGCTATATCTCCGGAAATTGACAAACTTCAAGATTCTATTGAGGGGGAAACGAGTTGACCAGTATAACATTGCCAATGACTTGAAATACTCGAAGGTAGTAACGTATAAACCCCATGGCGCAGCAGCATCGAAAGAGGTAAGGTGCATGATGCAACTAAGATAATTTGAATTTGCTTGTGGTTGCTAGATTGTTATAATTACCAAGAAGTTTGTTTGGAGCAACTTTTGCCTTTTCTTTCTACTTAACTCGTGTTTTTAGCATTTGAAATTTGTTAACAGAGAACCTCAACTTTTTCCATAAATGTCTTGACACGAAGGTCATTTAAATCAGGGGTTTCATAATTTTGATAATAACTATTTTCCTTCTGGTTGAAAATCCAAATTTCGGAGGGAGAGTAGAATAAGTAATTATCATAAGTAGAGCCAAATGCAGACTTAAATTCTTTCCTGGAAGTGGCTTAAAAAATCAATATGAACCCAACAGCCGTATCTTTTTTTCTGCTCTGGTTGTGCAAGAGTTCGCTGCCACACCCCATTTGAGCTCCTTCTGACAATAGCAAGTGGGTTACCAGTTTCTTTGTACTAGCTCGAGTTAATTTATTTTGGTCAAAAGTGGATAACGAACTATTTTTAAGAGAGAAATTTCATTTGCTGTCCTACTAGATGTGGATTCTTTTAAGGAAGAACCTAGAGGAGGGCCTCTTCGCAGAGTTGCTGGAATCACTCATACATGAATTTGTCACAGTTTTACTTAGCATGGAGGAGATTTTTGAGAAACTCTTGTGTTGTTTGATTGAAGAATTTCCTTGCTGATTGTCTCAGTGTCTCATTATTTCAGTAGTTTGTTTTCTCATACACTGCTGTGATCTTCTGCACCTTGTAGTTTCATCTTTTGGGTCTGATTCCTATCATGTTAGCACAGCCGTTGGTTGTGTCCTCACTTGATTGTGTTGACTAGTCATAGACCTGTCATCATTCTGCAAAGTTTTCAGGTATTTATCAATAATCATAGAGCAGGTGTTTCATTGATGCAATGTCAAATTTTTAAATTAATGAATTCTACCCCATGAGCCTCTTTTTTCTTCCTCTTTGACATACTTATATGATGCTTTTAATTGTTCTTTTGATCACAGCAAGCTAGCAAAGATGTCTTTCATTCATTTCTTAATCCTTGTATGCACCTCCGTTGCTTGTACCCTTCACCTAGTTTTTTTGTTGCCTGTCTAGGTCAATTACTGTCAATTAGTTTAATCGTTATAATTAGTTGAACGTCTAACAAAGCAAGTCTATAAAACATATGATTTCTGAAAATATGCTCTATTTTCACGGTTCCAGGTTGGAGTGCAAATAGGATAACAATTTCTGCCTTTGTTAAGGCAATTGTTTCCAGCAAAGTTTGTGGATGTTCTAAAGGGGTTTTGAGAGGGATTTTATAAGTTTTAGCATAATTCGTTTTAGTATACTAAGCTTTTGAGGAGGTATTTTACTTTAATGCCTTTTTTCTTGGTTTAGGTTGCTGTGGAAACAACCATTGGCTTTATAAAAGAAATTGATGATATTGGAATTTCTGGATTTAATGTGTACCATAAGAATCGCCTGATTCGGGTACGCTCTTTCAATCGCTCTATCAACATATGTGCACTTTGATATCCTGGGTTTTAGTGCCTGCTACAATGCATATTAATATAGAGCTCCATTTGATCAATATGTGGATGTTTTTACAGCTTCAATGTAACTGAACATTTTCCGAAACTTAACACTAACAATCTCATGAGTCTTTGATTCTGACTTCAGAAATATATGGTTGCATAATTAGGGAAGATAATTAATTTGTTTTGATTTCATTAGGAGTTGGTCCTTATGGTCACTGTAGTAACTGAGTTTCATTACATTCTTCAGCCTTTCTGGAAAGTCACCAGTGATGGATCTTCAAAAGGATACGGCGTTGTTGGTATTCTGCTTACCGTCTATATGTTTTCATCAAAAACTTTTTGTTGGAGTATTTATTATTTACCAGATTCTTTTTTTACATTTTAGGAGTTTTAGAGGCAAATTTTATAGAGCCTGCACATGACAAGCAAGATTTTGAGAGGTCATCACTATACATACGGCTGGAAACTAAGCTAAAGCAGATACTTTCAGAATACTGGTTAGTTATTCTTCTTATAGTCACTTCGAATTTACAATTGTGTGTTAATAATGTTTCATGATTGGTTGAGTGATGACTAATAAATGTAATCTCAGAAATTAGTGGATAAGAAAGGCATGTTGGCTATCACCTGTCATTTGTGTTCTCAAACATATTTCTGGAATTACATTTTTCTAGTTCCCAATAAATCGTAGATGGTTAAAACATTTTGCTGCAGAGTGACTGCTTTAAAATTCTCTGTCTATTTCTCCACTTCATGGGTTATGGAAGCCTCTGGAGAATTCTTTCCTATCCTATCTACTACCTGCAGTAGTTTGGACAACATGCGTTTCATTTATGTTCTTTTTTTTCTGCTCTACTTAAACCATCACTAGCATCACTGAAATGCCCAGTGATAAGGAAACTTTCACTGTCACCTATTAGGGAGGTAAAACCGTAAAGGTCGTTATGAAGCTGAATCAAAGAAAGTTTTTGGTGTTGTCTATGGGATTAGAATTCATGGGTCTGTATCCGTAAATGACTTTCTTCTTTTCCCATGTAGGGCGGTCAATTGGTTACTTCATTCGTCGCTATCTATGCATGTTTGGCTTTGGCTTTGTGCTTGTTGTGGTTTTTGGCATTAACATCTTTATTTATGGCCCATGTATCATGTTATTGTGGCCATTGTTTTCTTGCGACAAGCTACTGTCAGTAGTGTTTATGTTTTTTTGACCTGGTGGAGATTGTTCTGAGACAGGAAAGGCTACTGTCACCTTGTTGGCTATCAACCTCCTGGTTTTAGGACGCAGAATGTGCAAAAGGCAGGTGTAAGTCCCATAGGGGTAGAAACAAATGTGCAGAAACAATCCAGAGAAAGTCGTCACTTGGCCAGTGTCTATGAAGGAGTGCAACTAAATCCACCAACTGTTAGCCTTGCTGCTAATGTCAGGCAGGGTGTCATTGATGGGCAATCTAATAATCGCAAAGAATTGTCTGTTAATCAGCCCATTGCTGGATTTGCAATGGTAAGTGGGGCTATCATAATCTTTTTTCTTATTCCTGTGGATTGTATATACCTATTTGTCTATTTTTATCTTACCCAAGTAGATTATCTTGAGTTGCACATACATTACCTTGGGCTAAACCAAAAAATGATCCTGTATTAAGAGCTAAATTGGCTAAAGGGATGGGTCATAATTATTATGGAGAACCTGCATGGCCCAACGATCTTTTATATATTTTTCCAATAGTAATTTTAGGTACTAGTGTGTCATGTAGGCTTAGCGGTCCACCAATCATTAATGTTTCCTCAAATAAGATTTGTCATAACTGCGTGAATTTGTATGCTAGTTATTATGGGATAGGTGTGAGCAAATTGTATGGATTTGTTGTCTGATACCTGCATATATGCTGTTTGGCAATGTCCAACTTCCCTTCTCTGTTATATTGCTCTATAAGAGGTCATTAAAACTTAAATTAGTAATGGATTGGTGGGTGGGAGTAGATTTTGCATGTATTGAGGAAATTATCATAGGCGTGGTGAATTAGCTTCTTTTTTCCTCTTTCAGTGCATAATGTTGGTATTGCATTTACACACGATCCATTTTCACAACTTGGTATGGATTCGCAATTGAAGTTTCATTGCCAATTTAGAATGAAAGATTTTATCTAAATTAGAAAACCGTCAAGAAAGGATCCATCAACATGATGGACACATGAAACCTTGGAAGTGTCTCCGATCGAGAAAATAGCTCTACGAACTAATGGAACAAGGTCTCATGGTTAGACTGCTTTTCTGAGAATGTCTTGATTATTAATTTGTGATATGCTTGCATTGTGGTGTCTCATAAGACATAAATCGTACATGGTGGGGGTCATTATTTTCTGTGAGAGTTATGCAAGTTCTTAGTTGGTCTGCATAGGTAATAATATTCTTTTGTCTGCCTTTGGAAGGTCTCGATAGATTTTTCATGCGACTCCAGTTCATAAAGTTGGAAATACCTCTTGCGATTCTGACAACGATGATCTTTCTAAAACAAATTGAAATATCTCCAATCAAAATAATTTTCTGTCTTTGAAGTCATCCATAGAATCCAGATGCAGAGATTAGTTAATACGATATGTTTGTGTGCAAGGTGATATGCGTATTGATGTTACGGACAGCTTCTTTTTTTTTTTTTTTTTGGGGGGGGGGGGGCGTAGAGATAAATAAAATTATATCTCTTTTGATAATTCGAGTTGTTTGGGCAAATATAACAATCCAGTCACATTTAACTTCACCTGTCAAAACGGTTGGAAGATTTGATTATGATACCTCAGGAATTAAAAAAGACCATACGATTTGGATAATCATTATGGAGAGGCCATCCATCTAACTAACTTCTTGTAGGTTGAGGAGCACAATTCCCTTAAGCATTTGCGTTCATAGTTGACTAGTTCATGTGCGTCCCTTTGTAATCAAAGTAACTCTGCAATTGTCCATTCCAATCTTTACTTTTCATGTAAGTTTAGCTAGACAGACGAGTAGATTTTCACTCTCTGGATATCATGATGGATGGTTGCTTTCATCTTGAAGTCACTGAACTGTATCTTCTTTATCATCTCATATGCATATTGCAGGGTTCAGACGATGCATCAGCCAATGGTACTGAATTGATGTCCTTAGATCAGATCTGTGAGGAGAATTTACAACTCTTTATGAGGTAAAGTGGCTATGTTTAACCTGAGTTTAGAAATTAGGTGGAAATTTGTGTTGGTAAAGAACATGAGAGTTTGTCATATTGGGAGTCCACGCGCACATTCAATATCAGCAGACATTTGTTTTAGGTGCTATGGAAGTAGATCAAGTGAGGTTTAGATGAAACTTCTGACCACTAATGCAAAATTATCCGCTTTCCTATCTTAATGTCTATATTCACTCTGGCTAGGTTATAAGATAGTGGGATGAGATTTTTTTTAACCAGATATAAGATGGGACATAAACAAAGGTTTCCATAGTGTTTGATGTGCTGTGGGTAGGACCTTTGGGAAATCAGATTATATTATGTGACGATCATTTGAGGTTCTCTCTTAAGAAAGTTGACCCTAGGGATGGAAGAGGAATGGGTTTGGAACAAAGGTTTGGGACAACTTACCTTGTCCCACACCCATCACAATAGTTCTTGATTATCTTCCAAACCCGTCAAGGGTTTTAATGTAAAATCCCTAACCTACCTCACTAAAGTAATCAGGTACACATAAACATCAACAACCCCACCACAGTATTTTTACAGAAACAAATTCTCTCACAATAATTTGTTTGTTCAAAACCTACGTGCTATTAGGGGTGTCAACGGTTCAGTTCAATTCGGTTTGAAACCGAGCTGAACCAAACCACTGAGGTGTACGGTTGAACCGAACTGGATCTCACCTTGAACTGAGTATGAACCGAACCAAAAATTCAGTTCGGTTCGGTTTTTGGTTTTCAATTACTTTTTTCAATCGTCTCCGAGTCTCCAGATCTCCCTCCTCTCTCTCTCTCTCTCTAGAGGTTTTCTTTTTCTTTTCCTTGGCGTATACCTTTTCTCTCACCTCCCATTGCATCCTGTTCTTTGTTGCCCTCTCTTTCTCTGATGGGGCCTTTCACAATGAGGGTTGATTCTCAGAAAAAAGGACGAAAGAGAGAGAAAGTTCTGCACGTTCTGACATTGACAAGAAGAGAGAGAAAAGCTCTTCTTCTTTCTCTCTAAAGGGAAACAGAGGAAGCCTCGATGGCCACCGATGCCAGCCACCTCGCCACTCCAGCCCTCCGGTCACCTAGTACCACCACGCACTGTCCCTTCCCGGCCGGTCTTGCCCAGCTGTGACGCCCTTGCCTGGCCGAGTCTTGCCGCACTACATCAGCGCCTATGCTCCTGCTTGTCACTGTCCTTGCAGTCGCATCAACGACAGCTCCCGCTCAGCGAACTCCTCTGTCCAGTGAACTCCAGATGTCCTCAACGAGCACCAAAGCCGTCCCAGCTCAAGATTAGCAAACTTCAGGCGCGCATCAAACGGCTTGCACCAGTCGACCAGTAATCCTGTCCACCTCAGCCTCACCTTGACAATCCTGTGGCTCCAGTTACGCTGGATGATACTAGAAGCCGCTTTGGTGTGTCACAGCCCTTTGGTGAGTTTCCTCGATGACCAGCTTCCAAATCTCAGTTTCGCTGGTGAATCCCGCATGTCCTACAGCCGTCATCTGCCCTTGCTCCGCCTTACTCGGCAGTGACCTGCACACCCCACGGTTGCCTGAACCACCGTAGCTGTAGGTCAGAGCCAGCGAGACTCCTGCAGAGTTCCATCTAGGATGATGGCGTACTGAGGTGTTTTCTGAGTGTTCCAACAGCACCGGCTTTGTCCTTTCAGTTCAGTTCGGTTAACCATTAACCGAACCGAAAGTATCCGAACAGGAACCAAAAAACGATTATTTTTCAGTATCCCAACTGAAACCTGAACCAAACCGAAAATGCACGAAATTTTGGTTCGATTCGGTTCGGTTCGGTTCTCCGGTTCAGTTCTGGCACCCTTATTGTGCTATAGCTCTCCAATTACAAAATCTACAGAGTCTCGAGTGTCTGTTTGTAAAATTTCGAGATCAAACGATCTTACACTCTACAGTCTAACAATGCGATAATAAAAAGTTAAAGGCTTAAAATGTGGTTTTTATAGGAGAAATTCTATTTGGGCTTATCCCCCCAACCAGGCATTTGTTGGGCTTCCAAGGTATATATCATTAGGAGACATCACCAGATCCCGGGTAGGACAAGTAGGTCTATTGGGGCTCTATATCCGGGCAACCACTTGTAGCCTCTTTATGCTTAGTTCACCACTAAATGATTCTAAAACTGTAATGAGTGATTTTGCCACAATGGTTTCGGTGTGTCCAAATTTTTTTCTGTTCCATCCAACCTCTAGGCTTGAAAAGTAAAATCAGATGATTCCTCTTGCAGTTTTGGTAGGTACGTTCTTGATTTAGTTGCTTTTATGCAGGTGTCAGGGACACGAGCAGAAAGAGACTGAGCTGAAAGAGATGGTAGGTTTTATTTTTTTTTTGTATATTTTTTTTGACATCCATATTATGTTTATGCAGTTTGACTAGGTAAGTGGAAAAAATCCTGTTGCTGTCAATACGCAATTTATACTCGTCTGTGTTCACTTGGAGTAGATCCAGAAGGTGGAGAAAGAGTTGGAGGAAACTCGAAGGAAAAGTGCCTTGCTTTCTTCATATGTAGAGACTCAAAGGACACAAAAGCTAGTGCAACAACATGCTCGAAAAGTCTAGGCATTGGGAGTACTCCAAACAGAGTTGGCTGGTACATTTGGTTTTTGCAAAATTGGTGCTAAACATTTGCCTATATCCCCATGTGTAAAAGTTGGCTAGACTTCTAGCCTTGCATGTACGATGCCATTGTCGTAAATCTCAATGATTTTCCACTTCTTCCTTTTGTGTTTCATGGGGGTGTGTTTGCTCATCAATAGTTTAACCTGTATTTAGTCTTTCCTTTGGTAGTTCCATTTCTTGTGAAGCATGTGCATATAGATGCGTAGAACGAACACATGTTTGTGTTTTTTTCCCCACATTCATATATATCGGTGCTTTGGGTGGAACATTCTTCTATGACATTATAAGCCAACAATCGCTCATAAGGAAAACCGAAAGCTGCTACTGCTACTCGATCTTGGACAGGTCACCTCCTTGAGGACTCGTTTTTCTTCCCCAAGGAAGAGATCACCTGGTACTTTGTTTTTTGTCAGGTAAAATGGTTTATAAGTTGAATTTGATGGCGAAATCTAGGTCCTTTTGTTTTTAAGTACAGCCCGTGCAGTTAAGTGTATGCGGATCGGAATAGACCTGTGGCAAATTTATCATTACCTTTTGTCGCAGTATCCTTTCTTTTGGGCAATTGCAGCAGTATAATCTTTTCGATTTTCTCTTTTTTTGGATGATGAAATGAGATTGCAGCCATACATTCAGCGTCAGATGTTCAAGAGGATTTTGTGGAGTTCAATTGGCTCCAAATGGAGGCTCCCCTCATTTCTCTTGAGAGTCCTGATTTTGTATCTGCAGTTTTGGCATAATTGCTGGAACGAAAAAAAAAAAAAAAAGAAGAAAGAAACTACGGTCACTTTGCTGCAAAGGTTGCATGTGAATCGTGGGTTTCGATAAGTATTAGGGCGGACATGCAACTAGCTCTGATGAGGAATCACTGCACCACGTTAATACATCCGGGGCATACCGCATTGTAGGCCTACCGAGTTTTATGTTCCGGGTGAGCGAATCAGTCGGCCTCATGTGTTGCCGAACCCCGTCCGCTTAACTGGGTTCACTTTGATGAGAAGTAGGACTAATCCGCAAAGCAAAATTAGATTGTTGCTCGCTGCTACTTGTGGGGGAGATTGCTTCAGCTCGTAGCCTCTCAACGGACATGTCCTCCTCCGAGAACAGGAGGACAAAGGCCAAGAAGCCCTTCTTAGCTTTGATTTGACTGGCGAATGGCGAAATGGCAAATGGTTCATTTTTTTTTGTTCTGACAAAAAAAAAGTGGTTTACCTTTTTTATTTCTTTTAAAAATCGTGTATCGGCAGTTAAATTAAGGTTTCGTTTTCGTCATTTCTTGATTTGTCATAGATCTGTGTAAGATCTCGCTCTTGCTTCAAGATCGACTAGGGAAGAATTAATTCTTCCTCCCATCGGGATTCCAACTCCAGATAATTAAGGGGAGAGGGGAGGAGAGAGAGAGAGAGAGAGAGATTAGCGGGGTGATTAATGGCTCCTGGAAAAAGGTTGGAATCTTGAGAACCGTAAAAATTCAATCTTTTTTGACCACTAGATGGTGAAATAGGAGCATCTTCCATGCGTTATTTTACCCCGGGGCCTTCCATTGGATTCTGGAACCAGATTCGGAGACTTTTGCTCATTTCCACCCCCCTTTTATCCTATTCCAGATTCTGAGACGCGCTTCTCGCTGAATAATGTCCGAACTTTATCCTATTGCACGTCCATTTGACTAGCTCTGTATAATATGCCGCATCACGGTCATAGATGTCGGGACCGGGACATGAACTAAGGGAAGCCAATAAATAAGTCGAGGTTGTGGTGGGGTGGGGTGGGGTGGGGGGCCGAAGATTTGAGCTCTTGACTCGGCTCTGATACGGTATCGTGATTTGAGTGCAATCTGTCTCTGCTAGAAACTTAAGTAGTGAGTGAGTGCAAAGTATCTTTCCATTGCGTAACAATTGGACATGCCATCCCGTCGGAACATGCTCAATGTTAATTGCAGTCAATGCTTCAGTGGTAAGATATATCGTGGTACTCTTTCCCTTTGATATATGAATTAGTGCCGCGCACTCTCATGAAAAGCAGGTCTCGATAAGAATTCTAACCTCGACTTGAAAGAACGCCGAGCGAAAAAACCGAATAATCTCGAACTAAAAGAAGCGAGGAATTACTTGGTACTCCTAGAATAATATGGTTTGCGAGTTTAGGAGTAATCGCTATCCTGAATTTCGAAACAGGAGAGCGAATGAATCTGTTGTGAGTTGAAATTAAAAGGCACTCCTAGAGCAACTAAATGATGTCCTCCGAGCCAAAAGTACCTGCAAAATTTCCTCTTAGAGGGTATCACCGCAGTAACCACTTATGTATTCATGGTAGGCGTTGTCCTGACGACGTAGGGTTTTGCTTTTCACTGCTCTGGAGAACACTGCAACACAGCGATAGCTTGTGCATCATAGGTGCATCCCCAAATACACAAATCCTAAGAATTGTCCCTCCGCTCTCGGCCAGGGACGATGATGAACACGGCTTCTGTCTCGGAGACATGTCAACAAGCACAGATTCATACGCAGAAAAGAAGCACGGCGCAAAGCTTTGCAGCCCTTCAGAACGATGCAGTCTGCCATTCCTAGGACACAGAATTTTACAGACAGGCCCCAGTTTTGCGTACACACAGACAAGGGCCTTGTTCATTCTCTACTTCTTTCTGCTTGTGTACCCACCAGTTAACACCAAGAAAGAGATCCAAAGCATGGTTATCCTTTGGACAGTACCAGTAAGCTTGAGAATGTCGGGACCACAGAAACAGACACACACAAAAGGAAAGAAAGAGGAAAGGATAAAAATTCAACTGCATCAATATCCATGGAGGGTGGTGGTGGTGGTGGTGCTGAAGATACCCCTATACTACAGCTGCATTATTGGCCCTCACCCTACTGCCTCAAACTGAAGATGCCACGCTTTCTCTGCTTCCTTTCATTATACAAACCCCACATAATACCAAGAAAAACCCTAGAGCCACTAGCTTACATTATTAGTTCTCTCATGTGAGCTTTCTGGCCCTCAACGAATTTCGTTGGCAATCGATCGGAACACAGCCGTTTTTATCTTTGTGGAGTGCTGTCTCGAGCTTTTTAGCCTGGCTGTAACCCGACTTGGATTGAAGCCTGTGCAAGCCTGAAGCCGGAAAGCCTTAGCAGGATCGACCCTGTTGATTGGAACTCCGCTAGGTCAATATGGGGGGATACTTCAATTTACAAGATCGCGAGTCATGGAAGGGGTGCAATCATAACTATCGAATTTTTTGGGGACCCACATGGAATTTACATGATCAATGGCTATGATTGACTAAGTTCTGTCCTAGAACGGATGTGTAGTCAAGTATTTGCCTAGGACTGGACGCCTAAATGGATCGATTTCAAAAGCAAGAGATGAAGAAATAAGTGTGTTGACTCAATCACGCACCCAGCTCAAGGCTCGCATTCCGAATGCTTCACATGAGTTTTCAGTGTCTGATCCATAGGGTTTTTTCAAACAAAAACAGCGTTTTGTCTCCGTTGGAAGGTAGATAACACGAGATCGAAAGTCGTAAACATGTCGAAACTTTTGTAGGTGTTGCAAATCCCTGCGAGCTGTGTGGAAATCTATTTATTCTACGAAAAATGCTAATCAATATGAGAGAGACGTAATTAGGGATTGGTTCTGTTTACCTATTACAGAAAGTTAATTTTCTTAGCACTTCTCTTTTCCTTTTTCCAGTGTTCCCCCTTCTGGTTCTTCAGCTGCATGGAGGAAAGAGAACTCGCAGGAAGCGGCACTGCGCAACGGCCACTGCGAGAATTCCAATTATTGTTCGCACGACCGTAAAGAAGATCGAGAGTGAGCATATCTATGTACATAAATCAGAACAAAACGATAGTGCAGATGTTCATGAACACGAACAAACGTTCTCCAGTCTTTTCCTCTCTTTTCTTGTCCGCCGTCTCCAGCTGCGATCATGTATTTTCTCTGGATCTCCTACGCTCTCCGTCTCGGAAGACATTGATGAACGGAATGAAGCAGACACGCAGGCCCAAAGCTTGAATGCAGCTGCGTTCAGGCTTTCTTTTCAGAATATGCAACTCATTCGAGGAATTATCAGGTATTTTTCGTTTATGTATACGTACAAGTATTTGCATAGTATAGAGACACACAGTAGGCAGAAGTTGGGATGCTTGGCTCGGAGAAACGTCAAAGGGCTCTTGAGAAACTTGTAGAGTTTGCCGCTCGATGGAATTATTGGGATGTGCCAGCTTTAATGGTTAAAGCAACGACCCCACTCTAAACCCTAGCTCTAACCCTAATTCCTAACCCAAACCCTAACCCTACTTTAAGTTTTATTACGCAACACTTATATCACGTGATGCATTAATATGGTTTATTCTCGCCCGACGGATCAATCTGAAGTTATTCGTTTTAGCTTATAGAAAATAAGGGAACTTGAATAATATCACGACCACGTGAGCTAGCAGCCGTTTGTACATGAGGGGGTTACACTTTAGTCTAAACTATTAATAAAATTTATTTTGTCGATAATCAGTAGACAAAATTAATTTTTTTCAACGGCAGTGCTTGCCCATTGTTTTGTATTTCCTTTTCGTTTCTTTTCGCAATTGTTTTTTCTTTTATCCCCGATCCATAATGGAATGACATAAATAAAATATAGTAGTTGATTATGGATACACTGATAATCTCACCTAAAATTAAGTTCCATTTAGAGATAAGTGCATTGAAAATCTTAAAATTTGTGAGGAACGTGTATTGAGTCCTAAAATTTTAGAAAGTGCAATTAAGTCTTAAAACTTGTCGGAATGTGCAATTGAATATTTAAAACTTTCAAGAAGTGCAATCAAATTCCAAAACTTATCAAATTAGTGACATCAAGTCCTTCCGTTGATTGCATCACTTGAAAGTTTTAGAACTTGATTGCACTTTTGTGACAAGTTTTAGGACTTGATTGTACTTCCGTGAGAAGTTTTATGATTTGATTGCTTTTTTTGAAAGTTTTATGACTCAATTGCACATTCGTGAAAAATTTAGAGACTTCTAGTGCATTTATCTCTTCTTCTTATTGCCGAGAAAAGATACAAGCCCTCATAAATTAATTTTTTTTGCTGCTTGAAAATAAGTAAGCGACTTATTTTCATGCATAATAAGACATTGAAACATGCCGATTTGATCTTCTTGAATTTTTAGAATACGTTAAGTGTAGCTTAAAAATAGTATCTTAGAGACACTCTTGATTATTCAAATGCTATGATAATTGGAATTTATGCATCCGCTAAGTGTTGTAGATCTTCAGTCCAATACGTGTGCACCTAATAAGATGTGCACTAATTTTTAAGTTGCTTCATCCCTCCAATGATGAATTATCACATTCGGTTGATCAAGTGCTTGTTTAGTTAATTTAAGGTTTTTTTGTCAAATAGGATTGCTCGAAAAGACAATCATGAAACATATCAAACAATCAAATTTTGGTATTTGAAGCGAGATGAGAACACCAAAACTGATTCGGCAATGAGCTTTAAGATGTAACCATGTCTCAATGCTACTATAAGGGACTTATTAACCTACCAAACGTTAAAGGGAACAGGTTCTAAGTAACCATGTATCTAAGTGTCATTTTTGTTTTAAATTTCCTCCCAACCAGCCCCCCATTGGTCGGACTGCCCACACTTGGATAGATCTCAGTAGATCCAAGCCGATCTAGGCGGCAACAGCCGATATACCGCGAAGGTCCATGACCGATCAACGACCTCACCTAGCGTCGGCGAGGCGAGCCTCGCTAGTGGCCTGCATGGGCGAGCCTCACCGGCCCTAGCTTTGGTCAATCCCTCTCGACCACCGACCGGAGTTAGAAGAAAGAAAGAAAAAAATGAAAAAAAATAATTCAAAAAAATCTTAAAATGCTATTAAAAATTGTCCAAGTCTACGTCGGTGTCCACGTCATCGCCGGCCAACATCCACGTTAGCATCGATTGGCCAAAGTTGGCTAGATAGATTGAATTGGCACAAATGCAAGAGATTTAGGACTGAATTGACATAAAAATAAACGGTTTAGAATTGAGTTGGCAAAATTAAAAAGTTTAGGACTGAATTGACAAAAGAGTAATAAGTTTAGGATTTTTTTGATAATTTTTCCCACAACTCTATTTTCATTAAAAAAAAAAGCTACATATAAATCAATCATGCAAAGACTAAGTTTATTGGTTGCAAATATCGATGAAACTAAGATGAAATCTCCTACACTATTCTCAATTAATTGCCACTCCCTTCTGAAAAAAAAAAGAAACGAAATGCTGCTTTATTTACAAGAAAGTGATTCGTGTAAACTTGTATAGTCATTGTCGATTTAAGAGTTAAGTGAATTTTTCAAAAGAAGCAACTCTTTTTCTATGAATTGGGCAAGTGGGTTTTATCGAAAGAGGAGCTCTCTTGATTCTAGGGTTGGATTCTCAAGGATAGGTTCAGTAACACTGCACTGAATGTAGCTAGATCTACATGTACAGTACATAGTTCTCAGTTCGAGTATTGGGATTGTTTGAGCGGGCATGATTAGATCTTACCCTCGAAATCGCTCCTCTTGCTTTGATTGGGCTTCTTATGTCAGGAAATGGATCAAATAATAAGTTTCTTTCTTTAGGTGGTCTGCGACCCAGCACTCAACTTTAACAAACGATGTCTCATGGTCATGGCTACGCTTAATTATTAATCCTATATCCCAATTAGTTTTGTGGAATTGACTAGCTTAGCGATAACTAAGATAAAAAAAACGAGGAGAATTATAAAACAAATAAAAATAAATTATAGTACGGTGGCCAATTCAGTCTTAAACTTTTTGATTTGCCTAGTCCTGGACCTTTTGATGATTTATCAAGTATAATCATTTCGATCAATTTTAGCCCGAAATTGCTTACATAGACGAGGCCAGCTACCACTGAAGTAGACAATTTTTGTAATTTTTAAAAAATTAATTTTTTCTAAATCTATTTATATTTCTTTTTTTTTTTACAACCCGTGAGCCCGTGGCCCTTGCCGACACCGGACGAGGGCATCACGGCTCTCACCCGAAGCCCTCGCCGGCCACAACGTCGTCATCACCTAGATCTAACGAGGGGGTCTTGGACCTCCCTTATCGCCGGGGACCTCTCCCGACCACCACCGAGGTTGCGGATTGATAGGGGAAAATAAGAAAAAAAATAAAGGAAAAAATGAAAAAAGATTAAAAAAAAAGTAATTCAGAAAAATTGCAAAAATTGTCTATGTTACCAGCTTGCAGTCAAATTTTCTTCGAAAGGAGTACACAGGAAAATAGTAAAAAAGTCTAGCACTAAATTAACTAATTAAAAAAATTTATGATTGAATTGACATATGTATAATAAATTTAATTTTTTTTTGGTAATTATCTCTCAAAAGATACCTTCCCATTTTGGGGCTCTATCGATCCTGCTACTAACGTAAAACATGATATCCCATAGACATTGAGCCCCCAAAAAAGTTGACGAATTTGAAGTGCTTTCGCTTGAGCGAGATTGAAGGCCACCAAATGGGGAGTCATACCAAAGTTGCAATACAAATAATCAATGGTAGCATGGGTGCACATCATATCTTAAAATCTCTCTCAAATTCTTGCTCTACCTCTTTACAAAGGGCGATAGTCGAATCCCGTATTTATGGTACCAGCATCGTCACCCCCTAGTTCTTTTATCAATACGGCCGCAAGAACAGGAAAAATATCAAATATAGACTATCTCTCTCTCTCTCTATAAAAAATCTTGGGTATTTTTGTACCTAATGAACTTCACAGTTCGCTGCTAGAAAGTCTACTTGGTGGTTAACTGTGGTGGCTATAAGCATAATAAAGCAGACATTTATTGATTGTATAGACCTTCACGAACGAGTTCTGCATAATTGTGCACAAATTATCAGACTCCTTCCCAACCTACATTGGTAGGTCGTCCTTCAGTGATTTTTTTTTCTCTTTGGTCGAACCTCCAGTGAAATATTGACTAAATATATTTTTTTTCAGTCAGGGCCATAAACCTACCAAAACTTCTGGAACATCAGCCTCAACAAGAATTACTCTGTACTCGTTAGCAATATATTGTCATGTCAAGACATTATCCTCCAATGTACACCCTAGTTACAGTTGATAGGCTTGAGACAGTGCGACTTTCACATGATGGCACCTATGTTCTACATTAATTCACTGGTCAAAGAAACTTTTCTTTGGTCTAACGTGTCACTGTTCACAGCGTTTTGTTTTCGTTTGATTTCAGTGTACTTTCTTTTTCTTTGGTTGTTATTTCCAATATCGAGAACACCATTTGTTAGACGAAGACGCGTAGGCTGGGTGAAAATATGAAACTGAAGAGGCAAATAGAAATCCCGAAAAATTTGAACCGAAGATTTTATATTTTGACATCATGTGAAATTTTATGAAATTATTTTAATTATTTTAAATGCTTAAGCTGTCTTTATGAAAGTATGATTTAATATTTAAATATTATATCAAGTGTGTGAAAACCAAGTATCGCTCCAAGTGATCACAACATGAAATAGAAGGAACAATATGGAAGAGGAAACCCTAGAGGCATCGCACACGTATATTTTTTATCATGCTTCGTAGAGATATCGACGTTGTTCCTTCTTTCACAACAATAAATTTTGGAGAGAATGGTGGGTAAGAATGTCATTGCCTTATATTTAGTCATTTTAGACTAATACAATCTTCGATTCATCATTCACGAGCTTTCCCTTTTCTATGGAATTGTTAAAAACTTTACTAACATAACAGTTTTTAGCTGTCTATGGAAAGAGCCGCAATTCTTCAAAGAATATACCTCGCAGTGATTTTTAATTAATTATTTTTTTTTGTGGGCTCAAAAGAAACCGTTAATCATGCAATCACTCAAAACTATTACATAATCAATTCTCACTTAGAAATAGGCAACTAAAAGCCACTCGTTATCAAGCCCAAAAACAATGCAGGTCATGCCAAAACCTTAGATTTATAGCCTCAGTACGATACTTGCTAACATTATACGCTAGGGCAATTATACTTCACAAATCATGTGCAAATTTACCGCATCCGGAAAAATACTTAAGCAATTGTACCGATCTAACCACCTAATGCAAGGTGGTTTGGAAAATCACATTGACATCGCAACTTGGTTTGAGATATTAAAAAAAATTGAGTCGACGGTGAACGAGAAGTAGAAGATTGTAGCGAGGGAAAGGTAGATAAGGGCGATATGCCCTCCAAAGATAAATTAAGGAGAAGGGTGAGTGAGAAAATGACTATAGTGTCATACAAACTATCTTATTCAATAGATGCGAAGCACAAGCCTTTATAGGACTTACGTTTTGAGATCCACCCCAACCCAACATATGCATCTGAATCGTTCCCTAATAATTTAAAGGCAAAAAAAAAAATATTGATCCTTCTAATTTATAGTATCAAGATCATCATGCATCACTTTGAAAAATAGAATTTTGTTAACGCACTTTCTAAGGGCACTTGCTAAATAATTGATCAAAGATACTATGTTCCATATATTGACGACTCTAGTATTACATGTAACTAATAGTTTAAACATTGCATTGTTCTAGTTTAAATGTGCTTATATAAGATGCCCTAGCTTGAAAGAACTAAATGTCCTAAGATCACCCCCATAACACGATCATTGTAAAAATTGTATATCGCATTTCACGCGATCACGTAAAACGATCGATCGCCGATTGAAACGCCGTCATGTCAACGATTTTCGATCAAAATTTATCTAAAAATACTACATTGTCAAATCATAAAAAAAAATTTAAAATTAAATCGGCACCATTAATAAATTTAGAAATCACTTGGCCGCCTAAACCAACCCAAATAGGTTTTAGACCTTTTTAGATAATTTTCCAACCTGATCGTAACATGTGAATAGTCATTTTCCAAGCATGCATATAAATTCCAAGTTGGCCAATTAATGTCCGTACGATGGCAATAATGAGAACAACAATAAAAGAAAATGGTAGGGAGTAACTCGAGGTGTCAGTATTCATGCAGCCCTAGGTATTAAGGCAAATCAAATCATCAAAAGAAGAGTGTACGTACTAAAAACAATAGACTAACTATTTATACATAGTTTAAGTTTTTCTTTTTTCCCTTCTCTCTCTCTCTCTCCCTTTCTCTCTCTCCTAGGGATTGCAAAACCAGGACCTGGTACGAGCGCCAGCTCGAGCATTCGTGTTGGATAACAGTTCATACACCGATTTGAGTAGTTTTTATGTCGTCTTCTCCAAATTTCCTTTGCAGATTGGGTCAAAACCCTTTGTTCCGTGCCCAAGTTAGTACCATAATACAAAACCTGCCAGCCGCTATTGGTGCATCGAGAAGCCAAACAAGCAATAACCTAGATGCAAGAACCAGCAACAAACACGTATATACACACGGAAAAGCAATCAAAAATCATTATTCTTAATATGACATATTTATTCTTTTTTTTTTTTGGAATGATACCAAAAATTTCCAAACTTAAACCCGTGCGATCCATTTCCTCTTAAGTTTTTTTTTTGCGACGCCAAAAACTTCAAATTTTTATTCGTGCAATATATTTATCACAAATTATTTTTTTGTGACATCAAAAACCATAAATTTATAAGCATGTTAGACATTTACCCTAAATTTTGAAATAAATGTGTCACTGAATATAAGTCTAAGATTTTTGATTTGACAATAAAAAGATTGAGATAAATATGTCACACCAATAAAAAATTGTGGTAAATATGTCACACGTGTCATCCAAAAAAATTTGGGATAAATGGTGTCTAAATCTACATAGTTTAGGATTTTTTATGGCTTTTATCCATATACATACATCCATGGCCAAAACATAATTAAGATCATAGACATTGCCAAGAAATAATAATGAAATGACAGGGACTTGATCTTGAGAATGGCTTGAAGTTTTCAGGGGAATTCTCTTGGGACTAATAACGGATCACATTCATTCGAAACCAGCAACATGGAAATAACATGTTGGGACAACCCCCATGCCCACAAATGAAGGAAAAGATGTTCTTTCCCCATGTGAGATCGACAACCATACCGGTAAACGAGCGGAGGAAAAAGGAAAAAAAACAAGGGGCGCATGCAAAGAGTTTCGAACTGCAAGGACCAACCCCACAACATGTAAATCAAGATCGACCCAAGAATGGAAAGGCCACAAAATCCAAAGCAAATACAACAAAAAGTAAAAACAAGACAAGGGGTGAGGAGAGGAGCACAAACAATTGGAAGTTTTATCTCGTACACAGGTTCAATGATTCCCAAGAAGGAGAATAAAAACAAATGATGGTAACTCAAAACCTACGTCTTCCACATATTCTCTCCCTTTCTCTCTCTCCTACCCTTCTTTCAAATGGATTTCTCCAAAGATGAGCTACCATACTACTTCCACTACTTCTACTGCAACAGCAATAACATTCTGTCAAAGATCTTGCCTCCTTTCATGTTGGGTTGGGGAGAGAGGGGGGAGGGAGGGTGAACGGAAGAGAGGAGAGGGTTATGGCTAAAGAGCTAAAAATGCAACGAATGTGATGTTCGTGTCAAGATCTTGGGTGCGGGAAGAATTGCGTACCGGCCATGTATGTGCTGAGCGGAGGAGGCGGGTACAAAGAAGACGCGTCGAAGAACGGCGCCGTAGCCACGGACGACACGTGCGCATTCTCGGCGTTGGCGATGGGGGACGCTGCCCCGGCGGCTGCAGCAGCTATGAGGTCGAGAGGCTGAACTAGTCCTCCCCCGCCGCCGGAGGAAGAGTCTCCGGCAGCCACGTTGGCGTAGGCGGGGTGGTGATCGGGTCCGTGATCGTACAGAATCCCTCTGAAGACGTGACCCCCGATGTTCACGGCGGTCTGATACGCGAACTGCTCGTCGGGATCGTCGACGGAGCTCACTTTCACGCACCGGAACAGCGCCGGAGAGCTCACCTCGGCCGGGAAGTTGCCGACCAACTCCAACCCTAGACACCAGGACAAAGGAAAAGATCAATGGTATGTATGGTTAACGCATCTTTATCATACGCGAAGGAATTCACTTCACGAGCTTTGTTTCGACAAAAGAAGCACGTCTTTCTGCTTCTGCAATGGAATTTACCTTAGAAAATCTTTCGTCACGGACATGAAAGATCGCATGATGAAGACGACACGCATAGACTAGGGACAAACATATAAATCAACCCAGACACTCACCCAGACAGAGAGAGAGAGAAGAGAGAGAGAGAGAGCTTTCCTTTCTGTCAAACCAATTCGTCAGGAATACTAAATAACAGTATGTTGGAAAAGGGAAACAGATAAGGCGTAGAAAAAAGCCAAAAAAACCAAAGAGAAATCTTAACGGGGTTATCAGATTTCTCATGGAGGACGATCACCACACACGCAAACGATACGATCCTAAGGCTCGTTGGGTACTGAAAGAGTAATCATAATAACTAAAAATGTCTTCTTTATCTCAACTCTGACTTCTCCAAATCTATCTCACTCTCTCTCTCTTTCTGCAGAGAGTGATCCTGAAAGCCGAAACGGTTGACTAATTCTCTTGCCCAGAGTCAGCACAACAAGAAGAGCACGAGCGTGGACATATGTACATATATGCATACCTGAGGTGGTAGGCCTCCCGTGGTCATCCCTCTGCCGTTTCGGAACCTCGCCTCGAAGCTGCAGCCGCTGCTCCTGGTGGTGGTGCTGCTCCTTCAGGGCGGCGAGCTGCCTCTGCCGCTCCCGACGCTTTGGCGCGGGGACCCACGTGCTCTTCACGTGGGTTGCGCAATCGAACCCGCGGCTCTTGCAGCAGGTCCGGCAGCGAAGGTGCTGGCAGTCCTTCTTGGCCTGGTTGCCGCAGTCTTGGCAGCTGATCCCCCTCTCACGCCCCCGCCCGTTGTCGCCGCCGAGGTCGATGTCGCGAAGCCTCCTCCCGATCTCGAGCTCTCGTCGGAGAACACGTTGATCGAGGCCCTCCCACCGCCGCCGCCTCCGCTGGGCCCGACTCCGAGGCCCGCGGCCGACGCGTAGAGATCCTGCTGCTGCTGCGAGAAGAAGTGTAGCTGTTGTTGTTGGGCTTGCGGTTGGTTTTGATGCCATAGCTCCAAACCCTTGTAAGCCGAAGACGTCCCGACGTCCTCCGGGTTGCTCCTGGAGTACCAGAACCAAGGAATTTCGGAAGCGGCCGTGGCTTGTGGGTGGTGGATCTGCTGATCTCCTCCTCCTCCTTCTCCTGCAACTGATCTAGCAGCTCCTCCTCCTAATGGAATGAACCCAGCCATTTCGCGGCGACTGACCGGGCAAATCTCGATTCCGACGGGGAATTCAAATCCATATCAGAGCACACGATCCTCCTATCTTCTTCCCTCTTCCTCTTCCAGCAGCTGAAAACCCTAGAAGATGGAGAATTCAAACACAGTTCACATGGGTGGTATGTGCGTGAGTGAGGTTTAATGGATTATAATGGTAAGAGGGAGTTGGGTGTGTGTAATTGCCGATGGGTTCTTTTGTGAGACACACGTCGGACGATTCTGTGGCCGAGCCTTCAATTCATTTCACCTTTCTCCCCTTTTTTTCTGCTTTCTCTCTCTCTCTCTCTCTCTAAAACTCTTTGCATTAAAGCGCCATGGAATTTTACAGCTCTCTCTCGCTCTGCAACGCCGCCGTGGGTCGTCCCTCTTTCTCTCTCTCCTCTCAGTATCTGCAATCTCCTGCTACCTCCATTTAAGTCTCGACATCTCCATCAAAAACACATACACACACGACTCTCTCTCTCTCTCTCTCTCTCTCTCTCTCTCTCTCTGCGTCTTCTGATTTTGTTGCAGGTGATTGAGCTTCTTTTGGGTTGAGGGAGAGCAAGTATGCGAGCCAAAACCTGTCTCTGTCTCTCTCGCGTTGGGCTATGGATTTCATGTCTCTAATCTCCAACGAAGAATTCACTCGACACTGTCATTCTAATCGGACGGACGGTTGAGCGCCACGTGTCGATGCGCCAGCTTTATGCATCTTTGCACCGGCAAACCCGCTGCTTTCTTTCTTTTTCGGGGGCGGCCCCTGAAAGAAAGAAGGAGAAAACACTCCGATCCTGCTTTGTTTTAATCAGCCACTTCGCGGAAATGATTTATTACTACCTATGTTTTGTCCAAAATTTGCGAGCGAAAATGTCCCTAAGACAGCTATGTTATAATCAATAAAGCAATTTGTAATTTTTTTCAAGGCGCTTATCCTTTCTCATGGTGTGTATGATTAATTACATCTCGACTTCGACGATCGAACAATTGCTCGTTGTACATGATTAACTAGTAACTTTAGACATTTGTTCGCACGACCCTTTTATGAAACGAGTTTATGCATTTATAATAGGCCAAAAACCATAAGCATTTATAGGTTTGCTTGCCGCCCATCTTACTTCTTTGGACGTGGATGAGCAAAAAAGTGCAACTTTTTAGTCCAGAGAGTAGTTGGGGACGACTATTCCATCGCATCGTAATTCTTTGCAAGGTATCGAGCCGATATTACGTGACTCACAACTACTTTTAAGAAGTCGCATCGCTCAAAGTTCATGTTATCGCAACGTTAAAAATGCATAATGCGTATCCATATAGCAACGACGACAATACTTACACAAAGTAAATCAAGTCCTAAGAATTTACGAGAACCTATTTTACTTAATGACGTCAGCTACTTCAGCCTCACCATACGCTTACGGATTTGAGGACAGAAAAAAAAGGGGTTTACGTCAATGGGTTATATAGGTGGCATGAGTTTTATTAATGTTTTGCCGATGAAGATGGAGAGGGAGGGAGGGAGGGATGTTTGTGCCTAGGTTGCTCCTAGAATTCTCCTTCGTTTCTCAACGGAAAATGACACCCATCTTCTTCTTTCGTTTTCTTGTTGTTCCGTTCTTGCTTTTTGGGTTTGTTTTTTGAAAATTTTCTTGGGTCTTTTGAATATTTTCTGCTTTTGATGCATATTAAATTACTGAGGCACAGAGAGAGAAAGCAGAGTATTTTTTTTTTTTTTGCCCTTTTGTGTGGTCAAAGAGTAGAGCAGAGTAGATTTGGGCAGCGAAAAAGAGGCGCATTTTCATGGGACATGTGAACAATGATCTGATCTTGGGGGGCGTATTATGTTGTTGTGGTCGGAGAGGGGAACACAGCGCCACCTTCTTTTCCCCCGCCCTCCTTTTGTTGTCTCTCTCCTTTTTACATTTGGCGGGGCAAAGTAATATTTTGTTGTCGCTCGGCTCTCTCGTTCTTTGGTTTGGCTTTGGGAAATCGAACGTTGGTCAGTCACGAAGCTTGACGAGACCCTTTTCGTCACCTGCCCGAGTGTACTTCGTAAGAGTATAGGTGGAACGAGGCCCGCATTTGGAACAAAGTCTTTTTAGGGGTTTGAGTCTGTTAACATGTAGCTCGACCGACTTGTATTCGAACGCTCGGGCTCAGGCTCGGGAATTGAGATATTAGCCAACTAGATTAATCGCTCCATCTTTTATATTGATTATCGATGTGAGATTGCGTGCATCACCCGATAGTTTTACATGTGTATCTTAAAGATTGACGAGATGTTGAGTGGTTAAGATGTGAATTCTCTGCAAACAATGGGCTATACCATGTCACAGTAATTTCAAAATAATCGAGACGTCCCTAATTTACCCTAACCCTAAGACACAACCATAATCTCTCTCTCTCTTTCTCTCTTGATCTTGGCATTGCCACATAGGCATCGTGTCTCCATTTCCGCCCAATCCACTCAGTCGCTGAGTCATCTCCTATGCTCCGTCCCACTTCCCTTAGTCGCTCAATGAAGACAGATGGAGCTTGAGGTGGCCATAAGTTGATGTTCAACCTTATTTAGGGGAGGCATTGGAAAAGCCGGCGACTGCATTGTGTGGCTCAAATGGAGGCCGGTGGAGTGGAGGCGATGGCGAGGAAACCACAGAGGACGTGCGCGTGTGATGCTGTGAATCTGTGATGAGATTTTGTCTCATGACAAAGGAAGTGTAAAAAGGAGGGAAGAAGAAAAGAGAAAAAAAGAAGAAGAAGTGTAAATAGATGAGAAATGATTAGATGACTGTCCTTAATCTATTATGAGATTAACAATCTATTCTTGGCCACAAAATAAAATAATAAGTAAATAAAAAAAATTTCGAGGTCCGCTCTTTCAATAATTTGAGGCCCACAATATGTTATTACTCTTACAATCACTCAAATGCTTGTTATAGTAGCAAAACCCAAATTAAATTTAGGTCGTCCAAAATGCACGTGTGATGATGTTGCAACATCTCAAGCCCCAACTTTATAAGCCCAATTCGAGCCGTTAGCCATTTCTCGGCGAAAACTAAATTCATTGAAAAGACTATATTGGAATTATGCACAAATGTTTTAGAACTAAATTGATAAATTTAGAAAGTTTAGGACTGAATATGACATCGGTACAATAGAATTGATTGAGTAATTTTACCCTCAATGATTGGAGCTTTTAAAGCGGAGGTAAGTTCCAATCGGCACGTTTGAGTTGATGGGTTGGAATATAAACTTCCTCCGGACGATGTCTCCGTCGTGAAGAATCGAGATTCTACCACTCTTACCTAACAAAACCATAGGAATGCACCTTTGATTCTGTCGAATGTGCTTTTTTATATTGCATGATTTATTCCTCTTGCGTGATCAAGTGCCGTGATATATCCTCAATGGATTCCTCATTGGCAATATATCTATTTATTGTGGCGATATTTTTCTGATAAAGCAGAGATTATATTCTTGTAGGCTTTTTTTTTTCCTCCTCCCTAGACAATCGAGTGATAAACTCTTTAAGTGCATAGTTCAGGGACACGTGGCCAGTGACTCAAAGTGGGACTTCCTTATTAGCTCCCTCTTCGCAATTACGATACGTTAAGCTATTGTAATTAAGCAGAAATTAAAGAGACATTAAGAACAAAAAAAGAAAAGAAAAAGCAACAAATGAATCGAGCTGTGGCATGAACGAATGGAGGGGGATCAGTGCCGTTGGCAACTCAGCCGGCCTGCAATTCCGGCGCCTGAGATTAGGTCCATTAGCAGGCAGAAACATAGGGGTGTCCCATTTCCAGGTTGGCATTACTAAATTTAGTATCTTAGTAGTTGTTCTTGTGTGTGTTTTGATTACTTTCCTTTCCCAAAAATAATGTTTGGACAATAAGGTCGCCATAATTTCAATCGCCATCAGTTTTGTAATAATGGGCTCCGCAGCGCAATTGACAATTGTTAGGTAGTTTTCTTATCAACCTTTTTGTGTAAAGGGATTTTTCCTTCTTCTTTTTTTTTTGCCTTTTTACTTGCAAATTCAACGTATAGGAATGGAGATTCAAATACTTAATAATCCATGAAATACCCTTTAAGTCTATCAATTTATACCTTCGATTTGTGCAGGTGGCCTTGACCCAGCAGCTTGCTTACACGGGAATTTAACAGGGTAAAACATAACAGTTTTCCATTCCATGAAATAAAAAAAACTTTTGTTGAGTATAAATTTCTGTTAATTTATCTCAATCCTATGAAGACCTAAATTCATTGCAAAAACTAATGCGAATCAAATGGGGAAGTTGAGTGGAAGAAGTTTATGCACCAACCTACTTACAATCATTTCTGATTTTAGTGGAATTATATGACTCGTGGATCGTGAAGCTATTTGCTAGAAAGCTTGTTTGGGCCTTCCATGTTGTCATAAATTGAGATAAAAAAAAAGTACTATAACAATGAAAAAGAGTGAACCCATTATCCCAAAATCCTACATAAGTCGAAAATAATCATGAAACCAATATTAGAAATGGAAAAAAAAAAAAAATAAACACAAAATATTGAATTCCAGTAAACTCTTTCATGGGGCTCGTAGGGTTGTTCTATACGTCTTGAAATAACTTAGATTTCTGTGCTCGTGCTACTGAATTATCTAAATATAAACCGAATTAAATAAAAGACTAAAAGAGCCAAATATGTGCTATAACGTATGTTGCAAGATTGACTTCTTCTCATACTTAATTTTAATATATATAGAAAATTTCTATAGCACGAGATGGAGGTAACTATCACGAGAATCCACTAACAATGGGAATGTTACCATCAGCTAGAAATCGGAGGAGAACGGTGCGTAGAAAGACGGACCACCCTATACATATACAATTCTGCTAGATCCAACAAAATAGAAAAAAAATTAAATTTAAAATAGAAAAGTTCAATTTCACGAATTAGAGCTATTAGCCATTCGATGCTTCTCAAATTCGCATGCATGCAAGCTTTCAACCATAACAAAAATTAAAAAAGAAAAAGGGAGGGGTTTCAGTGCATGCAATGGTCCTTCATAGAGGTGCAACTTCGTGTCATCTCTTGCCCGTGCTTGCAAATAATGTGATGGCAGAACGACCCAATCTAGTCTTTTCCACTAAAGTAATGGAGACAACCGTCGTTAAAAAAACTTATTAGCAGATTAACAAATCACTTCGGGAATGCCATATACATCACACATTTTGAATCAAGTAAAGACGCTGGATTTCAGATCGGCTTTCGTGTGAAGGACTGGTCCGCTTTCTCGATCCAGGTAGAGATAGATCATCCACGCAAGGGCCAAGACGGTTCGGCTTAAACCGGGTTTTCTTTTCGTGACTTGATGCAAGAGGCCGGGATGTTAGATGAAACAGAATGCGGGTCGTAGGGTTCTGATCGCTTTAGATGGAAATGTGAATCCGATCACGCTTCTTCTATCTATATCAAGTTTCGGTGCAACTAGTTTTTCCATTGTTTGCAAATCAAACACTCATGCTATGGATGTGGGAGCATCAACTCCGTTTTCAGGATTTTACGTAGATCTCTCCGAAATAAATAATATTTTTTGTGTAATTTCAAATGGGAAGTAAGTCTTCCTTATCGGTGAAAAGAAATACTTGAAATTGAATGGATCTCCCGTTTTCTGTGGAGAAATTAAGCTAATTCACCTCGCCCTTTTAAAATCCGTAGCCTGGACATGTTTTATCACGGTTAAAGCAGGGGACCGAAGCAAGCCGCGCCCTACGAGGATCAAGTCATGGGCCACATCTTCTGGTTAAACTCTTTGTCTTAGGTTGTCATTTTCAATCTTTTTTCCCTCCGACAGCTGTATTAAACTATTTGCAACTTAAATGGAACCGACTAATTTCCTTTTTTCCCCCTTATTTTCGGCCCCCTATCTTTTTCCATTTTTATGTTGTCATTTGCGGATTCCTTTTCAACCCCGATTTCTTAATCGAGAAACATTCCCTTAAAATGTCGAGTGTTTTGCTGGCATGTTTATGTACCCTTTTATAGCAAATTTAACTTAAGGTCAGTATTTTTTTGCGTTCGGACCATTTTCTCGATGGCGCAGAGGTCAATCCTCGAGCTACCGAAATCGCAAATTTGAAAAAAAAAAAAAAAACCTAGCATGTAAATCAACGGTTGAGATTACCGAGGCACCATACGAGAATGTGTATGTGAATAACGGATATTCTGAAAAAATAAAATTAAATGCTTTTACCCCTGCGTGTCTGAACTTCTTGCCTCAAATCTTGTATGGAGAATATACGTGAGGGGTCCGTGAATGATATAACCTTAATGAAGCGGGCCCAAGAAGTTGACGCTTTTAGAATTGGCTAAAGGAGCAAGTGAGTTTTCTTGGTTTTCTAGAGAGAGAGAGAGAGAGAGAGCCATATTTTTTTTTTAATATATATTTTCTCTCTCATTTTCGAGCCCTGTGTTTGGTCGCAGTTGACTCTAGCTACCACGGCAACTTTCTAATCTTCAGACAAAAGAAAAAGACTTGACGACCCCAGAAAATGAGAAGAAGAAAGGAAAATGTAGGAAAAGGACTTGACATATGTAGATAGAGATCGAGACCTAGCCAAGGAAATGCTCAAGGCATACAATAAGGACCTATATTTTTCCTGTCCACCATTGGTTTGAATCAAACGAATCTTATGTTAATCGGATGCTAGATGATTATGTTGGATCACAAAATGTCGGCACAGCGGGAATTGGTTTCCAATGATGGAGAATTTAGTCTTGGAAGGGTTCTCTTCTTAACATCTTGTACCGTTATCGCACGATCTAATTGTTGAAGCGAGTAAAATCATAGCCAATCTTTTAACATATTTGCAGGGCAATCGTAACATGACGGTCGGACAGGAAAACTTTCACCACAAGATCAACGGCTAAAGTGGACCCGGTTTCGGAAAAAATTTCTCCTTGATCGGTCACACATCACGTGGGATTTCGTCTAGCATCCTAGGGTTTTGATTAGATCCAAAAGGACGAGTGCATATAACAAATGGTTTGTGTCTTCGCATCAACATAATCAAGGGAAAAAACGAACCATATTATTTTCGCACCTCACCGTTTTGACCGTCGCTTGGTCCCCATGTCATTTGGTGTCCCGACATGGACCGATTCAGACCCTTCGGGGGGTTTTGTTTTTCCGTCAAGAAAATAAAACCATGTATCATTTTCTTGTCCTGTAAGATCTATGGTGGTCTAGCTGTGATAATGATCTCAAAATGCCGTTGAACGACTTTTAGGGGGACTGTTTCGACTCAGAATCGACTGTCGAAAGCAAAAGCAAAGTACGAGAGCGATGACCCTTCAAAATTCTACAGCTATTCATGCAGCAGAAGCACATGCCAACACATGCAACATTGTTAGGGTTTGGCCTGGGTTATTCGGCGAGTCGTGTCTATTGGTGACTGATTTACCTTCGTGGACGAGAATCACGGAGTTTGAAGTCGGTCGGTATTTGATTAGAAGCAGATTGGGGAGACATGTTTGGTCATCCACATTGTCGGACGATGTTGTTTGAGCATGTTCATGCGCCTCTTTTTGTTGGTGGAGGAGACATATGTTTCTTTTGACCATGGTGCGTGGTACTTGACTACATGTATAACCCATATGTACTTAAAATTAGGGCCGGCAGATGAGTGGGTCACATCGGGTATGGGTTGGGTCGAAAATGATCCGATCCAAGTTGATCCATTTTAACCCGTATGCAATACAAATTTATTGACCCGTATCCACATGTACCCGACCCGACCCGACCCGACCGATTTATTAATACTTCTCTATTTAATAAAACTTGTTAAAAGTCGTATCCAACTAGTTAACCCACTTTAAGCTCTTCACGTTTAAATATTATTTGGATAAAATTGGTATTTTGACTATAAGATCTAAAGAATTGACTTTCAACATTGCATGAAATTTTCAATATTTGTGTTGATTCGAAATGAAGAATAAGATAAAGTTATTACTTGGCAGCGAATTTATAAAATTGCAGCAACAAATAACGTGGAGGAAGTGAAATTTCAATTAAATGGAATGTAAGATATTGAAGAAGACGGTTTATACTGACCATGGATTGCAATGACAAGAACTAAGATTACAATATTAAGTAAAAATGACAATGTCAAATGCAACCAAGGAAAGATATACTCGAAGAGCTAATAGACAAAACATATGTGATTATTAAGAATAGAAAGAAAGGGAAAACAAATAAGCCGTCTTGATATTTTTCATAAGGGTGAAATCGGGCCAATCTTGCGGGCCCACCAAGATTTTTCTTAACTTGGAGCAGGCTGAGGAATTCATTATTTTTTCATAGCGGGTGAAGAGAGAGTAAAAAATGTGGGTTATGTTTGGATAAACTATGAACCCATTAACAACCGATATTTTCTTGGGTTTTGCTATTTTAAACCAATTTATAACCCATATACTGAACATAGTTAACTAATTTAATGACTCAGCTTATCAAATATGGGTAAATAAATAGGCCTATGATCTATTTTGATAGGTCTACTTAAATTATTGTATCTCGAGTCATCTCTATTGACACAAGTTCTTCTTATTTTCTCATAAATATATTGCTCATTAAGATGCAGAATCTTCTGCCAAAAAAAAAAAAATGCAGAATCTTCTAAGTTACATGCCTTAGATGTATGCGTGTGTATTTTAAGAATGGATTTGCCCCATCTTACATCGTGGACAAAAACAGAGATGATTGATTGTACTATACGGTATTCTTCTTGGAGATTATGACTTCCATGTTCACTTAGATGCATGTAAGTAGCGAGCAGATGCAAAACTCCTCGATTAAAGAATGAAGCAAAAAAAAAAAATTGCAATATTTTTTATTAGATTTTTCTTAATTTTCGTAAAATATAATACGTAGTCGAAAAATATTGCGCCAAGGGTGAATTAGTGAGGTTTACACCGTGTCTTGTCGAAAAGAACATTCATCCTGTATCATTTTTCAAACGATAATCGGCGCTATCACTCCTTTCAAAAAAAAAATAAAAAAAAAAAACTTCCAAAAAAAAAAAAAGGTGAAGCACGTTGCTCTTTCTAGAGGTCAAATGTGATTCAACTAATTTGCGTATGATGGTCACAGGCAGGTGGAAATGGAATGGAGGAGACGAGCAAAGAAATATGTGCAAACTATATGGTCGAATTCAACTTCCAAATTCCTTCGATTACCTTTTATTTTTTTTTTCCATATAAACGTTGAGTTTTTTAAAGAAAAAAAAACCCTTTTAAACAACTCATTAAATAATCAAAATATACAAAATTATAATTTCAATACACTGATTATTCTGCGACGCGCAAAGTTAATATTTGGAAAATCAAAAACTTCTCAAAAACATTTCTATCGAAAGTACTATGGACGCTCGTTGACAAGGCCTTAAATTTCTCCCCCCCCTCTCCCTCATTATAGATATAAATTGTAGACATCATGAGAACCGCGATCGTGGTGTGATCCACCTTAAAACATATGTTTTTTCCTCGATTATTAAGATATCGATAGGGAGATTCTCGACATGAATAGTCTCTTTTATGTTATTTATATGGGGGAAGGAGTTGACAAAAAAGTAGCCATTTTTTAAATTGATTAAATTGTGTTGTGAAATAAAATATCACAGCTTATATATCTAGGGAATAATCGCTTCAAAGTGAATTTTTCCTAGACACATCCATTCAATTAAATTTTGAATTTACTCCGAATATAAAAATTATGCCAAAGTTCAAATAAAAGCCCATTTCATTTTTTTTTTATTTAAAAGAAACTAAAGAAAAAAGATGATTTCCAATTTATTCTTCAATAAATGGATCCAAGAGCCGCTCCTTATCCGAGCTCTCTAGCATGGACAACCATTTCCCGCTCTCATCGGACCGGGTCATTATAAGCCCATTAGCTTTCTCCTAGTTTAGTCCCCGAACCACATACTTCCAGCTGGGTTGCGCTCCGATACCATTACGTCACGCCTAGGTCTCGCTTGTCAATGATATTATCCACTTTGGGCTGAAACCCGCACGGTTTTGTTCTTCCGGCATTCTCCTAGAAAGTTGCAAGTTAAGTACAAGTGCTACACATAAACAGCACTTCACCACACCACAACCAGGTGATGTGAAATTCGGCTCATTCCCGGCTCCATCGCCAGCCTAGAAGCCTACAAGGAGCCGCTTCTTATCTAGGCTCTCTAGTCCCGGCGATCACCCGTCTCTCTAGTCGAACCGAGTCTACATAGGTAAACTTTTCCAAAATTGGCACACACAAAAAAAAAAAAACATATCTGAAAGCTGGAGTAGCATCCGATTAGAGACCGCCTGGTCAGCTAAGGTTTTGCTATTACTCCAGTAAATCATTCCATGAACTAACAAGTCGGATAGAATTGCAAACAGATGTGGATTTACTAGTTAGGTCTGCAGCTAGCTATTACTCTCTAGAAAATCGTCTCCTAGTTGCGAGTCGATTAGTGAAATAGTATCTACCCGAAATTTCATGGGATTAGTTTAGTGGATAACGAGCATGTTTGCTTGTGTAGATTAGGCGCCCGACAGATGTTCAATTCCCCACGCCATCAAGTGTAAACAATTCCATAGTTGTACGATCGACTCAGCTTTTAGTTCGTGTTTATTAGGCTCATGAGGTTATCATAAAATAAAATAAATAACACAGAATGGGTTTCTGTTATTTTTCTCAAATTATTTCCACTGTAATAAATTTAGCCTGAGTTTTTTTTTTTTTACATCAAAATATCCTAAATTACGCCCACATTTATCCTTAGCTTTTATTGTAACATAAAAAAACTCAAAACTTTTACCCGTGTGGCACTTTACTATCCGTCAAGGTACTATCATATGATTTTTCAGCTGAAACGACGTTGTTTTTATTTCACTTAAGCCACCGGGCGCTACATCAGCATTGTTTGCCTTCCATAGTTCACGTAGGTAGATTTCTAACGGTGTTCATTGAAGTAATCTTGATGCAGAGTAAATTTGTCACACAAATTTAACTTTGGGACTTTTGATGTCATAAAAAATGTTAAGGCAAATGTGTCACGATAAGTATAGTTTGAGATTTTTGGTAGTTATGAAAGAGGACTTAGATGAAATTGCAACCTAATCTAGCTAGCTAAAGTATCGTGGAGAGTGCGCAAGTATATAAGTGAGTAAAACAAGAGTAAGTATAGCATAAAATGGTAGAATAAGTCATCTTTTTACTCTGTGACTTGTTGGTTAGTCAGAGAGTGGGTTAGTTAACTTTTTTTTTTTTATTATAATCGAGGGACACGAAAGTAGAGACCCGACTATATAGAGGCCCATGAAACATACTGCAAGCACCATGAGCTGATCAAATCCAAAACTTTGGCTTGTACAAGTGCTCTAACCTAGGGAAGATTGCATGCAGTTTCTGAGATTTGAATAAATCACAGTTCAATCAACTATGCCAATCCTGAAGAGAGAGAGAGAGAGAGAGAGAGAGAGAGAGAGAGAGAGAGAGAGAGAGAGAGGAGACCACTCAAATCAAAGATGATTAGAGCGCTTGTGTGAAATTACACCAGCCCTAGTATGCAACGCGGCATTTTGATACTCCCCTAATTGGACCAGCCTACCATGCCATAAGGACAAAGAAAGAAATGCTTGTTATAGAGGCTAGACATTTGACTTAGTATTTTCTGTTCAACCATACGCTGGGACACTTGGATTTTGCATGGATTGAATTATTCCCTACTGTTTTTTTTTTTCTTGTGTGTATTTAGACTTAGATTTCGACTGAGTTAAATAATTCTGGATAGACCACCTGTTCCTACTAACTTTGTTCTTGTTTTTTTAGCCACCCCATAGACACTAGCTGGTTTTTAGTCGTACATAAACTAAACACCGAAATGTTTCCCTAGAAAAAACACCAACATGTTAACATGTGACTTAGGAATATACTCAGATTATTTATTTATTCCCTACATCAACATTAAATCGATAAGAGCATCGCTACATTGGTGAATATGTCCACATATTAGTGTGAGCCGGTGAGGTCTTCATTGATGACTCGAAAGATGCTTATTCCTATTGACCCTCCATTTATCCAGAAAGGCACAGATTGTTGTTTTATTTTCCCCACTAAACATATAATTTGTTGACTAATGGAGATTATAAATTGTTGGTTCATTGAGGGTTTTCTCTATTATCTCGATTGTGATTGTCGTTGGGTCCATTCGAAAATCAATTACGTCAATATTGACATAGGATAATTGTTGCGTACTCTCTTGTAGGAAGAAAAACCTCTCGACAAGGGTATTATGAGAAAGTATTTTATGCAATAATGGTATCGAGCATCATGTTAGCGTGTTATCTCTCTATTAATAATATTCTTGAATTCAAAAGTTAGGTCGTTACTAGGAGAAGCTACATCAATAGATTGAAAGTTGGCATGTCATATAAGATACTAATTTCTCTGAGTATAGTAGTGATCTCCATTCCTCTATTCTGCTTTGCATAAAAATAGCGACTTGCATGGGAAAATAATCTGAAAGGTATGTGATTATGACAAGCTTAGTTTTTCTGATCTTTTGTGTAGGTATCTAGATCTTATAGGAAAATTCTCTTGGTCTTGTGCAAATATGACTACTTTGTGTTTTCCCCGACACAGTCATACAAATTTGACGAGTTCAACTTTAGATTTTTCATGACCAAAAAAAAATTTTTTAGGAGTTTTGCTATAGCCAAGAAAGAGGGAAAAAAGAACAAATTCAAAACTTTGATGCTTTAACATCATAAGAGAAATTTAATACCGAGATTAGGTGTTGTTTCGCGAAAAACGAATGATTTGAAAAATATTTTTTACAAAATGAGTGCTTGAATTACTTATCCAAATGAATGAACGAAAAATATTTTCATTGTCCCAAAAACTATTTATACATAAATTGTTCTTGATAATGAAAATATTTTTCATTGGCTAATTATTTCAAGCGACACAAACAATCATTTTTTTGGAAAATATTTTTTGACATTAAAATAGGGGACAACTCCTCATTTCTCGTGGGACTTTTTGCAATCATGAATTCATTAATTTGTTTCGAAGATAATAATGTTTTGAATATGAATTATGAGAGAATGGTTCATTTGTTCTGTTGTCTAAATTGTAAGTGATTTTGATGGAAGTCCAGATCTAGTTACAACTTCTTCTCAAGTAAAATTAGTATTCACCAGTAGAAATTTTTATTTGAGGACATGATTCACGAGCAACGTTCTAGTCTTCCCCATGGTGAACAGTAAAAAGTTTTAGTCTTAATCTTTCTCTGCCCTTTCCTTTCCTTTCCTTTCTCTTTTCTTGACTTTATGTCCAATCTTGGAAGGAAAAAGCAAATTAATATACCGAATCGAGTTTCTGGTTGAACACAAGTTGGGTTTTGCTTTTGCCATTTTGAAGGAAAAAATAAAATAAATTGTCTTCTACAATCCAGGTTCAAGTATGAACGAAAATACAAAAATTTCGAGTTATACTGATATAGGAAACTAGTAACTCAAAGATATTACTTTGCCTAAACAGGACGTCATGCTTGATAAAGCCGAAAATTAATGTAATCGATTGACATAAATAACGTAAAATGCGGTGTGCGTGTTATTACAATAAAAAGCGTGAAAATAGTGTCATTCATGACTTTTCTTTTCATTTTGTAATTTCAAGCTCATTCCATACCCAAGTTTGAGAGATGTGTCAAAAACGTCATAAACCTATTGCATTAGTGCTAATTCAGTCTTAAACCTTATTTTTGTGCCAATTAAGTCTTAAACCTTTTTTTAGTGTCAATTAAGTCCTAAAATTTTTATTGGTGCCAATTTAATCCTAAATCTTTTGTATTTGTGCCATTTCGATCCTAAATCTTTTGCGTTTATGCCAATTGAGTTAATTTAGCTAGTTTTGATTGGAAATCTCCGACTTGGACGTCGATTATCCTATGTGGCACGGTTGGAGCTGACTTGGATATTTTTTAGTATTATTTTAATAATTTTTTTAAAGAATTTTTTTAGTTTTTTGGAAAATAATTTTAAAAATTAAAAAAATATATTTAAAAATATTTATGTTGGCGCTAGCCGTGCCATGTAAGATTATTGACGTCCACGCCATCGATTTTCGATCAAAATTGATTGAAGTGACTCAATTAGCATAAATGCAAAAGATTTAGGACTAAATTGGCAATAATGCAAAATGTTTAGGACTAAATTGATCACAAATGTTAAAGGTTTAAGACTGAATTTAAATTTAAAAAAAGATTTATGACTAAATTGATACTAATATAATAAGTTTAGGACTGTTTTTTAAAATTTTCGCCCTTAAGTTTTATGGTCAAAGCATCACATTTCGTGCTCACACCCGAGTGGTACCTACGATTGTGAAAGCTTTGGCACCACCGCACGAAGTTCTTATCAATGTCGAATCAATTCTTCATGTATAAAGCGTCCGTCGCCAAAAATAATTCAAGGTTTGACTTGCTGGCTCATGGGTGGCTCCAAGCTCCCTTCTTTTAATAGCCCCAACCCTACAAAGTCACGCCACGTTGACCAAACAAGAGCTTGGCCTAATTTCACTGGGCCCACCGTCATTAATTACTTGTAATTACGTGGGGGACGTGTGTGTGTTTTGGGGGGGGGGACACAAGTAGATGAAATTAGATCCAACACATGCATGGTTGATTTGAACTTGGCTTTGGTTTTGGTTAGAACAGTTCGGCGCCAGTCAAAGTTGCACATAGCAGGATCCGGTTCGATTACAACCATTCATTGTCATGTTTGATCACATAAGGGACCACACGAGTAATCCTTTGGATGGTCTAAAAGTCTTCGATCCTGTTCTTTTGCAATTACTTCACCGCTAAAAGCAAGACTACTTATTTCCATATGTAGAAGGAAAAGAAAAGAAAAAATAACGAAGAATGGATTCTAAACAGATGATATTAGTTCACCTTTATATAGGGTGTCGTTGAAGTACATTCCTTGGTAATTTCTATATCGGATATCAATGTTGTAATTTACAGACGCTTTTTGTATAAACAGTGAAGATCTTCGACCAGATGCTCTCCATCTATCGAGAAATAGTTCCGCAAAGAATTGTAGTATTCTCTTCCACTGTCTCGTTAGGGTTTTGAAAACTCGGGAAATGATGCTTGTGTTCTTGTCATTTAATTAACTTATGTCTCGATTTAGCATAATGTTTTGGTTTCCCTATATATTTTTGCGTTTGGCGTGTGTTACCATGATTTGAGTCGTCATCTATTTGATTATACTGGAGGATGGAGACAAGTACGAATATTTTTTCATAGGTATGTTCATTATTGGACTGGAAAAAGGTTGCTGATAATAAGGTGGAAAGCCACTTTTGTTCGTGGTTTGGTAAAAAAATTTCTAGGTTATTACATGTGGTTCTAGACCAAAATTTGACGAGATTTCCCACGTAGAATATCAGTGCATCATGCAATCCAAGACCAGTATTGTGGAGGGATGAAGTGACTGCCCGCCAAATAAGGAAGTGAAAAAAGAGAACAGAAGTGAAATCCGAGAAGAACTCAGATCAATTGAGAACCCAAAAAGAAGAACCAACAAACAGCATTTTAGACTCAGACACCCACTTATCTACTTACCAACGACCACCACGGAAATTTTCGAAAATAAGGTTTCGAGAAATACATGCGTCGCTCTGCTTTTTGGAGTTAGGCAAAAATGGTACAACCAATGGAAAAAAAAATGAGAATGGGGGATTGAGGAATACTACTGATTTCGTGATTCGGTCAATGAATCACGTTCTTAGGTGGGAGAGGAAAAAAATGAAGACGATGCATAGCAAGATATCCTTGTGTGGAACTTTAGTTCATGCGGATAACCTCCTAACAAAAGGAATCTCACATCCGAAGTGATTTGGAGCAGTTAATATATCATAATCAATTCATGATTCATTGGCTTATTTTTTTGAGCGAAACTAGCTCCAACCAGATACGTCGATATGCTTGGATTTAGGCTACCTCTTGATGATCTTGTCAGCCCAACAAGTGGTATCCAAGCCGATTTTTGATTGGTGGCCAGCCTCCAATTTGTATCGGGGACTAGCGAATATCTCAAGGAAGGAAAAATTTGGAATATGACTCCCTAATGGTGGCGGCAGATGGTGTCCCCTGGCTTCCCTCCAGGCTCGATTGGTCCAAGTCCAAAGGGCAGATATTGTCCTCACCAGCATATGTGAAACTTGACCGGGCCAAGGTGGAAATTTTCCGGTCGGGATAATGTTGGTGCCAAACAATACCTGGATCAAGGGGAGTGGGCATAAGGCAAGTTGGCTTTCATGTGAGGAGGAGACTTGCTAAGGTATATGTGCGAGAGAGATAAGCGAAAGAGTTCTTACATCCGGATTTTATATTGAGCAATTTATATATCTTAGTTAATCCGCAACTCATTAGCTTAAATTTTTTTTTATTGAAAACATATCCAACTTATATGGAGTTAGGCTCTATCTTAGTGATCTTTTTGGATAAAAAAATATCAAACCACCTTCTTTTGCGTCACCCAACATAACCTTTAAAGCCCTATCAACCCAAGTTGCTTGATTTCAGAATTTAGTGAATAGGGTTACAAATCAAATAGACTAGAAGAGAAAAGAGATTCAAGTCGCAATCGAACAAGGCATAATCATTCTTTTTAGATTTGGAATTGCATTATTCCCCTAAACCACCTCCCCATTTCTCTGAAAAGTACATCCGGCTTGATGATGTTTTGGAAAATTATTGACAACCTAAAGTGCTAAGCAATGATTAACCGAAAGATACTTAGGTAGCTAGGTGATAGAATCTTTCTAACTTGAATTAAGTCATGCAGCAATTGGATCCATTTGTCTTGATAGGAATTGTAAAAAATAGGCTAACCCTTTCATGTTGGAACTAGTACAACCTTGCAGCTGAAACAACAATAAAATTGAGAAATAGTTCACAAGAAGTTTGACCTAACATGGGCTGAACTTTCTTAGAATTGGAAGTCCTTCCTTTGAATTGAATTATGACCCTCAACTTTGTCGTCCAAATTTTGTGAAATTCTTTCGGAATCAATATAAACGCAGTTATTAGTAAAAGACTATAAACCTCACAGGATCAAGGAACTGACCTCAAGGAATTTAAGCGTGAGTACAAGTACATGTTACTATTTCCATGGTTCAAAGAGAAACACGACGCGGCTCAATCACACTTTTAGGCACGACAATATCGGTGGATCCCATATCACTAAAAAAGAGAAGCACCGATGGTAATTCCCAGCTTCGAACACTTGGTTTGAGCATACCCAACGAGAGACTCCATCCATCTCCATGCACCTCGTACGCAAGCGCTCTAGGGCAAATTTAAAATCACCTCACATATGATCTTGCTCGGCTCAGCCAGTTATTCCAGGATGTCCTCATCTGTCAACCAATTACTAAGTGCTCTGCACAGCAGAAGCCAATCATCTCAGCCTATCTTTTTACAGCAATCTCACTATTCGACTGTGATGAACAAGCCAAACTCAGAGACCATAGCGACCGTCACATCCCTCCTTTTGAAATTTGGAAGATATGAATGAACATTCTGCTGTAACTCGTCCTTATATCAAAGTGGATGACACCCTTGATTATTCCAACCGGGGTTTAAGGAAGAATCAAAATCTGCACTTCCTTTTCTTCGCATCGTGGACGTCCCTTTCTCAGATTCTGCTGAAGTCACCATTGGATTGGGATGAGCGGAGACTCCCAGGAGGTGGATCGAATACCAACCGATAAGGCCATGTCCTTGGTGCAATGTGAAGGGTGATCCACCGCCCAAAACAGTAACAGGGCACAATCACATCACGCTTTTGCTTTCTCTTCTCATTAGTTTATTTTAAGTTCTTCATAATGGCAGTGCAGAAGCCCAAAAAGCCATTTTTCTCGCACGAGTGCAAGTTGATTTTATGCCCCGTCCGTTTCCGTCCACCTCGACTCGCATGATGGCTTCCTCTTGGGAAGCATACTGCTTCATGGTCTCTTCTGGCTATGAGCATCCATGTCACTGAGGGCGAATTTGTGTGGTTTGGAAATGATAATGTCATGTCCCCCATGCCCCTTAAATTCCAGGAATGCGTTCCGATAGACCGAGACATCCTCCGACCGGTGTTTTGATTTGTGGGTTACAAACAGGAACATTATATTCATAGGTACTTCATATGTATAATGAGATAAATCTATATGCTTTGATCTATATCATGAGGGTAATTAATCACTCTTAAGAATACATATCATGCAACATTAATTGGGGTTAAAACCATCATAACTACTCTATTTTTATATTCTCTCTGACTCTAAAGATCCATATGGTGTCAGAGCAGAAAAACACATCAAAATTTTTCAGCATCTCTACCCCAAATCAACACTTCCTTTACTCCTATTTCTATCTCAGTATTATCTGAAGTATCTATGTAGATATGTCTGTTTCATGTCCGCCGAAACATGTCATTGATACAAATGTCACTATGGTGGTCAAGCCCTCCTATTCCACCAGGATCAAGACGGATGAATTCCTTCGTGGTTTAAAGAATTTGACCCTTACAGTTGAGAATTTTCATGAAATTCACAACCTTCATACATCTCGAGCGATTTGGCTCGCTCTAGGACGATGCATTACTGATCGCTACATGGCCAAGGAAATTAGACTAAAACTTGATTTTCAAAACGCCGTCAAGAAACCCAACTAATCCGTGTGTAACTATCTTCAATCATTTGAAGTTGTGAACTCTCTCATCACAATCAATTGCTAATTCTCCAATAAGTACTCGGTGATTCAATTCCTCAATGGGCCCCCATGTAAGTACGATTCATCTGTCACCATGGCCACTAATGACTCTACTATTCTTTCTTTCAATGATCCACAGTTACGCCTCCTCATCCAAGAAGAACAATTTCACTGAAAATTGAATGCCTCATCTTCATCTGATATTCATCATGCTTTGATCGGTTATGCCACTTCACCCACTCTCCGTCCCAAGGGTGTCGAGGTGGACATAACTAGGGGCCAAAAATCTAACCGGGGACATGTTTGATAGTTCTTGTGTGATCATCCAGGCTTGCGATCCTCTTATAATCAGTTTAGTTCACAGTCATTATCAGGAGTACGGAGCAACAATTGGATTAGAGAATGCCTCCTTGTTCATAGACAAAGCTTATTCAAAATTGTCTTTCATTCCAAGGCATAACATGTATCCATGCGTTTCATATTAGCCTAGGGTTCACTCCTAGAAATATAGCCATTCCTATCCCCTCATGTCAATCACACGAGCCTCTTATCCACTCTTATTTGATCATATGGGAGAGTAAGTCAAAATAGAAAAATTCGCATTGGTTTTAGGGATAATCCATCTTGATTGATGACTTCCAATTCTACCACGTCAAGTGACTCTCTACCAATGTGTTATATTCCTTCCATGCCCCCATGAAAAAAATAGAACCGACTAATCCTAAGACAAAAGGTCGAGAAACTCAACACTACTAGTTTTACATTTTTTTTTCTTTTTGTGGACCGAGGAGAAAGGGGCTCATTGGGAGAGGATTGTATCATGAGAGAAACAAGGCGATCAACCTCCTTTTTTTTTTTTTTTCCAGATATAGATATACAACATGGATTCTAGCAATGAGTTGGATTCTCATGTTGAGTGAATTATCCTTTTCGATGAGGTAAATTTTTGCATGCTAGGCAAGAGGGTAGCAAACTACAAATTCTATTTCAATAAGACATGTATTTCTAATTCTATGAAATTCATAAATGAGGTAGTTAATGAGGGATTACTATTATCCATTTTGTAGTGACAATATTGTATGTGTTCCTAATAAAAGAAGAATGAATTTGTTCATTTTTTGAGGTCTCAAAGGCGCGTAGAAACGCATAAAACCTCTTGAATAGAAATGGAAAAGAGATGTGTTTACACAGCATTGCAGGAGTCTCAAAATCTTCATATTGTAGAAATATCAGCATTTGCACTAGCACGAAAAGAGTTTGTAAAATGTCTACTTGATTATTGCTTCCACTAATTCAGCCCTAATTGGCTGTCACATCTGAACCTAGCAAGCCCAATTACTTGATACTTACGTAGTAAAATTTGCACGTGTTGTGCACGTAAATAAAGGAACTTTTATAGTTCTTTGTCAATCATAAATTTTAATAAATAAATTACATACTGTCAAATCTTTGAAATAATATATGTAACTATTATATGCGAATAGGATATTTCTTTGCTCGTCTCATCCATTCTACCTGCCTCTTACAATCATACCAAAATTGAGAAAATTGTCCAAAAAGTGTTTAAGTTATTGCATTTTTTTTCTAATTAAGTCATAAACTTTTTAATTTTGCCAATTGAGTCCATCCAACCAATTTTAATCGAAAATCGCTAATGTGGACGTTGGCCGTCCTACGTGGCATAGTTAGCGTTGACGTAGATAATCTTTTATAATATTTTTCCTATTTTTTTTGAATTATTTTAATATTTTTCTTTCTTTTGTTTTCTTTTCTTTATAGTTATTTCTTACTATGGTGGCGAGGGTCACGTTCCTCGCCTAGTTCTAGGCGAGGCCACAATAGCCGTGAGCTAGACCAGCCTTGTCTAGACCATCGCGGCTCAACCTTGCGCCCAAATCCGGGCGAGGTTGGCCTTGCCCGCAATCGCGATGGCCTCGACTAGAACTAGGCGAGGCCGAGAGAGGGCCGTGACTCTTGCAAGTGGATGGTCACGGCCCGACGACCCTCCGCCGGCCAATTTCAGGAAAAATAAGGAAAAGAAATGAAAAAAATAAAAAACTTAACAAAAAATATTGAAATATTATTAAAAATTATCCACATCAATGCCGATCGTGCCACATAGGATTGCGGAGTATCCACGTGAGCGATTTTTCTCGCCAAAATTGGTCGATGGACTCAATTGGCAAAAAATGAAAAGATTTAAGACTCAATTGGCAAATTAAAAGGTTTAGGATTCAGTTGCAAAAAAGTGCAATAGATTTAGAAATTTTTAGATAATTTTCCCTTTGGAAAATTGAAAGCAAGTGAATTGAAACCAAAGCGCATGGTATTGTAATAGGTGGCGCATTGATTACCAAAAGTTCCATTGAACTAACCCCCGTACTGAATCCAATGATAAAAGAGCAAATTGGTCGAACGTGTTAGAACATCACACCATGAATGAACTAATCAGCAAATTGCCTGATCATGTTGCATGCCTCATTACTTAAATATGTTTTAAACGTTCAACAAGCATGAAGTCTCGTGTTCACATTTTATGTTGATCAATCACGGCATACTCTTGTGTCTCGATAAGTAATTCCTCACGAACTTCCTAGTGTCGGTGTTGGCTGGATCATAGGTGTGGATTTAACTCAGGGTATTTATCTGATCTTAGAAAGTCAGAACAAGCCCAAGTCTTGAGGAATATCATTAGCACTTGACAATGCCCTGTCTAATAGTGACTGATTCCTTGCCTTCGTTATTATCTGTTTCCTTTCTCAGATAAACTAATGCCAGCAGACCTGACCCGAGACCCGAGACCCATCATGTCATCTCAGTCACATTGGTGGGCCTTGAGTCAAAATTTGATGGACCACTGGTCGGGCAGCCTGATCTAAGGGAGTTCATTCAACCGGTCATCAGAAGCACTTCCCAAATGCAGAATTTTGTTGGCTACAGTCCTGGAACGAACTTATATTATATCGTATACGCAAATTATTGGTGGATCGGATGATGGCCACATATCGTCCTCTATTGACGATATCGGCGTCGATGGCCCGGACACCAAATGGGTCAAGTCCGAGAAAATCGAAATCAACCATCATTAAGTGGGTCCGAAACTTCACACGGGTTTAAGTTTAGATAAAGCAACATCTACGAAGAAAGAACAATTGAAACGAATCGCAGCTTAGTGTCTACTCATCAAATTCACGTACATATAGTGGGGAAAAGTAAATGAAAATTTGCGATAAACAATGGTATAAGGAGTTTGTTGTGTTGTTAGCTTGTGTTGAGGAGGTCTGCTTCGAGGTCCTTGAGCCTTGAAGAAGGGTTAGCGTCTCGCAGCAGTAACAATATAAACGAGGTGAAGTAGAGAGGGAATGAGAGAAAGGGCGTTCAATTCTAGTGGATCAAGATGCCAGGTGGTGGGTAAAGAGTGTCAAATCATTGATTGTGGAGCGTTTTTCAGCGATTCACTGTTGAAATCTCGTGAAGTTCGGAGAACGGAGGTCAAGAATACAAATGCCATACCCCAATCTTCCGGAGAACTGAAGAGCCAATGGCCAAAAAGTCCGCAAATGAATAGGTCAATGCTGTACTTATAGTGAGAGAACCAAGATAATTGGCTAATAGGATCATGACATGTGAAAATCCTAAAGTAGGAAAACCCACAGTAGATAAGTTGCCAAATGTCAAAGGGACATGGGCCAATCGCGAGTTTGTCATGTGTCCGGAGGACATAAGTCCACACCAAGCCTATTAGAAAGGGTGATGGGATAGGCCGAGTCATCCCTAACGAGTTTAATTTCGAGCCCATCAAGTCAAAACTCTACGTAACACTACACAAGAATAACTCTTGACTTTGCGACCTATTCTAAGCCATTCGGCATAGAACGATGTTAGCATAAAATAAGCTTTGCCGTAAATACCTAAAACAAGGGTATTTATTAGTAAATTTTGGAAATCATATATTAGAAGATAATGTAGTTACTTCTTCCACAAATATGAAATGACAAAATTATGGATCTACATTCTCCTGCGTGACAAATCTTTAAGTCAATCAAAAATGAGTTCCATGCATAGAGAAGGATCATGCCTGTGCAAAAATCGCGTAACAGTGATTAGTGAGACTTTTTTCATCCTATAAGATTTGGTAGGACAACCCTAAGCGCGGCGATGCTCGCGCGAAGTGATGAGTTTGCGATCCGAGGCGGCCGGGACATATCATGATGATGCCTTTAAGGAGAAAAATTTTGCTTGCTCATGGGAAAAATGCTATAACCCCTAGCACCGGATGAAGCCACTTGAGAAGCAACGCTCCCTACGGACTCTCTGTGGAAGAGATCCGATCCCGAGGGGACGCAAGCATCGTCTTCTTGGTTTCCCAAAGGCAGGCTTGGAGATAGAAAGGTTATCCCAGGGAGTTCAGCTCTGCGCTACGAGGTGAAGAGAAGAAGGAAACTTCTTACTTTCTCGCACTAGCTTTGGATGTCCCAGCCACACTAGGAGGGTCGGAAGAATTGCGTACCAGCCATGTATGTGCTGAGCGGGTCGAAGAACGGGGCCGTCGTCGTGGACGACGCGTGCACACTTGTTGCATTGGTGATGGGGTACGTGGCCCCGGTGGCTGCAGCAGCTATGAGGTCAAGAGGCTGAACTAGTCCACCACCACCACCACAGGAGGAGCCGTCTCTGGTAGCCACATTGGTGTAGGTGGGGTGATCGGGCCCATGATCGTAGAGAATCCCTCGGAACACACGACCTCCGATGTTCACGGCCGTCTGATACGCGAACTGCTCGTCGGGTTCATCGCCGGAGCTCACTTTCACGCACTGGAACATCGCCGGAGAGCTCACGTCCGCTGGGAAGTACCCGACTAACTCCATCCCTAGAATCCGAGACAAAGATACGATCATCACCGCACACGCAAATGATACGATCCTTGAGTACTAAAAGACAACATATAAACAAATACCTGAGGCGTTAGGTCTCCCATGATCCTCCCTCGGCCGTTTTGGGGCCTTGCCTCGGAGCTGCAGCCCCTGTTCCTGGTGGTGGTGCTCCCTTACTGCGGCGAGCTGGTGCTGCCGCTCCCGCCGCTTTGCCGCGGGGACCCACGTGCTTTTCACGTGGTTCGTGCACTCAAACCCGCGGCTCTTGCAGCATTTCCGGCAGCGCAAGTGCGGGCAGTCCTTCTTGGCCTGGTTGCCGCAGTCCTGGCAGCTGATCCCCTCTCTCATTGCTCCACCCATTGTCGCCGCCAAGGTCAACGTCGTGAAGCCTCCTCCCGATCTCGATCTCGAGCTCTCGTCTGAGAACACGTTGACTGAGGCACAGCCGCCCCCTCTGCTGCGCCCCACCCTGAGGCCCACGGCTGATGCGTAGAGATCCTGCTGCTGCTGTGAGAAGAAGTGCAGCTGTTGTTGGGGTTGCGGTTGTTTTTGATGCCATAGCTCCATGCCCTTGAAAGCCGAAGACTTCCCGACGTCGTCCGCGTCGCTTCTTGAGTACCAGAACCAAGGAACTTCGGCGGTGGCCGTGGCTTGTGGGTGGTTGGTCTGCTGATCTCCTCTTCCTCCTCCTTCTCCTCCTGCTGATCTAGCAGCTCCTCCTAATGGAATGAGCCCAGCCATTTCGTGACGATTGACCGGGCAAATCTCGATCCCGACTGGCAATTCAAGTCATATCAGAGCACACAGTCCTCCTATCTTCTTCTACTTCCTATTCTAGCAGTTGAAAACCCTAGAAGATGGAGAATTCAAACAGAGCAGGAATGAGTGTTGCGTGTAAGAGATCTATACTGGATTATAATGGGTAAGTGGGAGTTGGGTGCGTGCAATTGCCAATGTTTTTTTTTTTTGGTGAGACGCATGTAAGGACGATTATGCGGCAGAGCCTTCAATCCATTATACCTCTCTCTCCCTCTTTACTCTTTGCATTAAAGGGCCATGGAATTTACAGCTCTCTTTCGCTCTGCGACGCCGCCATGGTTCGTCCATCGCTCTCTCCTCTCAGTATCTGCAATCTCCTCCCACCTCCATTTAAGTCTCGCCATATCCATCAAAAACACACTCTCTCTCTGTCTCTCTCTCTCTCTCTCCTCTGTATCTTCTGGTTTTGTTGCAGGTGATTGAGCTTTCTGGGGCAAGAGTGATGAGCAAGTTTGATTGCCAAAATCTCTCTCTCTCTCTCTCTCTCTCGTGGTGGCTATGGATTTCTCCGACTAAGACTTCAGACGACACTCTGATCCCAATCTGACGGACGGTTTGGCGCCACGTTTCGATGAACTAGCTTTTTGCCTCTTGGCACCGGAAAACCCGCTACACCTTTTTTGACCCCTAAACGAAGAAAGAAGAAAAACCCTCCGATGCTGCTCATCAGCCTCGTCTTATCACCGCCTTCGCCAAAATGATTTTTTTATTATCTACAAGTTTTGACAACAACTTGCGAGTAAAAATGGGGTTTTTTTTCAATTTAATTTTTAAAAAAGTTTACAAAATTATTTTTTTTAAAAAAATATTTACAAGTTTGGGCCTCGCTCGGCAATGTGTTGCCCCAGGCCCGCCTCAGCCCAACGCCGAGCAACTTGCCGGGCCTCACCCCAACTGCTTGGCATTTGGGCCACTGTCGCATTTGGGCGGGGTCGGTTTTTTTTTTAATTATTTTTTAAAGTTTTTTAATTATTTATACTTATAATATTTAGTTTATTTCATATTTTTTTAATATGTTTATATTTATTTTATTTATAATTTTTTCTTGTGAAGCTTATCTTTATAACATAATTAGTAATAATTAATATAAAAAATATTAAGATCTCAATTAATAAATATTGTTGTAAGTTATTTAATTAATTAAAAATATTCATAAAATAAAATTGGTAGGATCCATGAAATTAAGGAGGACGGGGATCAGAATATATAATAGCAAACAAAATGCAGAATATAAACATGCTGAACATAAAAATAAAAATTAACCACCAAGATCACATGAATTTCGAAAATCATAGGGGATTGCCGAAATTTGTGGGGCAATCTTGCTCTATTTACCGAAGATTCACATCTTTTAAAATTAGGCAATTATCTTTTGATATTAAAAAAAAAAAGATAATCGCCAAATTAGGAAAGATGCATTCAATCAAGGCAAAGGTTTTTTCGCAATCTATTAAGATGCGCAAGATATTCAAATTGATATGCAAATTCATCAAATCAAGCAACAAAATTTTAATTATTCTAAGGATGATTATTGTTACCTAATTTGCAAATTTGATTCCAATTTCGAATGGAGGACCAGCGGATTGTGGATAACAACGGCGCGATAGACCTACGAATCTTCTTGTTACATTTCTCGACGGCTGGATGCTTGTGGGCATACGACTTGGGGATGCGAAACTGCTCAGTGATGTCTTGGCACAATGGTGAGGAAGTTGTAAGCGGTCATGGAGAATCCTGTGAATTCGACACTGTGGAAAGAACCAAGAGAATCCCATTTATTTTTTTTTTTTGAAAATTAAATTGGAAAAAACCCTTCTTTTGCCCTTTTCTCCACATTTCATAAATGACAAATTTTATCAGCTTTTGTTGTTTTGCCAAAGTCCCTCATCACATTCCCCAAGAGTCGCATTCCCTAACTACCGAGCGAGGCAGCGTTGGGAAAAGGGCAAAAGAATGTTTTTTTTAATTTAATTTTAATAAAAATATATTTACGAAATAACATCCGGATCCTCCTTAATTTCATATATCTTACCAATTTTATTTTATGAATATTTTTAATTAATTACATAATTACAATATTATTTATTAATTATAGATCTTAATAATTTTTTATATTAATTATTACTAATTATATTATAAAGATAAGCTTCACAAGAAAAAAATTATAAATAAAATAAATATAAACATGTTAAAAAATTTGAAATAAATAAAATATTATAAGTATAAATAATTAAAACACTTTAAAAAAAATAAAAAAAAAAAAAGGCCCGACCCGCTCGGCATTTGGGCTGGGCTACCGAAAGCGATTGGGGAGGGGTCTAGCGTAGCCGCGCTTAGCAACCCAATTGCCGAGCAAGGCTTGCTCAGCAGCTTGGGTCGCTGAGCGGGCCTCGCTCGGCAACCCAACCGCCGAGCGAGGCCCAAACTTGTAAATATGTTTTTTTTAAAAATAATTTTGTAAATATTTTTTTTTTGAAAATTAAATTGAAAAAAAAACCCGTAAAAGTGTACCCTTTTATGAAATGAGTATAATCTTGTATGTCCAAATTCAGCATTCAAAAGTAAACAAAGAATATAAGCATTCATGGATATTCATCTATTTTCTTTACTAGTGTCTCTTATTAGAGTTTGGATGTGGATGAATCGACAGAGTCTAAAATAGAGGGAGAGAACAGTTGTTTGGACTCGTTTTAGGACATGGAAAGGATGATGAGGATGATAATGACGATAATGACAACTTTCTCACAGTGAAAAGATGTGCTGTTGTGATTTTTCGCAAGGGTATGTTCACATATCGTACAAGAAGTATAGAGCAGTCTAGCACAATATAAAATCATACGGTACTCTGACTAACTATATACTATTGGTTACCCATTGCTCACCCAAAAGGAAAAGGGAAAGGAGGGGGTCCGATCAATTTCTTTTAGATTGATAACCTAGGGCGTCTTTGGGTTATACCGATAGCATCAGGCTCTTAATGCTTGACGAAGATGTAAAGAGGGAGGGATGTTTGTTCCTAGGTTGCTGCTAGAACTCTCCTTCGTTTCTCAACGGAAATGACACCCACCTTCTTCTAGTCCTTTTTTTAGTATGGTTTCTGCTTTTGATGTATATTTAATTTGTGAGGCAGAGAGAGGGAGAGAATGAGAGAGATTTGGGCAGCGAAAAGGAGGAGCATTTTCATGGGACATGTGAAAACAATCATGTGAGGGGGCGTATTATGGATTGTGGTCGGAGAGGGGAACATAGCGCCACCTTCTCTCCCCCTTTCTGTTGTCTTTCTCTTCTTAGTTTTTGGGGTGCACTAAATGTTCGTTGTCGCTCGGTTTTAGAGAATCCAACCATCTCAACTACAAAATTTGAGGAGACCATTTTTGTCACCTGTTGAAGTGTACTTAGTGCCTGACCACAAAACAAAAAGTGTACTTAGTGGACTAAAGCTCGCATTTGGAACATAAAAGGTATTTTAACGTTTGAGTTAATTGATTTTAACAAACAGAGAGAGAGAGAGAGAGAGAGAGAGCAGAGAGAGAGAGAGAGAGAGGGGTTACAAAAACCTTGAATAAAGGGTGGATAGAACCGTTCGTGTAAGCTTTTCTTTATGCCAGAGGACATATGCTCTAATTTTATATAGAACTGGCTCGGTGAAAAGTCATTGATCAGAAACCTCTCAAAATGTGGATCGATTTAGGAATCGACAGATGATGTGAATGGTTCCTTGTTTGCTCTTGAACAGGAAAATCGAGTAGAAGAGAAAATTAAAAGTAGTGAGACTGGAGGCAAGTGCAGCCAACTATGTAAAAAATGTATCGAAATGTGAAGATGACAGGAAGACAATCGGACAACTGGTGTTCATTGATTGATTGGCAGTCCTTTGCTTGAATTATTATCCTAATACTTATAGCTACTACCGACGGTTGACAACGGTTGCTGAAGAACACATCATACGTAACTCATGAAATCCAGCAACATGTATTTACAAGCAGTTACTCTAACAAATCCACTACTTGGACATTGTTGCTCCACTAATTGGACCAACCCGTTGGAGTGGGAGAATATTTCGTGGATCCTTGTTTCTCACACCGAATACATCCACGTGAGCTTAGGGAAACCGAAGTATAATCCGACGACATGTGACCCTTTACGCATGAAATGCGGGGTTCGAGAGCAACGCTCTTGCACACAAGTGTCTTGCTACCTAGTCGGTGGGTTGGAGTTCCACTCGCCGGTGAGCGGACGGTTGCCTCTCTCGCAAGTGAGCGGGCTGGGATTCGAGGGCAGCGCCCCGAAACAACAACATGTTTGGGCTTTTGATTAAGTTGGCTCATTTGTTGAGAGATTAAAAGAGTTTCGGATAGATTTAGGTTTTGGGCCGTTTATGGCATATATGTTTGCTTGTTTTTGGCTGATCATTGTAACAAGTTGTGCGGCAGTAAACCTAATTCATAGTGAAATCTCTTTGCATGACGTAGTCCTATTCCTGGAGTGAATTTGGGTAAACTTATGCATTGTCTATTTTTCAAATTTCTTTGTGATCGTTTAGATTCAGTGTGCGATACAACTCTTTACAACCTGCCATGCCATAAGTTAAAAGATAGAAATGCTTGTCATAGAGGCCAGACATTTAACTTCATATTTTCTGTTCAATCGTACGAGGGGGACACTTAGATTTTGCATGAATTAAATAATTCCCTACTGGTTCTGTTTTTTTTTTTTATTATTTAGACTTAGATTTCGCCAGAGTTAAATAATTCCTGAAAGACCACCTGTTTCTACTAATCTTGCTTTCTGTTTATTTACCTATGCCATATAGACACTAGCTGATTTTTCGTCATATATAAACTAGACAACAAAATGTTGCCCACCCAAAAAAACATAAACATAAAAAAACACCAAGACATAAACAAGTGAGGTAGGAAGATTATCTTGGTCTTGTCTAAATTGGATGTGTTTCCCCGGGCAGAGCACAAATTTGACTAGTTGGAATCCAGAGTTTTGCTATTGCCAAACAAAATTGGAACAAACTTCAAAATCTTGTTGCTGAAGGTGATAAGATGACTTCAATAGCGAGAAATTAGGATGCTAATGAAAATTCCTTTCCTTTTTTTTTTTTGGGGGTCAGAGAAATTTCTTTCCTTCGACGGCGAGCTTTCCACGACAAAAAAGAGGGGAAAACTCCTAATTTTACTTTGAGACTTGTTAACAAGATCATTTATCCGTTCTTTTATCTGAACTTTAAGTGATTTTGATGGAAGTCCAAATCCAATTTTACAACTTCTTCTCGTTCGAATTTACAATCATTGATAGCAAAAAAAAAAAATTGAGGACATGGGTCCAGAGCAATATTATGGAATTTTCTTCATGGTTGAACAGTTAAAAAAAAGTTTGGTCTTAATCTTTCTCTCTCCTTTCCTCACCTTTCGCTTTCCTTTTCTTTATGTCCAACATTGGAAGGAACAAACAAATTAGAATCCTAAATTGAGTTTCTAGTTGAATAGACCGTAGGGTTTTTCTTTTGCTATTCTGAAGGGAAAAAAAACAAATAGTTGGTTTTCTTCAAGAAACATTGCCAAAAAAGTTATAATTCTATTATAATTATATCAATTTAGTCTTAAAGTTTTTTTTTTTGTCAATCTAGTCCTATGCATTTTACAATTATGCCAATTCAATCCATTTGACTGGCCGACGTTGGCGTATCAATTTTTTTTATTTTTTCATAGTAAAAATAAAAAAATCTTAAAAAATTATTTAAAAAATTGCCACGTCGATCCTGGTGGCCAAATGGATTGAATTTGCGCAATTGCACAAAGTTTAGGACTTAATAGGCAATAATAATAATAATAATAAAGACCGAATTGATACAATTGTAATAAATTTAGAATTTTTAGGTAATTCTCCATTCTCTTCAAGTTAGGTTCATATAAGATTGAAAAAGTAATTGCCGTAAAAGGTGTCGGTAAATATTAGTAATTTCTTAATAAAGTTGATACGTAATCTGATCAACTCACATAAAAATATATATATATATATATATATATATATATATAATGCTAAAAAAAACTTGAAAATAGTGTGCCCTTTCAATTTGTAATTCCAGACTACCATCAAACCCTAGTCAAATATCATGGTAAAAAATCACATTTCGTGCTCTGACCCGAATGGTACCCCCGCACGAAAGCTCCTATCAAACGTCGAATCAATAAGCAACTGTTGCCAGAAATAATTCAAGATGGGCTTGCTGTCAAATGGGCGGCGCCCAAATTTTTTTTTTTTTTCAAATGCCCTAACCCTACAAAGTCATGCCACGTTGACCAAACAAGAGTTCTGCATAATTTCGCTGGGTCCCACCTTAATTAATCACTTGTATTTACGTGGAGGCAAGTAGATGAAATTAGATCCAACACATGCATGGTCGATCTGAACTGGCCGTTGGTTTGACCAGAACCGTTCGGCGCAAGTCAAATTACATAAGTAGATTCAGTTTGATTTACAACCATTCGTTCTAATGTTCAATTAGATAGGGACCACCCAATTAACCCCTTCGATGGCCTAGAAGTCTTCAGTCCGGTCCTTTGCAATTACTTCACCTTTATGATTGCTTAAGGAACTGGTTCACTTTCATTAAAATTCATTTTATTGTAATTTCTCGATACCTAGATGCTCAGAAGGCTCTTTTTGTTGTTGTTGTAAAGGGTCGAGATATCCGATCAGATGTTATCTGGCCATCGAGAAATGGTTCCTATAAGTAATATAATTCACTTGAATCTTGATTTAGCATAATTTGGCTTTCCTATATATTTTGCTTTTGGCATGTGTTAACATTGTTGGAGTCCACATCTTCGGGATTGTAGAAGAGGATCAAGACAATTACAAAGATTTGTTGAATGTAGGTACATTGTTGGACCGGAACACTGTTTCTGATGATAATAAGGTGGAAAGTCATTTTTGTCCATCGTCATGTCAGAAACATCCTGAACTAGTATTTACGAAGACCTTCTTTGTTTTGAATATCACGTCTTATTAGGAGAAAAGAGAAAAATTATTTCCTGTACGTTCATTACTAATCAAAGAGATAAGCCGTTTTTACAATAGAAATCGAACCAATAAATAGAATACAAACAAAAATAAGAAACTGTAATTCAAATTAGGAAACAAGACAAGTACAAAAAATGAAAATAGATCATATCGGATGTCTCGATCACGTAACACACATGTTTCGACTTATTATTTGTGGTTGTTTACCCCATTCTACCATACTTCTCACATGCAATATAAATGTGATATGCAATCCAAGAATGGTGTTTTGGACGGTTGAAGTAACTGCATGCCAAACTAGGAAGTGTTCGACCCCAAAAAAAATAAAAAATGAGGAAGTGGAAAAACATAAACAGAAGTAAAAACGAAGAAGACTTTGTTGATGATTTCACGTTTCATCTTGTCTCTCGCGAGCAGTACTCAAATTAAGCAATTAGCTAATATCTACTTACCAACGACCGCAACAGAAATTTTCCAAATGAGGGTTCGAGATATACTTTGCCCCACTTTGCTTTTGTGAGTTAGGCAAAAAGGAAATCGGGGAATAACTAGTAATGATTATCGTGATTTGGTCACTGAGTCATGTTTTGGGTCCACAAAGCGCAAGCTCGATACCTTGATCAAGGAATGCCAAAAGATAGCTCACGTCCAAACTCATAAACATATACAATCAGACCACATGCACTTATAATCTTACTCCAATGAGTAATGAGTTAACTACAATATATTCACTGCTCTATATTACATCCCGTTGTTGGATATCTTTCATCTAACATCCTTACACATGCACTTTAACAAATCTCCAACTCTCGTGTAAACCAACTGCATTGTGTCTGCTCTCTCTTAATCTAAGTATCAATTTGTTCCAGCTTGAGGTTTTTCCACCTTGGCTTGACCAAGTTTGGTAGACGTTGGTGGGGATAACTTCTACCCTTCAGATTCCACCTAAACCACCCTTGGCCCAGCCAAGCCTTGTGGGAAGTTGGAGGACACCATCAGCCACCTCGATAGGGACTCACATCCTAAATTCTCCTTTCTTAAATATTCGTCGTACATATTAATTGGGAGTGGGCTATCAATCAACTATTTGCTATGATACCAAAATTTTGGTTGAAATAGTGCGAGTTTTATATTTTTCCTCAAGGAAATTGCTAAGAGAGAGCTTAAGTATAGTCCCATCAACACATCCAGTTAGACATATATTTAGTCGAAAGCTTAAATCAATCAGTTATTGGCCAATTAAAATATATTAGCAACTTCACATTACATCCCAATGTGAAGTTTCTTTCATCTAACACCCTCATGTATGCACCTTAACATCACAATTTTATGTGAGAGGAGAAAAAATCGTGGTACCTTTGTTGGCATGAAGTACATCAAGAAAAAAAAATAAAGCTGAAATGCCTAGTGATTAACTATAATTAATATATCATGCAGGCGATATGAGGAATAAAATGAAGATGAGGCATACCAAAACTATCCTTGTGAGGAACTTTAGTTCATGCATATAACCTTTAAGGCATTGTCAAACTCAAGCTGCTTAATGCACAATTTACAGAAAAGGGTCATAAATCAAACTGGACTGGAAGAGAAGAAAACAGTCAAATCGCAATCGAACAAGACACAATCATTGTTTTTAGATTTGGAATTGCATTATGCCCCAAAGCCACCTCCCCATTTCTGTGACAAGTACGTCCGGCTTGATGATCTTTTAGAAAATTATTGATAACCTAAAGGTGTTAAGCAATAATTAATCCCAAAGCACTCAGGTAGCTAGGTGGAAGAATATATTTGAAAACGGATAGCACATAGAATGCCCAACATGAATTAAGTCGTGCAACAATGGGTCGAGAAATAGTAAACAAGCAGTTACAAGAGAATCTATACTTTGTCGGACACTTGAACCTACGTCCACATAAGAGAACGACGCACATTCTACTAAGGAATTTAATGGGATATATAAGTATATGTTACGATTTCTAAGATTTGAATAGAAATAGCATACTCTTTGTTAGGTAGGCCTAGGGATGACTGATTAGTCGAATAAGCCAAGTTGATTATGTATTTAGTTGGTGATGCTAAATAAAGAAATTAGGGTTTTTTTTAGTGCCTATCATACAATTAGGGTTTTCTTAGTGTCTATCATACGGTATAAATGGGCCCTTAATATACTCTTTCTATCAAGTTATTGAGGAAAGACATAGCCTTTGACTAGTTTCGTTCTTCCTCTCTCTCGTGAAGATCCTAGAATAAATTTACAAAAAGATATGCACCGACTATAATTCCAACCTTCCGGCAATTTGTCTGAACATATTCAATGAGAGACATGCGCTCCAGGGCAAATTGAATCTCCTCACCTATGGTCTTGCTCGGCTCAGCCACCTCTGCCTTTATAGGGGGAGCCAGTCATTCCATAATGTCCTCCTTTGTCAATCAATTGCATAGTGCTTTACACAGCAGAAATCAACCATCTTAGCCTATCTTTTACAGCAACCTCACTATTCTGACTGTTGTGAACAAAGTACAAACCAAACTCGAGAATACCGCGACCATCATAACTCTCCTTTTGAATTTGGACAACATGAATGAACTTTTTCATAACTATCCTTCCATAGATCAATTGGATGACAGCCGTAATTATTCCAACCGAGGTTTAGGGAAGAATAACAATCTGCACTTTCTTTTATTCGCATCGTGGACGTCCCTTTCTCAGATTCTGATGAAGTCGCCAATGGATTGGGACGCGCAGAGACTCCAGGAGGTGGATCTAATACCAACCGATGAGGCCATGTTCCAAAATAGTAACATGGCACATCACGCTTCATCTTTCTCATTTGTTTATTATATGGTCTTTATAATGCCAGTGCAAATGCCCAAAAGCCATTTTTCTCGCACGGTGGTGCAAGTTGATTTTATGCCCCGTCCGGTTCTATCTTTCTGTCCCACCTCGAACTCGAATGATGACTTCCTCTTGTGAAGCATACTGTTTCATGGTCTCTTGTGGAGATCTGCATGCATGTGAGAGAATTTCTATGCTTCCAAAATCAAGATGTTATGGAGTATATCTCATGGGCTTTCGTTAGGAGGTCGTGTTCCGATCGACTGAAGCTTCGTCCAAACAGTGTTTCGATTAGTGGGTTACAAACACGGGGCATTGGCCACCGGCATTTGCACTCGCTAGGCTGAAACATATGAAGATGATCAAGGTTAAAACAAGACAGCGAGTTGTTAAAGGTCTTCAGGTGTATACAAAGTAACTGAATACGCTCATCTGATCATTTCACCTGGGAAACCCCGACCACGGGAGACCACCAAAAGGCCCTTAGACGACGACGGCACCGATGAACAAGGATAGGTGGTTTCGTTTGCTTGTAATGTTTCTCTAAACACATGTTATTCATCTGTAGACACTATGCAGATGTTTTTTGTTCTATAGAGTTGTGTTTTTGTCAAAGTGTTTAGTAAAGGGATTTGCAAAGTGCACGGTGGGATCAGTAGAGGGTGTGAGAACCCTAGAACTGTCGCGAGGTATGAGCAAAAAGAGATAGTCGATCATGGTGTTGTTATTAATAATGTTAATATTTTTAATTAACTAATCATTTTAAGCCATGGAAGCGGTCACTTTTAAGAAAATGTTTTTCCCGCGAAACAAATGGAGCCTTAATCCGAAGATAAAAGAACAAATTGGTCGAATGTGTTAGACCACAATACCGTGACAAATTATTCGGCAAATTTCAATATCAAGCACTATGCCTAATTATTTTGAGGACTTTACTATCATAACAGTTTTTGAGTGACTGTGAGAATAACAATATGTTGTGAGTCACAAATTCTTAGGGCTAATTTCATAAAAAAAAAAGCATTAACTTTAGGTCTAATGACAATTCGACCCGAACTTTTTTTTTTGTCTCATAAAAAAGCACTAACTTTAGGTCTAATGACAATTTTGGCATCAACTTTTTTTCATCACATGAGAAATCACCAATTTTAACTCGGGTCTCAAATCCGCCACCGTTAATTTGGAACCATTAGTCGTTCAATGTGACAATAATCCACGTGGCTTGTTGACGTGGATTTAAGATACTATTCATTGCATTCTTGGTTACGAGATCCGAAATTGTTCATCCGCTTCGGAAAAGGGGGTGAGGTTGGGCTTTTTAAAAAAATAAGACACTAGTCGTGAGCTTAACGGATTTCGTCCACGGCGCCTCCGTGGGGAATAATACACAACTTCAAATTCTAATGAGACAACCGATACTTGCGAGTGAAGTGAAGGAGACAATAAACATGTTAACCATCTTCCTTCAAGCTATGCTTGAGATGAAATAGATTAACAATTTCAAATTTCGTGCTAAGAAGATAATGAATAGTGCCTTAAATCCACGTCAACAAGCCACGTAAATTTATTGATGACGTGAAATTGCCACGTTGGGCAACTAATGGTCCAAATTAAGGGAGGCCGGTTTTGGGACCCAAGATAAAGTTGGTGCTTTTTCATGGAATAAGAAAAAGTTAGCGCCAAAATTATCATTGGACCTAAAGTTGGTGCTTTTTTATGAGACAAAAAAAAGTTCGCGCTGTAATAGTCATTAGACCTAAAGTTTCTACTTTTTAGGGAATTAGCCCCAAATTCTTAAAAGAGTAGACCTCATAATAATTTTTAATTATTTATTATTTATTCTTTGTGGCCCAAAACAATAGTTGTCCAAAACAATAGTCACCCAAAGACTGTTGTATAATCAAATCCCTTATTTTAATATATATATATATTGTTGAATCTTCCTTTAATATATGTTCAACAGCATGAAATATCATGTTCATATCTTTATACCGATCATTCATCACATATTCCCGTGTCTCAATAAGTAATTCCTTGCAAACTTCCTAGCCTCGGTGTCGGTCGGGCCTTAGGCATAGATTCAACACGGGAAGATGGAAATTTAATCTCATCTCGGAAAGTCAGAAGAATCCCAAGTCTTCAGGACTATCATTAGCTTTGACAATGTCCTATCTAATGATTACTTAAGAGACATATTTGTCCTATAACTGATGCCTGGAGTCCATCATTTTTGTCTGTTTTCTCTCTTTAATAAAACTGTTGCTAGATGACCCGACCCGAGGCCGACAATGTCGTCGGCTACGATGGGCCTTGAGTCCCAAATTCAATGGGCTACTAGTCAGGCAGCCCAAAGCCCAAACGTGGGCCTCACAGTTAAATCACGGGAGAGTTCACTCATCCGCGGCATCGGAAGCACTTCCCAAATGCAAAAACTTTGTTGGCTACATAGTCAGGAGAACGAAAAACTTCTTATACGCGAGTCAAGTCTGAGAAAATCGAAATCGGCCTTCACTTCCCAAATGTCAAACCAATTGTTTGGGGAGAGTCTCTTAGTGGTTCGCTACAGAATTTCCCCAAAGTTCGGAGATGCCGAAGAGCCGATGGTCAAAAAGTTCCCGAATGAGTGAACCGACGAAGCATTCGTAGTGAGAGAACCAAGATGAGAATGGTCGACATGAACGTGCCTTGTGGCAATCCTAGTTAAGGGATCAACAACAGATAAGTCGTCATATATTAGAGGGACACGGACCAATCGTCAATTATCGCGTGTCGTGTCAAGAGGACACGGAACGATATCAAGCCCACTAAGCTAAACGTTTCTCAAACATCTCGTTTCAAATAAGAATACGAAGGATCCTAACACCCATCTTAAGTCATTTTTTTGCATGAAACAACGAGTAGCACACTAGTGCTTGCGCCCGGAGGGCATTGCTCCGTGCGGAGCTGGAGGCACGCATCTTTTCTATCCGTACCGTCGGTGGCTGTCTGAGTTCCCGATCTCATAGCAGGTAGGAGGGTTCCAACGACGCAGCCTGGTGAGCTCGCAACAGGATGCAGTCAGCACTGCGCTTCAGCGTGAAGAGGAGGGAACTTCGCCTTTCTCGAGCTAGTTTTGGAAGTCCCAGTGTCCATACTCGCCTTTGTAGACAACATTCTCCTTCAGATGTTTTTTTCTTTTTCTTGATTCTTTCCTGGGAAAAAAGGTTCGGGAGTCCATCCACCCTCGTCCCGCTTGTCGGATTTCTCATCGTCCAAGACGATGAACGAAGACGGATAATTGATTAAGAACAAGTTAGGCGTGCCAGGCGATTGATTTCTCGCCGGCTTCATTACGTGTTAAACGAACGATCTCCAAAATTGACGAGGATGTGTCTTTTTATTCATACAAGAGTCCTGAAACTAAAGCATGGTACATTTCCATATCAAGGAACCACCCGCAACGCGGGTGTTTGGATCACACCGTCGGCGAACGAATTAAGAATCTTGAAATCTTATGAAATAGAAATATATGGGCTGAACTATATCACTAATTTCTTTCTTTTGTTGGGATTATTATACCGAAATTTTTTTGGCTTGGATTATTATTATTTTTTGTTTTTGGCAAGTTTCAAAACGGAGTCCTTGGTCTAAGGACAAATTCCCTCCTCCTACGCTTTTGGATCACTATACCTTTCCTCCTGATTACCTGCAACTTCATCTCCCTCCACAAACTCACTCAAACCCCTCTCTCCCACCTCTTACTTCTCTTCCTTCCACGCACGCCTACACAAACTACACATTCTTCTCCTCCTCCTCCTTCCACCATTTCCCATCTAATCACCTGCCCCCCGCCCCCCTTCTCTCGTTTCGAAATGGCTCCCGGAAGATCGTCGCGCAGCAACAAGCGCTCTTCTTACACCTCCTACACATCCACCATCACGACCATCGTCTTTGTCACGCTGTGCATCGTCGGTGTCTGGATGCTCACCTCTGATTCCTTCGTCCCTCCACAAACCACCACCAAACGATCCTCCTCCTCCACCACCACAGCTGCCACCACCGCCACCACCAATGACGATTTCTCCTCCTCCTCCTCATCCGTCAAAACCAATGACAAGAAAGATACCTCATCGTACGAAGACAATCCTGGCGACCTCCCTGACGACGCCATCAAATCCGACGACGCTCATCAATCTGACAGCAACAATAATAACGTCAACAATAACGCCAATGACAACAATGATGGTGCAAATGGGAGCTCTCAGGAGAATCAAACTAACGAAAACGATGCAGATAAGGGTGCTAGTTCTACCGATGATAAGCAGAGATCGCAAGATCAAGAAAACGGCGGAAAACGGCGTCAAAAATGATGAGGTGAATTCAGAAAACAACCATGAGGACACTGCAGAATTGAGCACACAAGGTCTGCATGGGAAAGAATCCGGCGAAGAGCATGAAAAGCAGAACGAGAATGAGAACCAAGTGCCTGAAGAGAGCACGGGGACACAGAACCACCAAAGTGAAGAGAACAATGAACAGAACAACGATGAGCAGCAGCAGCAGCAACAGAGCACTGAAGATACAAGCGGAAATCAAGAGCAAGAAATGGCTGCAAGCTCTCAAAATGGAAGCAACTCACAAGAAGGCGAGAATAAATATACAGACGAGGATCAACAACAACAGAAGCAAAAACAAGGAAATCAAGCCGAGCACAACGACAGTTTGCAAGGGCAATCAAGCGAAGGCAATGAAAGCGGTCCAGGTGACAATTATAAACACTCACAAAGTGATGCGAACGAAGATCAAAAGCCACAGCAAGAGAATGACACCGCAACACAGAAGCCTCAAAAACAAATGTTGGACATTGATAAACAAAAGAGAATAGAAGAGCAACAGCGACTTCGAGCAGAAGACGAGTCAACATCGCAATCACAGCAGCAATCTCAAGAAGAGGCCCAGAGACCGGAAGAAACAGAGTATCAGAGGCACGAGCGCGTGGAAGCGACGAGCCCGGCCCAGCAAGAACACGACGAGATGCAAGTCCAAAGCGCCACGCACCAGGATGCCCAACAAAACGAAGAATCGCATAAAACAGACGGGTCGTTTCCGAGCGGGGAAAGCTCGGGGATCCCAAAGGAATCGAAGGAGTCAAAGAGGTCATGGTCCACACAGGCAACACAGTCGGAGAATCAGAAGGAGAGGAGGGGGCAGGGGGGGACGGGCGGCAACGATAGCATCTACGGATACACATGGCAGCTCTGCAATGTGACGGCAGGTCCGGACTACATACCATGTCTGGACAACGAGAAGGCGCTGAGGCAGTTGCACAGCACCAAGCACTTTGAGCATCGGGAGAGGCATTGCCCTGAGGACGCGCCTACTTGTCTGGTCCCAGCCCCTGAGGGATATAAGAAGTCCATTGAGTGGCCCAAGAGCAGAGAAAAGGTATTCGTGCTACATTCTGTATGTCATTCATCATATTATTTCTGGCTTAGCTCGAGCTTGCAGTAACATCTCAATGATCAAACTGGTGTTCATCTGAACTAAAACACAAGTTCGAGCACGTTCAAATCGAGAGAGTGGACTTCGAACTTTCAAGCTGAGTTGTGCTTAAGGATTCCATCGTGCCTCGGTTCGACTCCGTTAAACATTTACTCTACTGTCAAAGAAACATCTTATGGAGCAAAGAAATACAAATATCTAGTTGCACAACATGCAGGATTGTGTGCAGCTTATGTGTTTGTTTCTGTCTAGATCTACTTGATTTATCCAGCAGATTAAGACCAAAGACATTTTTTCATGTAACATAATTGTTGGGTTTGGCAGATATGGTACTATAATGTGCCACACAAGACGCTCGCGGATGTGAAGGGTCACCAGAACTGGGTTAAGGTGACTGGCGAGTTTCTAACTTTTCCCGGTGGAGGCACACAGTTCATACATGGCGCACTCCATTACATCGATTTTCTTCAGATTGTAAGCATCCGGAGAAATACATCGTATTGTGCATAGTCGTCTCTAGTAAACTATCCTTCTGCTTATGTTAACTCAACTAGCCTATTCTCTTTGTTTGTTTTTTTGTTAAGTCTTATTCTACACTCTTTTTTTGTCCCTCTTAATACTCATCCTCATTCATAGTTCTAGCTCCTGAGCCTAAGAAGTTATTTGTCATCTGGTGCAGTCAGTACCGAATATCAAATGGGGAAAGCACACACGAGTCGTACTAGATGTTGGATGCGGAGTTGCAAGCTTTGGGGGGTTACCTTTTCGAGAGAGAGGTTCTAACAATGTCGTTCGCTCCCAAAGACGAACATGAGGCTCAGGTTCAGTTTGCCCTGGAAAGAGGAATACCAGCGATTTCTGCTGTTATGGGGTCTCAGCGCCTGCCATTCCCAAGCAGAGTCTTTGATCTCGTGCACTGTGCACGGTGTCGAGTTCCTTGGCATGCTGAAGGTTATCTATCACAATTTCACCTTTTTCTCCCGAGTGAATTTCAAATTTGCTCCTTTCCTCGGCTCATGGTTGCTAATGAATGGTGCGTTACAATTGGCGGTACACCTTGAAGGCGGGCTGCTTCTGCTGGAACTGAACCGTGTTCTTAGGCCGGGAGGTTTCTTTGTTTGGTCAGCTACTCCTGTGTACCAGACACTTGAAGAAGATGTTCAAATCTGGAAAGGTAACATCAGATAGAACAGAATAGTCGATTACTGAATTCAAGTGGTTATAGCAATCAAGGAATTTTTTTATTTCTCTATGCAGAAATGTCTTCTCTGACAGCAAATATGTGTTGGGAGCTGGTGACCATCCAGAAGGACAAGCTAAATTCAATTGGAGCGGCAATCTACCGGAAACCGAGATCAAATGACTGTTACGAGCAAAGAAAGCATCACAGCCCTCCCATGTGTAAAAATGATGATGATCCAAATGCTGCCTGGTAGATACTCAAATAAGTTCTACAGAAAACGTTATTTACTTCTCTTTCTAGTGGCCAAGATAAGATCAGATCACCACTAAAGAGTCTTATGCATGTTAATCAAGTATATTAAAATGGTGATGCATAGAGGACATAACATCTGGCTCCAAACATTGCCGATGTACAGTAGCATTATCAGTGCAAAGTATGCATATAGACGTGCTTCATCTAGACTTATAACTCACAGCCACAAAGCGAAGTTCAAGAACATGACTTTATTGTTGCAATCTCAGGTATGTCCCCCTTCAGGCATGCATGCACCGGATCCCCGTTAGTGAGGCTGAGAGAGGAACCCGATGGCCAGTGGTCTGGCCACGCAGAATGCGGATGCCACCTTACTGGCTGAACAGCTCCCAGATTGGGATCTATGGGAAACCAGCCCCACAAGATTTCTCTGCAGATTACGAACACTGGAAACGAGTAGTGAGTGGGTCGTACATGTCGGGGCTTGGAATTAGTTGGTCCGGCGTGAGAAATGTTATGGACATGAGAGCTGTCTACGGCGGGTATGATTTGCTTTTAATTAATCTTCTTTAAGGTAAAAGATCAGATGAATATCTCATGAGAGCTTTCTCCCGCTTGCTTGCAGATTTGCTGCTGCACTTAAGGATCTCCAAATGTGGGTGCTGAACGTGGTAAATGTTGACTCACCAGATACGCTTCCCATAATATACGAGAGAGGACTTTTCGGAATATATCAGGATTGGTGCGAGTCCTTCAGCACATACCCTAGAACCTATGACCTGTTGCATGCAGATCATCTCTTCTCCAAGCTTAGGAAGAGGTAAGCAACTGGATCCAGTAGTCCCCACACTCTCTTTCTCTTGTGGCCCTTCTAAAACTCTACTTGAATTTTTCCATTGAAGGTGCAAGCTTCCTCCGGTAATGGCAGAAGTTGATCGAATTGTGAGACCTGGAGGTAAAATAATAGTCCGTGATGAGTCCGACGCAATAGGGGAGATTGAGAACTTACTTAAATCACTGCATTGGGAGGTCCACTTAACATTCTCCAAAGACAAAGAAGGGATTCTCAGTGCACAGAAAGGTGAATGGCGGCCAAGCACATACACAGCTACTTCCTGATTATACAGGCAAGTGCACTTGATTTTGAGTTGCAAGCAGCAATAGGTACACTTTAGCTATTTGCGTAGTAGACTTGATAGGCATGTGCTATGTAACAGCATATATTCATTAATTCTCAAATGGATGAATGCAAAATTTTGAAAGGATTGCAATCCAAGAGTCGCCATTGACCGGCTTATTCAGCATTGTTTTATATGCAGTTTGTACTTTCTGATGTTCAGAGGTTGTTTTGATATGAACCATACTTTTGCTCCGATTGAAATGTTATACTGCAGTTAGCCATACTGAGAAATGCAGAGCAATGCTCATGGCATGTATGCCAATAACCTAGTGACACAGTAATCTACCATGACAGAAAAGAGAGCTCATAGCTTATCTCATGACCCCTCTTGTCGATTGGAGCACATAAGGTTATCCACATATCAAGATTTGTTTTCATCAGAAAGTAGATAATGCAAAGAATGGTGAAAGAAATGCACAGTACTGTCGGACCATTCCAGCTGTTTTTGTTGTGCAAAGATTGTTCAATTCAACTACACCTCCATAATAAACATCCAAGGGCGACAAGACGCTGAGTTGAGATGCTGGGTGAATAATGTGGAACCGAATGCTCAGTTTAAGATGTAAGCAGTCGTAAATGCACTTTACCAACATGATAATGATATTCAGCTTCATCAATTCGAATTCTAGCTCAAACAGTAACGGCAGAGTACCTCCCTCGGTGAACCCTGAGATAGTCCTGCCTTTGCAATTACATACTGCATTGTTATGTAAAAGAGCGTTTGCTCCCTCCACAGATCCATCAATCTAAAACCAGATTACACTAACTAAAACATTTCTCAACATGAGACAGAGGACGAAGAAATAATTCTAAATCATGAATTCCTCAATACACAGGTTCATTCACCTGAAAATCAAACTGCACAGAGCTACAAACTATAACATCAAAGTCAATCAAAGAAGCTAAACCCGTTTCAATCTAGACGTCTCAAGCGAGCAACATCTCAGGCCATTGACCACACAGGCACGCCCAATCCAAAGCACCAAGCCAATCGAATATGACGCCGGATTGAAGATTAAAAGAATCCGCGAGTTCCTCCCGAAAGAACCTGAAAATGAACCGGCAGTCTCGCGCGTCACGAGGACTTGGAAGGATCGGAATAGGAGTCGGAGTCGGAGCCGTCGATCTTGTACAGCTTGTCGTAAGCCTCGAGCTCGTCGTAGTAGATGTCCCACACGCATCGGACGCATCCGCTCCCGCAGCAATCGTCGGGCAGCGGCTTCTCCGGCGGCGGAGGTGGGGGCGATCGCTTCGGTTGATCGTCCCGTTCGCCGTCCTTCGCAGCGGTTGCGGTGGGCGGTTGGCATGACGTAGCGCCTTCGGTTGACATCAGTCTACGGAGAAGTTGTACCAGAAGGAGGATGTGATTCTTCGAATTCGCTCGCGATTGTCGGGACGTTTCTTCTTCTTCTTCTTCTTACAAGCTTCTTCGACGGATCATGCGGTTTCGACAACTTGAGGCGGGCCTCGCCTTTTATGTCGGCATGCCTCGTATTTGTGAAATTTTTTTATTTTTGGTCGAAAATTTCGTCGGTTGATGTACATAAACATGAAGTGTTTATTTTAAACAAGAAATATGTTCATTAAAAAAACCTAAAATTTACGATAAAAATATAATCTAAGTTTTAAAATTTTAAAAAGATGCAATCGAATATTAAAATTTATTAAATTGATATAATCGAGTTATTCTATTAATACCGTCAAATTATCTAACAAAAAATATTGACATGGTATTTTAAAATTAATTTCTCTCTCATATTGATATTTTTTAGATGTTTTTTTCAAATGTTATTTAAATTAATTAAATATCAAGAAAAGGTTAATATTTAATTTTAAAAAGAAAAAACTAAAAAATAAAAGGAGTAGGGGGCAGGGCCTAGACCACTGGGAGAGGGTGGCTGACCGTCGCCAGCCCTGGGCAAGACCTCACTGGCCCAGGGTGAGGGCCGGCGAGCCTCGCGAGGAAACCCAGATCTGGGCGAGTACCTAGAATTAGCGTTCACCCAGATCTGGATTTGACGGGTGTTTGCGTTTTGATTTCTCCATGTGCTTCGCTGGTGCGCCATCAAACGCCACAAATATCCAAGCAAGAAGACATTTTTTGACATAACCAGGCGAGCCGGTCAAGAGTCGAGCATGAATCTCGTTTCCAGGAAAACGAAGACGACACAGATGATTTTGGGAAGAGGAGAACCAGGAAAGGAATGAAAAGATAGCACTATCAATCCACCTCAACCGGGCAACACTATTTCCATAAATAAACAAATGTTCGACTGGATCTTTCAATCAAGGGCTATTTGCCCATCAAGCGTCTTCAGTGCAGAGCTTGTCGTCAAGTAATCCATCTGAGAAATGAATCGAAGGCTCGTTTTATTTCACTTCCGGTTGTCAATGAGTCCAGTGATTCGACGTGCGTCGGCCCTCCGATCCCCACGCGAGTCTTCCTACCTTCATCACGTAGCCGACCAGGTTTCCCGACGTCGCCTAGTTCTGGGTTTACTCAACCCCGAATTGGGCGAGCCATGTGGGCAACGCTCGCCGGCCCTCGCCGGGGGCCGGCGAGGTCTCACCCGGGGATGGCAATAGCTGGCCACATCGGCCAGGGTTGGCAACCTCCACCGGCTTCTCAAGCGATGGGCGGCGGCGACCACAACTTGCCCAGTTGCTCTTTTTTTTTTTTTTTTAAATTTAGTTTTTGCTTTTTAAAATTAAATTTTAACCTTTTCTTGATTTTTCATTAATTTAAATAACATTTGAAAAAATAAATATAAAAAAAAAGCCACATAAGAGAGAGAAATTAATTTTAAAATGCCATATCAGCATATTTCTATTATATAATTTGACAATATTAATGGAAGGACTTGATTGCATCAATTTGATAACTTTTAAGACTCATTTGCATATTTTACAAGTTTTAGGCTTAATTATATTTTCACAGACAAATTTTAGGACTTTCGGTGAAAATATCCCTTGTAAATAAAGGTCCGAGATGCCTCATTGTCTTAAATAAAGATCTAAAGGAGATAGTCTTTTAAGTAAAGACCAGTCCAAGTAGCACCTGACACACATATATGAGACACGACGGGACGTGAAATCTGACACGTTATTATAAAAAAATAAGAAATTTCGATATGTTGGGATATGTTTATATACATGATAAATTATATCAACGATGAGTTTCTTTTTTCTTTTATTGTTTCACGATTAGTTATTTTTTTATGGTTGTGTATATTAATTTTGGGTTGGTGGGTAAATGACTTAAGTATATATTTCTAATAAATTTATATTTTGATCCCTCATTTGTTGAAAATACTTAAAATTGACTAGGCATGTTGAACTTGCATGTTGTTGGAGTATCTGGAGTCGACCACTAGTCAAGTCGCATATCGGAGAGTGTCGGAAGTTCGAAAAATGTTGACAGTATCGAAGTATTATAAGTAGACCTCCAAAGAGTGTCGGTGCTTCACAACCTAAAGTGACCATATCCGTATCAAAAAAGGGTCGACTTACCAATGGGTAGGGACATTTTCGTCATTTATTTTTATTTTTTATTTTTTCTATTTTTAATACTATAATTATTAAAATAATAGTAAAAATTATTCATGTCCGCATCGTAGGCAAAATGGACATAATTAGTACAATTGCAAAAGATTTAGGATTCAATTGAAAAAAAATTATGAATAAATTAGCAAAATTGTAATAAGATTATGACTTTTTTTGATAATTTTTTCCTTAAATTTCAGCACCAACTGCACTGCACAATGGTGCTGGCATTCATATTAGGGAAATGCTTCCTTGATATTGCGAGAGATAATATAATCTCAATTATAGATCTGTACATCATCGATGCGTGTTTTGCACAAAATACTTATTGATTAGATCAAGATCGTATGTTTAGCAATAAGCGATATTCTTGTCGGATTGCCGGCTTCCATCATGTTATCCAATACGAGACAGAGCAATATATAAAAGTCCCGACGGCAATGAAGAGTAAATTTTTCACTCCACATTAAAGTGTTCGACGAAAACTCGCCTTCTTGGATAGGTTTGTTACGGACAGAAACTCAAAGGGAAAAGTCGACGCAAAACCGTTCTCAGGGTTGATAATAAAAGGACATTTGGCAGAGTTAAGCATTGGCATTCCGTTTCTCCGACCTTTTCAATCCTAGCAGCAGAAGCAGCAGGCCGAGGTAGTCGTAATCGTAGGCGAGCCTGATAAACCGCAACTTGAAGCCGTTCCACGGAGGATACCTCTGGTCGATCTCGGGGAAGAACCCTCTGGTCATGACCGCCTTTTCGTGGCTGAAATCGTCGAAAGAGTACTTCCCGTGGTACCTCCCGAAGCCGCTCTGACCGACGCCTCCGAAAGGCAGATCATCACACAGGAACTGCATTTCACAATGGAACATAAGATAACCGCATTTTCATGGACACCGCACCGCAGACACACTTCACTTTCAAGAATTCTGTGGTGGCATCAACAGAGTGAGCATCTAACTCCTATACCTGTGCCAGGGTGTCGTTGAATGTGACGCTTCCGGAGGATGTTTCCGACACTATCTGCCTTCTGAACGAATCATTTTTCGTGAAGGCATATATGGCAAGAGGCTTGGGCCTGGAGTTTATGAATTCGACGCTTTCTTGAATGTTGTTTAACTGCGAAATAAGAGAGGTTTACATGCATTTAGAGCAGTGGATTTCGAGAAATTCGGCAGAATAAAGCTGATGGAACTTTCTAACCGTGATTATCGGAAGCAGCGGGCCGAAGATTTCTTCCGTCATGATCTCAGCATCAAGAGGAGGATCCAGCAGAATTGATGGCTCAATGAACCTGCGGATACCGGAATCGGAACAATACCGAAGTTAAGGGAAACATGGAGACTCAGTGGAGTTCCCTCTCTGGCATCAGAAAACCAATGTTTCATTAAACTACTTGTACCAAACGGCAATATCTTGAGCTGTCGGCCCGTCGCAAACTTACAGCTCTTTTTCATGCAGTGAACCGCCATGTACAATGGAAGCCGCAACAGCAGGGTCTTCAAGCAGATTGCGCAATCTCTCGAAGTGGGGCTTATTGATGATTTTGCACATGTTCTTCGAGTTCTGAGGTTCTTCGCCATAGAATTTCTTGATTGTCAGCCTCAGCAAGTCAATCTGAATCACCATTTACCAAGTCAGTGCACGTAAAATGTGCATCACTCGCAGAATTGATCTGTGTGTAGGCAGGCTATGCCTGCATTACCAGAGTCGAAGCGAACTTTCTTTCGACTAGCACGTAATCTATGCCAATACATGCTTGTCCGCTGCACGGTCCCCACTTTCCCCCGACTATTCTTTTGGCAGCTATCTTGAGAAGCCACCAGAAACAACAATACAAGAAGTTCAGAGCTTCGACAACGTGTTAAGACTAGGGTGTGATAAATTTGAGAACCTTCCAATGACCGACCTTTATGTCCGAGTGACTGGAGAGCGTATCCAGAATGGCGGGGCATTTTCCGCCGAGCTCCAGAGTAACCGGTGTTAGATGCCTCGCGGCGGCCGACATGACAATGCGTCCCACTCTAGGACTCCCTGAGGATGATGCATCACCATTGATTGTCATGCTGCAAATTTAAACACCACGCACTATATCGTTTTTGCATGAGTGAGAAACAAAGGAATACCGGTGAAGAATATCTTGTCCCACTTCTGCTGAAGCAATCGGTCACCGACATCAGCACCGCCGCTGATGACTTTGATGGTCCTGCAATCCAAGTAGTGAGGAATGGTGTCGGCGAGAAACGAGGAGAAAGCTGGGGCTAGCTCCGAGGGTTTCAGAACCGCCGTGTTTCCGGCGGATATTGCCCCAATTAACGGGTCCAACGCGAGTGCTACATCCATGGATGAACAATTATTTCCACAAAGCAGCATAAGTTACACACTAGATATGTCATTCAAGCAACAAAATCTGTTTTCCATGAAGAGAGAAAGGTGTCTCTTATATGATGTTGGCCAAAAGATAGAATCTGAATTATGATGTTGAAAGGATCATAAGTTCATCGAGCAGCATCGGATTAAGTAATAGCCGAGAAATTCACGAGTTCCTTCTTCATTCTGTTGCGACAGTAAAGTTTCTCTTACCAAGAGGGAAGTTCCATGATGCAAATATCAGAACTACACCAAGCGGTTCAGGCATTACTTCTCCGCTCGTCCGGAAAAAAGCAACGGTAAACGACCCTGCCAAGGCACACACCGACGAGTTAATATATAGCGGCATCATTCTGGAGATGATTAACATTTTGCATTCGGCTTCAACACACCCTCCGCTTGTATTTCGGTCTTTCAAGTGAATCGATAAATTTTCCATAATCCTGATAAACCATTTCCTATTTAGATTTCTCTGTCATCAAGCATATGATTCTAAATTTACTCAGTGAAACAGGGCTAGCTGTCTGGAATTAGCATCGGACATCGGCCGTTACTACGTTACTACTTCTCACACAGTTTGCCTCATCGAAGTCAATCGACGGGAATCCGTAAACGTAGTTCTTGGAAAACATTCAGAGACATGAGGGAAAGCGATAGTTAACAATTACATAGAAGCATGGTGGTACCTACTCTATGAAGTCGAACGAGCTCGGCTTATTAAATTCACATACGGCTTTCCGCAGCTGCGATCATAGACACTTCGGAATTTATTTCACATTATTACGGCTATGTTTCGGCCTAGAAACAGATAATTGGAGCCTCACCTTCTTAGGAGCCATCCATTTCTCCACGCAGCTTAAAGAATACCTGGCGGATTTCAGTACCACTCCTACCTACAAGAGAGCAATAATCACTGCTAAGACACATGCTTAATGTATACCGTCTGCACGTTTCTCGACAGATCAAGTCACAACAAAAACCGGTCGTAAGACATGGTGTCGGAGCCCTCCTATCACCCTTTACCTGGTTGATCCTGCCAATACTTATACCGTATGCTCATTAAAACCAGCTGATACACAATGAAATATACATCAACTAAGCGATAATCACATATTGATTCGTCAGCAGCAGAATTATCAAATGAAATCGCGAGGTTGCTCCGGGGCACGCCATCCACGCACCTCGTCGCGGTAACATTCGACCGGGTGCTTCCCAAGATCCTGGTAAAGGGCTCTGAAGATGTTCTCCTCGTTGTCCTGAACGAGGTTGATGATGGCCCTGAGTTGGCTTTTCCTCCACGAGACGCTCCTTGTCCGACCGCTCTTGAACGCTTGCCTCAGCTCCGCCAAGCTCTCTTCCACTCCACTCATTCTTTCCGGGCTTGAAGCCTTGATCTTTGGCGAGCGTTTTGGATGGTGATCTTGGTACACTCCGCCGCTGAAGAGGGAGGACTTGGGAGGTCCCTGATATAGAGCGACAGCGACTTGTGAGTTTGCGGTTTGCTGGCAGAAATAAATGCCTTTCAACCACCTCCGCTGCCCAGGACAAACCAACGGTCTAATTCATAGTCATGGTTGAATCCTTCAGGATTGGAGGTTGTGCCACGGATTGCTTTGCCTGTTACGCCTGATAGAACCAATTGGACCAAGGGAAATTGGGGAGAAAAAAATTAAATTCACTTTCATGGTGTCATGAGGCCCACACGGAAATGTTAGATGAGAGTACAAACTCCCATCCATATCTATAAGATCTATTTACGTCTATACCTATATTGTTGAGAGTGTTTGATACCCTTCGCCCGGGAAGATTGCCAAAAGGGATCTCAATTTCGAGCCTATCAATATATTTAGTGAACCCACTTTCACTCAAAAGTGGTTAGGGGCCCAAATATCGAAACTAATTGGGGTCTCACCATTCAATCATCGGCATTGATACCATTTGTTGATCCGTTAAGAAGGAGCCCAAGTCCGAGTTCCTCAACATATTCAGTTGAACCCATATTAACTCACAATCTTAAGCTAAAAGGTCATGAGCCAGCTAGGATAGATATATTAACTGCTACATACTACATCAATTCCTCGATATGGAACTCTTCTAACACAACTCCCGCATGTATTTCGACATATATGATGTGTTTGGCAGACTTATCGAGTGCCTCTCAACATATAATAAGAGATGTTCAGTATGGACAACGATAAGTTTTCACAAAGTTATAAATGAATGCTATTCTTTCTCATCCAGTAACCCCTTAATCTACGTACAAGGTTATTCCATTGTTTGTAGATTTTATATCTAAAAAGGCATAAGTGTCTTCTCAAACTTCCTAGTTTGAGGGGAAGAGAGAGAGATCGATACCTAGGTCTAGACAACTTAGGTGATCCACGGCGTACAATGGAACATGACTGGGGCTAGGTAGAGAGACTAGTGATTCAGACTTCCAAGGGTCGAACGGAAAAAAGGGATTCCCATTCTAAATCGAGTTACGTGATGACTTGAGAAACAGAAAATGACCCGAATTGCAATCTCGACTCGTTTGAATAAAAGAAAGTGTATTGTAATATATCACAGGGACATATATGTAAGTAGTATCCTCAGGAAAAAGTACAAAAAAAAATATCTTAAATCTATTGCATTAATAGCAATTCAGTCATAAATTTTTTAATTAGATCAATTGAGTCCCAAACTTTTCACATTTTGACACAATCCAGCCAATTTAAGCCGAAAATTGCTAACATGGATCTTTGCTATCTTACATGCACCGCTAGCACCGACTTGGACATTTTTAAATATTTTTTTTTTTTTCTTTTCTTTTTCATTTTTCTTCCATGGCTGTGTGCCGACCATGCCATGCAAAACGGTCGGCGTCCACCTCGGCAATTTCCAAAGATAAATTGGCGGAATGGGCTCAATTGATAAAATGTGAAAATTTTTAGGACTAAATCGATCCAATTAAAATGTTTGTGACTAAATTGATATCAATACAATTGATTTTAAAGCATTTTTTGTTACTCTTCTTGATATCCTCATGTTCAGATTTTTCATTTTGGTCATGATTTTGCTATGCCACATTCGAAGGTTTATAAAAGGAAATCTTTTGTGAGTCTTTAGGAGGCCTTAAGTGTTTGTGCGGGGACCAAACATCAAGGGTAAAAGAACTTCGCTAACAAGAAGTTAAGGAATCATAAAAGATATTCCATAATGTAGTAAATCTCATTCGACTTTTGAGGATAGACAATCCAAATCTTATGTTTATACGGACAGCTGAAAAGGATCCACTTAAGATTCGTTTGCTTCGAGGAAAATGAATGATTTGAAAAATTATTTTCCAAAAAAATGCTCACTCATGTTTCTTCAAATGATTCAATGAAAAAAATTGCATTATCGATAGTAATTTATGTCTAAACATTTTCAGGGACGACTAAAACATTTTTTTTTCATTTATTCATTTTTATAACTGATATAAACGATAATTTTTTAGAAAATATATTTTTCAAATTATTCACTTTATGTAAAACAAATAAAACTCCGATAGTTAATCCCAGCTCCAATTCATCTAATTTGATTCTGCTCTCATTATTTAAATTTTCCTTTGGGCCAGCACTATGCTCTCATAATTAAGAGAACATAAAAATGAAACATAGAATAATTACATACCAAACGTTCTGTTTATAAGTAGTGAACAACAGTAAGCAGTTTCCACAAAGAAAAACAATCGGCCATCCAAAAGACAAGGGTTCCATACTCTCATACACCACAAACTTTTCCTGGAAGTGAAAAGAACAGAACACTCTAATCCGCATATAAAAATAACGTTGGATGCCTGAAGACATTCTTCGCAAGACAAAACAGTCGTAAATCAGCAGACGATAGAGACAGGGGAATTCGATGTAATACCGTCGCGAAAGTCCGAAATGCTGGCCGCTCGCGCTGTTTCGTGCACGAATGAGCTGGTGCTATTGTTTTCACACGTGCTGATGAGGTTTACTTATTGCAAGCAAGAGACTAGACAACAGCTTGTCCATTATTCTGATCCCAAATCGACATGCTAACAGTAATTGCAAGCAGGAACACACTTCAATCTAGTCTCGGACTCCTAGTCCTTGTCTCTTTTCTTGTCTAGCTTCTCAACATCCCCAGAAGAAGATACCAACACGAGATCAAATGGAAGATTGAAAGTGTATGCAAGAGAAAGAAACATAAAACACCCAAAGCAGCTCCATGAAACCGCGACTTCAATTAAGGCTCAGGTCGGGCAGAAAATGTCCTTCGCTGGAGAGATCATGGTCGCTCGGATTAAGCCGAAGAGCATACATGGCCGATGCTCCGTTGTGGTTGGACAAGTTGGTGATGGCAGATTCATAATCTCCCTCAATGTCTTCCCCTACTCCGTATTGTAGATCCCCGTAGGTCGCTCCCTTAATTTTTTTATTGTCGGCCAAACCAGTAAAATGACAGATTCAGTTGTTGGCATTATTGATGAGCAGTCCAATATTGAAAAGATCTTTCGAAGGAAATGGTACGCGAAAAATGGTCTGATTAAAAACAAGCTTACAGATTCCAGAAGGAGATCTGAATATCTGTGCTCTAAGGCCTTAACCTGAAAATGAACAAAAAGACCATATAATCGGCATGAGGATGACAAGAAAGACAATTAAGCTAGCTAGCTAACAACATTATAGAAAGTAGAAACAATGAATATGCAGAACTTCAGCTTGCCCACCTTTTTCTTGTGAGTATCAGTTTGAGTCTTGAGGACATGGTACTGAAACAGGAAGGTTGAGAATAGAATAGTTAGCTTAAATAAGCTGTGAATTTCTAGTTTGGTTGATCAATTAAAGAATCAATTTATATGGAGCAATTATTTATCGCAATTATTTATCTTATAGTAGCACACATAGATATGTCCATGTTGAAGACACATATATACTTAGTGGTCCGTCAAACTTCCTAGAGGCGCAGCAAGTGGCGGCGGATTTTTACGGATTTTTCACTGTGTGATGCATCATCGGCAGCAACATGATGTAACTGCTCTAAAAAGAATGGATGCTCTTATTAGTAACTGCTGCCTTTAATCATGCTAATAGACTGCTCTAGAATCATAATCTTACAAACTCAAGTGAGGTCCTAACGCTACCACCAAAAAATACAGGTCCGGGACCAGACATCTGTTTAAGGTTATAGTCAGTGGTCGCGGCCACATCTATGATAATTTCTGTTGAGGATCAAGTCTGAGACAAAATATAAACCATGTTTGAATAGAGACATTAGAAAAAGAGAGTGCACAGATGTTGATACAATGGAGAAGGTGGGGGGGTGAACCGAAAGGGGCTAATTCAACAGAAGCTTTATGCATGTCAGAGACAAACTTGCTCAAACGCTTAAAAAGTTTCTTGGGGGCATGCAAGCAGTTTAACTATCTAGACTGCCTTTCTCGCAGCTAGGTTTTCCAGAACCTCAGAAGTAGGAACCGGGCAGCAAGTTTCAAGACCATGCACTTTATTGCATTTTAAAAGGAGAAAGACAAAGCTAGAAATGATGGTTTTTTTGGTGTAATCCTCGGTCTTTTTTTACCGATCCACCCCAGATAGCATTTCATCTTGAGACAGCAAGCTAGGGCATAATCCCATAATTAGTGCTGTCCATTTTAGCAATTCTTCAACCCGACCTCCATCGCTTTGTCTGACTGATCTTCCTAGCAAGCAATACGGCAAATTAATGGTCAGTGTGGTCCGCGCATCAAAGATGTAACCTTTCTTTGCCGCACCGAATGAACGGAAGACTCGATCGTTTGCTCGAGATTGTGCAGCTCCGCGAAACTCAGGTCGTTCAAATCATGGCCCAATATCTGCCTGCAAAACGGAATAACAGATATTTTCCCCTCAAATCTCGACATTCTAAGTGTAGATTTTGTGAAAGAATGACAAGAAGTTTTGAGTCCTTAGGGCCTTTTTCATTTTCTACTAGTCAACTGCTGATCCAAGCTTAACTATAAACTTGCCTCATCTCCTTCCGGAGATTGTTGTTGACCTCCTTTAGTTTCCTCAACTCCTCTTGCATTCTCTGTACGCATAAAACCATCTCTTTTATCCGTGAAGAAACATCGACAAGACTGTGGGGAACAAAATGAGCGAGGGAGGGAGAGGGTGAACATCGTAGTGGGTAGTCCACAGATCGATCCCAAGAGCCTTCTGGTAATCATCAATCATCCTCTTCGTCCTAAACAAAGCAGCGACAACTTTAGCCAGAGCTTAGAACGCACAAAGAAGAAGAAAGAGAGAAGGAATCAGTCCCGTGGATCTTGAATTCACACACACCCACATGCACGCTGTGGCGATCGAGAAAAGAAGCAAGAGGGGGAGGATATGAATGAGTAGAAAGTGAAAAGAAAATTCATTACGTGGTGGTGGGGCTGATGTACTCGTGGAGCTTCTTGTTGCCGGAGAGCATGAGGATGGAAACCCTAGCGTCGCAGAGGACGGTGAGCTCGTGGGCTTTCTTGAAGATGCCATTCCTTCGCTTCGAGTAGGTCACTTGCCTGTTCGTGTCGTTCTCTATCTTCTGTATCTCTATCTTCCCTCTCCCCATCTCCTCCTCCTCCTGCTGCTGCTCGATCTGGATCAATTCTCTCTCTCTCTCTCTCTCAAGCTAAAGGAAGATGGTCTCTCCTCTTTCCCAACAACGGGGGTCATGCGTGAATAGGGCTATTAAGGTAAATAATCAAGAAAAGCAAGAGGAGAAGGACCAATAGACGCGCATGTAGACGTGGCCGGTTCCACGGAACCGGTTCCACGGAACCGCCTGTTCCGGTTCCTCCAAAAGGTGGAATTGGAATCGGCCCTTGAAGGGGCCGGTTCGGTTCTGTTCGAACCGCGGTTCCCGGGCCGGTTCGATTCCGTTTTTAAAATTTAATTTTTAAAATAATAAAAAATAAAATAAACATAAAAAATTATAAATTATAAATTATAACAAATTGTACATTATAATAAAATTTGGGAAAAAAAATAGAGAGGAAGAATGGGTTTGAACTTAATGAATTATCATTAAGCGCCTACATATCTTCTTTGGGATCTAGAAGAATCAAAACCTATATAGTTCTTTTACCTTTGATAACCCCTAACTTACCTCATCGTCAATCGTTGCTACCCGTTGTGGTACCCGTCGTTGTGGTATCTCCATAATTCTCACTAAAGAATTCGTGTTCTCGATCCAGCTCTTGGTGTCGAAATTTAGCATTCGTCCAATCGTCAACACAAGTTTGAGTTTCCATAGACTCGGATTTAATCTTGAACAATGAGAATCCAAAACTAATCCTCCAACGCTAAATGTTTGTTCCACTACATTGTTGAAGAATGAGTTGCTAATATCCGGCGAGCGATGAGGGCGAAAACTAAGTAATCGTTTGAATGACTCTTCCACCATTCTAAGATTTGGAAATCAGATTGTGTTCGGTATCACGAAACTCAAATTGAATGGTTAAATATTTTTCTAATTCGGAAATACTACATGTTGCCCCTTTTTATTTTATTTTTTTGTCTACTCTTAAACATATCGTGCTCTCTACTAAGTGAACTACCACTTGGCTTCATAGAGGTAGTAGATTGTAAAGATCCACAATCACTTAAACTATATCTACCACAAAATTCTCCATATAATACTATTATAGATTCTTTAACCTCTCATTATATAATTGAAATATCTATTGCATCTTGTAAATGTAAACAATCTTAATAATACACATTCGGATAATCTAGCAAACCATCTAATTTAATACGTGGATAAAAAATAATACCAACTAAATAGACAAGAGGAATTTTGAAATAATAATGCAACTATTTTTCTCGCATTACTAAAATAGTCCGACCTAATTCAATATCTTTTTCATATTCGCTAAACATATTACCAATATTAACATACTCTATTAAAAATAAATGCGTAATAGGATAATAAATACCAGATAAAGCATTTGTAGCATCATTAAAAATTTTCAAAAAATTTAAAATTTTTTTGCAAACATCCCAATGTTGCGGAAGTAAAGTAATTTCGAGAATATTTTGCAAAATAAACATACACAATAAATCTTTGTAATCAAAAGTTTGATGAAGCAACTCGTAGGTAGAAATCTAACGAGTTGGAATATCTTTTGGAAACTTTTTTGCCCTTCTCCCATGTTGTTTACAAAATTTTCCCCATGCTTCCATAAAATGGGCACGACTCCATAAAAATTTAATTGCACCCTTTATTAGGGCGAGAGAAATCTCAAGAGTTCGTAAACCATTTTGAACACATAAATTTAAAACATGGCAAACACATCTAATGTGAAAAAATTATCCGCCAAAAGAGGGTTTGCAAATATTTTCTAATTCAAGAATAGAAGCGGTATTTGTGGCGGCATTATCAAAATCAATTGAAAATACTTTATTTATCAAAGTATATTCTTCTAAAACTTGCCTAATTATTCTATAAATATTATGAGCCAAATGTTTTTCATCAAAAACTCGAAATGCAAAAAATCTTTTTTGAATGGTCCAATCGTCACCTTATCCAATGACACGTAACATCCATATAAGAATGAATTTGCTAGGGATCACTCCAAATATCGCTACCTAAATGCACACGTCCATTGAATTCCTAAAAAAATTTTGCTAAAGTTTTTTTGTTTTTGTTTTTTATAAAGATGCAAAAGTTCGCGTTTAATAGTACTTTTCGGAATAGTTGGTGCTTGCGGAACCAACGCAATATTTATCAAATATTTCAAATTAAAATTTTCACTAGTAGTAAACAGAGCAAAATCAAAGGCAACATATTCAGTTAATATTTGTTTATAAAGTGCATCAATATAACGGAATAAATGATGAGTATTAGGATTGGCGTACCCGAAAATTTGTTGTTTTTGCGTTGGATGTTTTTTCGTGGATGCCGACGGAATGTTGTAACATCTCCTTTGGTAAATTTATATGTTTGCGAACAATATTTACAATTTATATTATCTTACCTTCGCTTTCATCATATACCCGTTGCGTTGATATGTTTTGTCCCCAATATGTAATGAGATCGTATTCGGAATAGGATGTTCATCTTCATCACATCTTGCCTTTCTAGTATTTCTACTTCACTTGCATTTTGAGAATTGAGGGTTGAGAAATTGGTGATTGGGAATTTGAGATTGTAGGATTTGTGAAAAAATGGGAGATGATAAATATTTATGTTATTTAATTTAAAAATCATTTTTTGCGGCCAAATGGCCGTTGCAAATGCAGTGAGCCACCAAAGAGCCGTTGCAATTCCATTGGGGCCCGGGTTTTTTTTTTTTGTTTTCTTTGGTCGGAATCTGTGGGCCCGGTCAACGGGCCGATTCTGGGCCCTCGCTTTCATTTGGCCATGTTTACGCGCATGGCAACACTTCTAAAAATGAAATTATATTTGGAAAGTGCTTCTCGAATAGAAATCCATTTTTCAATACAACTTCTAAAGCAAAAATCTGTTTGATTACGCGATATTACATTTCTACTCTTGAAGCAAATTTTTACTTCTAAAGTTATTTTTGAGCCAATTTCAAATTTTAAAAAAAGTTACTTTCTCTTTTAGAAGTAGAAATTTCTTAACATCAATATCTCTCTCATTTCGACCTCTTTTCATTTTCGGTGCCTCTCTCTCCCAACATGCCTTTGCCATCGCCACCCAATGCCGACCTTTATCATTCGTTGCCTCCAGGTTGCCCACAACCGGCCGCCGCCACCCACCCCCACACCTTCGCCGCGACCACCGCCTTCCCCGCCGCTAATCGCCAAGCACTACCGACCTCTACCGGCCACTGTCATCCACCGCTAACCACTACTCGACGCCACCCTCCGCTCACCATCGCCTCTGCCGTCAACCGCCGACCCACGGCCAGCGGCGCCATCTCGACCATTGCCCCTCGCCGATCACCGCCATCGCTCGCCACCATAGCCCACCGCCGAGTCGCCGTCTCCAGCCAATGAAGTAAAAAATAAATAATAATTTTTATTTTAAAAAGTAAATTATATCTTTTAATAATAAAAAATTATTTTGAAATAAATTTAAAAAAATTAAAAATGAAAGTAGAAATTTTTCGGCCGTCAACAATAATTTTTCGTAGAAGATTTTGTATTAATAATATTTCGAAGTAGAAATTTTCAACCATTATCGAACGGATTTCTCTAATAAGAAAATCAACATATAGACTAAAAGTAGAAAAATCAACTTTTACTTCGAGTGGAAGTAGAACTTTTAGACACAAGTTGATTCATGAAGCGAAGTGTTGCCATGCACGCCCCTAAGTGATGCTGACTTCGGTTCCCTTCAGAAAATGTCCAACATGATACGAGAATTCCAGACACTAATCCAAGGCTTCATCCGACGAATTACGCTAAATCACACATCAAGAAACAACACGGAAACGGCGTCGTGGAAACAGGGTAAACCCAAGTGCACATCACTAAGATACTAGATTCAAACTTTTTGGGTTCAAACTTCTGAAGTCCCGTTAAGTGATCAAAGTTCATCCCAATACCAAAAGATCTCCCGAAATCGGTTCGCAATCTTTCTTTTCCTTTGCTGGGGCGCATCAAAAGTAAGCTCGCTTACTGCCTTTTCTGTTCTTATTTTTTCTCTTTTTCCCTTCCTCGCTCTGTTCCGACCTTAGCTTGAATACTTTCTCAGAAGGCGAGAGAAAAGAGAAAGGAGATCAAAGAGAAAATTTTTGCCATAGAAGCAGAGGGAGGTGAAAAGAGGGGTTGTTGGGTAGCTGAAACTGTTTGCTGCATCAGTGGGAAGAAGAAGGGCTCTCGTGAGTGGAGTAGAGTAGGGCTTCGATGTCTGCTGCTTTTTTGTCGTCCACGACAAGATCCACGATTTGAATGCCGTCGGTCTAAATCTCTTTTCTTACCTCATTTCGAGTCACCTCTTCTCGCTGCTGAATCACGTCTCACTTCCACCGATCTGAGGTTGCTTTGCCTAGGGCTGTTCGTGAGGAACATCATTGGTGTCAAAGGATATGTTTGGTCACGGTTCGGACTCTCTATTTTTCTCCTCTTTTGTTTTCCAAAATAGAAAAGGAACAGAAACCCCGTTTGTATACGGTAATTGATTTTTTTTATTTGTTCCCGGGGGACAAATATTTGTACTCGGGAACACAAAGAGAAACAATGGCGTCTTAATACTCATCTTTACAATCATGATTCTACCGCTCCAACCATCGGTGGAGGGCCGATCGCCTGTCCCCTCCGCCTCCACTAGCATTTTTATAATTAAAATTTTTGGGATTGTACCGGATGCATTTATGTTCTTTTTATACTTCGGGAATAGAAATTTCGTGCAGGTTATCAAACATGTTCTTCCTTTCGGAAACTATTTTCTAGAACGGAACCAGGAAAAAATCATTTCTCGCTCGGGAATTATTTTAGGGAAGCCATACACATCCGAAGTTTGCGATAGAGGAGCTATGGAGGTTTTCCTAGGGTTTGCAAGAGATATCGATTGCTTCTGGGCCTTGCAAGAGAATAGAACCATGTTGCACTTGCTCCCAATACGTAATTTGTTCTTGAAGATTTCTGCTTTTGCCTAAAAATAAAAACACTAGTGAAAGTAGGCACTTGTTCTCGAATTCTGAAGCTATCAAATAATCCTCAGATCTTAAATACTTCAACAAAATAATGGCTGAAGCAAGAGTTCATAATTTGGAGTGGACAAAGGATGCTTCCCTTTGAATCAATTCAGCAGGGCGGTTCCAAACTAGTACTCTGATCGGACCACGGTACCGGGTTTATACACAACTTGACATGTGCGCGCTCAGGCGATGTCCCGACTTCCTCCCTACCTAGAGGAGAATTTATTCACCGATCTTGTAGACTTCTCCACCTCCGTCTCTTCACGGCGAGGTTGGTCTCACGGATTCTCTAGATTTTACATCTAGCTAATCGGCTGTGAAAAAGAAACAACCTCCGCCTGAATTTGAATTACTAACTACCAAACGTGATCGATCTATCAGGAGTGGTCGAGGAACATACATAGGGCGTACCCAACTTCGCTTAACAGCTGCTAGTACATTATTGTCACACGTAAGAGCTAAGATTAATACACTTTTTAGGGAAGGGGGTCTTCTACCCCCGTCTCGATAAATCTCAACCATTGATTTTCACATAAATGAGGTTGTCGTAAAAGATTGAGACCTGTCCAGACACCGAGGAAAGCATCACACATGATAGAGGATCCCCGTTCTATTTTTACACTTTCTACCTAGCTTTGAACATTACAAGCAAGTTGCCTCTACTTTCCCATCTCAAAAGAAACATAGTATCCTCTGAAAGTTCGTCTGGCTCCGGCAAATTACTTAGCCCCTCTAGAGGCACAGCTGCTGCGCGAAAGAGCCGCCTTCTTTGTGTTTTCGCACTCGATGACGGAATTTGATGCTTCCTGTTATGGCGTGAAAGGTTTAGAACATCACAATTCAATAAGAATCGAAGAAGAAAAATCGAATAGATGAAACAGGCTTTCGAACAACCTTCGGAGGGTTTGTAACAGTAAGCGCTCGCTTTACTTGGTTTGGGGACGCCGTCGTCACTTCCGCATCAGCGGTCGGCGACTCGGTAAATGGAAAAAACGGCCTCTTTCTGGTCTGAAGGCTAAAGCCAACCTTAAGCTATCGGAAACTCCAGAGTTTGTTCTTTTGGTATTTTGCTGAGTCCCCGCCCTTCTGATCATTAGAACAACGCCGCTCTTCCAACCAGGTATGGTTTTCGTTCACAGGGATTTGTTTCATTTGATAGAACAATCTCATGGGAGGATTACTTAATTTGGACCTGTCCTTAACCATCTTTTAGCGATAGCCAAGTAAGAGTCCATCACCAAATTTTTTTTTTTTTTGGGTAAAAAAGTAATTTTTAGGCTCTATTTATTTCGCGAAAAATGAATGATTTGTAAATCATTTTTCTAGAAATGATCGCTTGTGTTACTTACAAAAATGAATGAACAAAAAGTATTTTCATTGCCTAAGAAATTTTTTAGAGATTAATTATCGTCAATAACAAAGACATTTTTCGTTTCCTAATCATTTCAAGTGATACAAGCGAATTTTTTTTTTTTTTTTTTGGTCTTGTTCTATCCTAGCATATTCTATTTTACAAGCCAAATGTGTGTCTTTGTGTGTAGATTGCGAAACATTGCTCCCTCATTCACATGTCACCGATTCCCCATCCCTAACCCCCCAAGAAGGTAGAGAATCGAACTCCCCACCTAAACCTTCGCAAGTGGGAAGGGTGGGAAGCGATTGATTTTATGAAAATGCATTTCCAATCATTTATTTGTTGGGAAACAAACAATTTTTTACTTAAATACATTGTGTTGCCTAGATTAATCATAACTTTGAATTCTTTGCTTAATTTGAATTTGTTGATTTGGATTCATTTTGACTTTATTCAAGTCTAAGTACCTGAAATTTGCGCCATAATTCTCGAGACATACTTAGGTTGTGTTTGTTTGTAATAACGAACATTTATATCGCTTATAAAAACGAATGAATGAAAAAAAAAAAAAGAATCTCATCAACCAAGAAAATATTTAGACATAAATTGTTGCCGATAATGAAAATATTTTTTAATTACTACTTTTTTCAAGCTACCCAAGCGATCATCTATATGAAAATATTTATCAAATTGTTTATTTTCTACAAAAATAAACGTAGTCTTAGAAAGGGCAAAAAAAAGGAGTTAATATGACATTCAAATGATAAGTAGCATTTGTTTCAGTTAAGTCAAACAAAAAAAGTATTATTTTGTGAGGAGTTTTCTATGTTCCATATTGAATTAATGATAGTTAGAAATAATAATTTATGGTTACCATAGACAATTTTGCAAACCTATATATTTTAATACAAGAGAGGAAATAGAGACTACACGTCAATGATTCGCATTTGAGCAATGCTACGAATAACAATATCGCGTTGCCAAAATTTTTATAACCTAAGCAATATAACTTATTTTCAGTAATGGCCAAGCACATTTTATAGTAATTAGTTTAAATTTTGAGAATTCTCAATTATAACGAGCACGAGAAAAATGAGCATAATTTAAAAAATCGCTAAAATTTATTTTCATTTTGGCTTTTCTAAAAACGTCGTCGTTTCCATTCTTCCCGCTTTGCGGTTCCCGGTAAAACTGAAGACGTTCCAATCGGTCTCTCTCTCTCTCTCTCTCTCTCTCTCTCTCTCTCTCTCTCCTCATTTCGAAATTTGACGTAGAGAATTCTGCTAGAGATGGCGGCGCTTGCTTCAGAACCTCCTCCCTCGACATTTTCAGGTACGCTGCTTGACTCTCGTCTCCGATGGGCGGAGTAACATGCCGTCCGCGGTCGCCTTCCGCTGATTGAAATGGAAGTCGCGTTTGGTTGATCTTTGACGATCTTCGCTGGCTTCGCCGGTTCAGATACGACGGAGATTGGACAGGATGTCCAAATCGTCGTCAGGAATGGCTGAACGGCTGTGTCGCGTCGTGGTTGGCGGCTATTATCTGGTTCTGCTGATTGCGTAGCCAGAAAATGTGTTTGATAGTTGATTCCGCTCGTGTTGAAGTTTTCAGAGGTGTGTGCGCAATGCACCTTTCGGCCAATTGGTATTGAGAAATTGAACCTTCGCCGAATTGCATATGTAGGTTGAATTATGCTTCGAGTTGGCTTGACAGGATGGAAAATGTATATGCATTTGTGGAAGAATGAGGGTGGGTTTATGTGTGTGGAAATGCTATGTCGTGCACACTGTGCAATCAAATATGGAAGTGTTTGTGTTCGTGTTGTAGCTAGTGGTGCTTTGCCAGAAGCATCTTGAGCTCTAGAGAAGCACTCCATTTCTACCCTGGAACTTCAGTGTTAGAACATTCAATGCCAGTCCGCAATCGCTCCTCCTTGGCCACGTAATGTCAGCTGAAACTGTGAACTCTTCAGGCATCGACTTCGAATTGTCTGGTTTGACATCCGGAGGATGCAATGAAACTGTGGATATCAGAGTAAAACGAAAATCTGAAAGTGCCTGGAGATTTTGTTATGCAAGGAGGAAGCGACTGCGCAACCAAAATAGCGGTCCTCATATTTCTCGTTCATCCGAAGCTAATGGTATGGGTTCTGAAGATTCTGTTTATCAACACCCTGTCAGTAGCGATCACGTAGTTAGGAATATCAAGACGGACGTCCAGCATCTCAGACGTGCAAGTCCTGATTCAGCTGAGGCTTCTCCGAGAGGGGCTGAGTTTGAACTCTCCAGTGTGAGATCTGGGGGATGCAAAGAAAAAATGGACACTCAAGCAAAAGGAAAATCTCAAAATGCCTGTCGATTTTATTATGTCGGGAGTAAGCGAATGCACAGTCAAAATAGTGCTCCTCATTTTACTCATTTTCTCAAAGCTAAGTCTCTCAAGGGTTTTGAAGATTTTGTTTATGAACACCTCATTAGTAGTGATAATTTAGTTCAGGATATGCAGATGGGCATCCAGCAGCACATAAATGGTCTGAATCCTGATCCAACTGAAGCAAGTGAGCAAAATGATTCTATTGGAAAGGATTACTACATTGGTCATCCTGGAGAGTTTCCACTCCTCTCAGTCAAGCAATCAGGAAAAAGTGATGGTGATCACGCTTTTGAAAAAGACGATGCTCATAATTGTGGTTCTCTATGTGAAGATTGTGCTGACTTCAGGAATTGCTTTATTCGTGGTAAATCAATTCTACTGACTGCACACCCAGAGAGTAACTCCTCCCATAACTTGTCAAAAAAAACTGAGGGAAATTTTAGCTCAAGAGCTGTTGAGTGTGAGTGCAGGTGATAAAAGGAATGCGCTTCATGATGAGTTGGACAGTTTGAATGTAAGTTCATCAAACCATGATAAGATTGCAATTTCAGGACAGGTATTGCCAGACAAACTTACCCATGGTCAAGTTCATGTATCTGTTGCTACTTCAGAAAATGACCACGTTGATCTCTCGAATTGTGTATTAAATATGGTGAGTGAAATAGATTTAGATGATGATGAAGGTTGTTCTGAATCTTCTGATAGACTGTACAGGCATGCGATGAACCATCATGATGATGGACACGAAGGAGATGTTTTTCTTTTAGCTCAAGATCCAAAATTGGATAGAGAGATGTGTCTTGGAAGTCAGGAATTCAAATTTTCAGCAACTGCTGTTGTCTCTGACGTGTCAAAGCCTGCTCAATGCAGAGAATACAGTTTGAATTCTTTAGAAGTTGATGAACTATCTATTCGTGTTCTTGGAGAAATTTCTCATGAAATGAGGGTATGCTCATTGAACAGAGAGGATCCACACATTCCATGGAATGATGATTTAGCCTCATCCACAGTGCCTTTTTCATCTGTAATATGTCAAAGCCATGAAGACTCCAAGAGTGATGCTTCCACACCTGCTATCAATGAAAGCAAGGAAGAAATAAGCCTCCTCAAGGCAGAAGAAAATCCACCCGATACTTCCATAAATTATCAATTAGTGGAACAACACAAACTGCCAGATGAAGGTTCAAGCAAGCTCCCTGCTAGTTGTGGAGTCAAAACTTTGTTTCCCAATATAGAAAGTGCTATTGTGGTTACCACAGAGGAAATTGATGCTCCTGTAGAGGCAAGTCCCTTATACAGAGAACCTGAAGATCAAAATTTTACAGAGCAATCACTTACGGGTGAGTCCCTCAAAGAATGTAATCGAATGGACGATTTCTCAGGTGGTGGATGTTCAAGTCTATCTGTTATTCATGAATTAGACAGTAGTCTGTCAAGACTCGATGACGAAGAGTGCGAAAGTGATTGTGATGATTCTAAGCTTCCCGACATTGGGGAAATGGTATTTTCCGATAATTGCACTTTTGAATCTCTCTCTCTCTTACACACATGCACGCACATGCACAAAAAGAGTGCAAGCGCGCACGCAGAGTGCATGCTCGCATGTGGCACTGCAATCCACCTTGTGCATTATTGCCTTCTCTCATGCCTGCATGTATATGTCTCACCTCTTTTAAATGTTTGATATTCAATTTCAGATACATAGCATGGATTTGTATCCAGATGATCAAGATTCTTATGTTAATGGAGAAGGTAACACAGCTGGATTTGGGCAAAACAAAGTTCATTGTTGCTTTTGGCTTCCCTAGGGACTTCCATGTGTAGACATTCATTCTGCTGTCACCCAGTACACATCCTAATTTCATAACCGGTATTTGTCAATGCTTTTTCTAGTCAAAGGATTCAGCAACTGTACAAGTTACTAATTGGAATATGATCAGATTTTATCACAAAAGTGACTGTTTATTAAAGCTTTCTTTTCCCTTTCATAGGAAAAGGAAACCGTGCTATACAACATAAACTCAGTTCTTTCTTTTTGTTTAAATTTTCAGTCTTCAGGTATCAACATGAGGATAAAAGGGAGTCCATCATTCGATTGGAGCGATGTGCTCTATCTTCCATACAAAAAGCAGTTGCTTCAGGAGGTCCACTTGCAATTTTATATGGCCAGAATTCAAAGCATTATATCAGGAAGGATGAGGTGATCATTATTTGCAGATAGTCTAACTCAAGGGCTTGTAAGCATTATATGGAGCTACTTCCTTTTCTCAATACAATTGTCCTGTAATGGCGAAGTACATATCCAACTGGAATCGATGCTGTTATATCACGTCCATTAAATATCGGGACTAAGATAATCTGCTTTTTTGTGAATACTTAAAATTATTTTGCCCATTCAAACTTAGAACCTTTGATTTGAGTTATGAGTTATGCTATCTGATACCTGGAGCATCCTCTACATTTATTGCTTCGAGCAGCATAAAGCACTTGCAAACATGTCAAGTGGAGCATTTCTTCAATCTGATCTTAATGAGTCTATTTATTTGGAAATTTCATTTAACCTTGATATGCACTATGATTTCAAGAAACCCCAGGAAAGCATAGTGCAAGATTAAGCAATCTAGGGTGCGTAGGCAAAGAAAACAATCCCCTTGGCCACATTGTACAGGAAACTCTATTTAGCAATGAATTGTGTTGTTTGTTGCAGTATCATTGTCCTGTCTGCAGTTTGCTTTATTGTACCCATGCATGACATTGGAACTGTAAGCTTTTCGATGAAGTTGTTACATGTTCAGAGCAGTCGAATGTTTCATAGTATAGCTGATAATGTAATATTTACTGCCAGACAGACCTTCCTCACGGTACCAGACCAAGCTGTTAACTGTCAGAATAAACCAGATTCAACAGGTTATGACATGTTGAAGGACACATTTCTGGTGATGAAGTTTCTTACGCATATTAACAGATCAATTTCTACCATTGCCTTTTTTTAATATAAAGTTTTTGTTAGGTGCCACATGACCTTATTTGAACTTATTCCTTTTGACAGTTATCAGCTTACAAACTATATAATTGGTGGGATGTTAACTGTTGCGTACTAAGGTTCTAAAAAGTCCTAGGCTGCACTAGTTGGGAAACATTCTTATTTGCTGTAATGCTGTGTTAGCCTAGTGGGTATGCTTAATACAACTCCTTGTTGGCCTGTTGATTCTCACCTTTCTTTATATCAAATTGAGAAATGCTTCTGCTTCTCACTTCTCAGGTCGTACTTGGCAGGGAAACAGAGGATTTTCAGGTTGATATTGACTTGGGAAGAGGAGGAGGCACTAACAAAATATCTAGACGGCAGGTTGAGTAGTTTGGTCTATCTCATGCTTTTGACACACGCTTTTTCACTATTTTTCTAGCTTTCATATGCTCTTGGCACTTGTAAGCATGGGATAGACATTATTTTTTGATTACTTGAATGTGGTTGCTTGGTGTGATAATAGCTATTGGCTTATCGGTTATTGTCTTTACAGTTCATTTTTTTTAACATTTTTCTCGTAAAATCTCTGTTTAATGACAATCTGGTTGTTCCAATTGTTTGCCCTTCATGCTTTTCAACAGATGCTTGATGCTTTACAGAATCAAAGAATCAATTTCCTATATTCTTCTGTTTTATAGGTCCGTGTAGCTCTTAAACGTCTCTTCGCTCTCTAAGTCGTATCTGGAAATTTGGATGACTAAAATATTCACTTTACTCAGGCACTTATCAAGCTGGAGAGAGATGGTACTTTCTTTTTAAAGAATCTTGGAAGGAGTTCAATCTTTGTGAATGGGACAGCAGTTTCTGGTGGAAATCACATACAACTTACTACAAACTGCTTGATTGAGGTACCATCGTCCTTGGAATATGTTTTGGACTGCTTGAACTCATATTTGTAGGTCCCCTGTTGAGAATGGACGCTCTGGCCATGTATCAAAGTGCCGGCTTTCGCGAGTTTCACTGAAAGTTGTGCTTCCAATAATAATTAACAGGTGAAAGGGATGAAACTATCATTTGGAATAAACGCAAGATCTGTGAGGCACCACTTGGCGAAGCTCACCAAAGAAAGCCGAGGAGTAAATCGCACCTTTGAGTGGTCACCAGAGCGGTCCCCGACCAATATGGTTTGATGATGGGCAAGTTCATCTGCTTGTAACTTTTTTTATGAGAGGAGGAAATTTACTCTCTATTCGATACTTCCTTAGACAAGATGCCAAGATGACAGATGTATCTAGATCCCTTTGCCGTGAATGTGTAGCCATTTCAAAGCCAAAAGACAAAAGCAAAGAGAAATGGTCGAGGAACACTTCTCATTTTCTTTTCTTTTTTCCTTTTTCTTTCCTCTTCCTCGATGATCGCTGGCCTCAAGCGACGGCTGCCCATGATGGCCTTTATTTGAAAAAATCATAGTACTTCAAGCTTTTATTTTGAATTTTCTCTAAATATTATGGTCACACTCGTTTTTAGGCCTCGCGCATTTCCCCACTTTACATGGACATGCGGCGTTGGACCTACGGGTGGGAACGGGTGTTGGGAGAGGGGGAGAGAATGAGAATGGGCGGGCAGGATGTTTTGTGGGTGGTGGTAATTTGGGCAAATTCAAATGGGAGATGCGGTAGGGATGAAAATCGTTAAGTTTCGAAACGTGATGGGTATTCGATTTGAGAAGCAAAACCGATGTGCTCTTCGTGAGTGCACGAAATCGAAAGTCAAGAGCAGAGTCAAGGAAAAGCAGGGTATTTCTACAAAACACAGAAAAAATCATGGTACTTCAAGCTGTAGCTGTAGCTGTACCGAATGGAATTTGTCTGGACAGCAGTGCCTCGCATGATATATCCGATACACAGACAGCCAAGAATAGCTGTAGACGGGGACCCATGGTATTTGGCACTAGAGCCCTTTGTACTAAGAACATAACAGGCAAGACACGGCTCCATTAATTTTTTGTAAACGATACATGTGGTATTTTTACGAAAATATTTTTTAAATTGCTCATTTTTTTTTTCTCGCGAAACGAACGCAGCCATAATGTTACTCTAATTCCAATTATTGAAAAGTCTCAATGATGAGACTTGCTTTGAGTGTCCATGCAGTTTCCGGAGCGTTAGGTATTGGAATCAAGACTAACATACCTTGAAAGGATATTTGAGAAGTGGCTCGATTATAAGACGACCCCCCACTCAATCATTCGGCCTTTCTCCTTTTCTATTGTCACAGCCCACCAGAGAAGCGAGAGCAGGGTAAATGAAACGCAACGTAAAAGTGATTAGATATTTGCTTATGGCCAAAGTTGCCCCCACTGAAGCAACCTTCTCTCGAAAACACGCCATTTCTTATTATCGATCGGTGAAGAAGGGCCATGATTCGGCATGTGGTACGCGATCTGATCAATGACTGTTGCTAGGGTTGTTTGCCGTGGCGTTGCTAGGCCGGGAGAGCGCCACGCAAGATTTGAAAAAGTGAACGGTATGGATCGAAAAGGAGTTAAGACGTGAGGATCCGGTGAAGTTCTTTTGGCAAAAGGGGGAATAGCAATTTGCACTTTCTATAGCTGCTGAGTCCTCATGTCTAATGTTCAATCCCACGAGGTCGCCCCCGTCATATCCACTTCGGAAGGTTGGATCCAAAATACTAATACGAGTTCGAAATCGAGAAAAGAAGGAGCTCAAGCATCTCATAGCCCTATGGACATTGAAAAGAGCATGACCAAATTTCCTCCTCTGTTTCGTCCTTGGAGTTTCAATGTAGGAGGGAGTTACTGCTTTTGATGTTCCAGGAATGAGGGACCCGTCATGGGCCCAGTAGGTAAGCATAATCTCGTATCATTATGAATGAGAAAATTTAAGGTGGGTTACTGACTACTCTCGAGACAACTCGAACAGAACCTCTTCTTTTTTTGTTTTTTTTTTTTCCTAGTCCCAACTTTGAATTGAACCACCGCTCTATGAGCACTACCACCCTCTGTTTTTATTATTCTTCGTCTCCTCTCCTCGCTACAAGACAAACATATAAGTTCAAATCCTCCGTGGCAATTTGAACTTGAGGAGAACAGAGAGAGAGAGAGAGAGAGAGGGCTCTGACAGACTTTCCCGTGAGTCCACTCACATATAAAGATCACTGAGTTGAAGACATCTCTCTTTCTCTCTCTTTCTTCCTCTGCCTTTGCCATTGCCAATGCTGTTTCCCCACTTTGTAGTTTGTACTGTTTTTCTCGACACCCATTAAATTCTCACTCCCCACTCCATCCTATTCAATCGGACGGTCCAGAGCCGATCACTTCCCTCTCCTGTCGCCCCTCTCTCTGTGCTGCAAAAGCAGAGCACTCTTTGCCTTTTCTCTTTATCTTCTTCCTTGTGGTTGTGGAGCTTCGCAGCCGATCGCCCCTCGATTTGGCAAAATTTTGTTCGAAGGAAATGGGTGCTCAGCATTTCTCTCGACCTTCCGTGATCTTGCTCTTCCTGTCGACCCAACTGTCGCTCTTGCTCGGAGCAAGCGCGCGGACTTACTGGGGAGACACGGAGGTCCTGAGGCAGCTCAAGAGCGCGCTGGACCCCAGCTCCCTGAGTCCCGGCTCGTGCGTCGCCTCCTGGGACTTCGCCGCCGCCGCCGACCCCTGCGACGCCCTCTTCAGCGACAAGTTCACCTGCGGCTTCCGCTGCGACGCCACTGACGACTCGGGCGCCAGCCGACTCACCGAGCTCGCCCTCGACCAGGCCGGCTACTCGGGCCCCCTCGCCTCCGTCTCCTGGGACCTCCCTTACCTCCAGACCCTCGACCTCTCGGGCAACTACTTCACCGGACCCATCCCGGGCTCTCTCTCCAACCTGTCACGGCTGAGCCGACTCGCCCTGTCCCGCAACTCGCTCTCCGGCCCGATTCCCGACTCGGTCTCCTCCCTCTCTAACCTCGGGGAGCTCTACTTGGACAGCAACGCGCTCGAGGGCTCCATCCCCGCGAGCCTCGGCGCCCTCTCGAGTCTGAACCGGCTCGAGGTCCAATCCAACAAGCTCACCGGCGAGTTGCCGGCGGCTCTGAGCTCTCTCGGCAGCCTGCTCTACCTGGACGCGAGCGACAACGCAATCTCCGGCGAAGTCCCACGATCGCTCCCACCATCCCTCGTCCAATTCACGATGAGGAACAACGCCCTGGAGGGACAACTGGCCCCCGACACCCTCCAGCTCGCGAGCTCGCTCCAAGTCCTCGACCTGAGCCACAACAAGCTCGCCGGCCCGGTCCCCTCCGCTCTCTTCACACACCCGTCGCTCCAGCAACTGACGCTCTCCTCCAACGGCTTCGACTCCATACAATCCCCGATCTCTCTGTTCCCCCAGAGCGAGCTCATCGCAGTCGACCTGAGCAACAACCGGATCAGGGGGTCCCTCCCCGAGTTCATGCCGGGCATACCGAGGCTGTCGGCGCTGGCGCTAGAGAACAACGAGTTATCGGGGTTGATACCGACGGAGTACGCGCTGAGGGCGGTGGTGCCGGCGCAGGGGGCGGCGCGGCTGGAGAGGCTGCTGCTGGGTGGGAACTACCTGATGGGGCCGATACCGGGGCCGCTGCTGGGGCTGAGGGGGGGCGGCGAGGAGGAGGTGAGGGTGAGCTTGGCGGGGAACTGCCTGTACAGATGCCCGACCCGGTTCTTCTTCTGTCAGGGTGGTGATCAGCGGTCGGAGGCGGAGTGCAAGAGCTTCGGCCCTGTAATTCCTTGAACTCTGTGTACGTGTACGTCTACGTGGTCGGCGATAGTGTATAATATAATCCTATCGGTTTTTTGGTTCATCTCCGTTTTTGGGCGAAAAAGAAGAATAAGCAAAAAGTCTGGGGCCAAATTGGAAATAGGGAGAGAAAAATTAAGCGAAAATTACGCTAATCTCGGGATAAAAATTAAATTAAATGACTTGCGAAGATCTTGTGCGGTAATGCTGGTGTAATCATGAAAAGGAGAGACGCCTCTCTTTTTGTCACTTTCTGTCATTTCTGACGCGATACGAGGCGCGTCGGAGCACGCGCCGGTACGGACTTCTGTCCTGTTAATATATGTCCCTATCCTGGGCCCCACTCCGGCCTCCGGATTGATCCACGGCCCATCATGGTAAGAGCCCAATAACGTGTGGGCCCAATCATCCCCGAAAGCTGGCCCGGGGTCAATCCAAGCGCCTGTGCTCTGAGAGACCGTTTCACTTCCTGAAAATATGACTTACGGCGCGCACGGTGACACTTTGCTTCAAAAATCAACTTCTACCTTCTAGTTAGAAGTTAATTTTTCTACTTCTACTCAAGAAATTATTTTTTATCAAATAAATACATTTGGCCAAAATATTTTATGAAAAATTATTATGGGGCGGCCAAATCTTTTTTTTAAATTCTTTAAAATATTGTTTATTAAAATATTATTTAATTTTAAAAAATAAAAATGTATTATTTATTTTTTACTTCGACGGCCGGAGACAACTACTCGGTGGAGGCGGCCGGCGCGATGGTCGATAGTTGGTGGCGGGGGCGACAGGTTGGCGGCGATCGGGGCAAGCAAAGATAGGCGATTGGCAACGGTCGCGATCGGCGAAGGTTGGCGGTGGGCAATGGTCGGCGGTTGGCGACGACTAGCGGAGGTCAACGGTGGTTGGCGGCGTGGCGATCGGCAGTAGCAAGTGGCGATAGGTTGCGGCCGGCGGAGGTTGGCAGTGTTTGGCTATCGAGTGCGGTTGGCGGGTGGCGGGTGGCGGCCAAGGGAGGTCTACGGTGGGCCAAGGCGGGCGATGGTCGGCGTTTGGCGGTGGTCGTGGGTGGCGGTCGGGGATGGTCGCCGCAGCGGAGATTGGCGGAGATAGGTATAATCGAAAAGAGGATAAGAGCGTAATAAAAAGAGGATGAGATGAGAAGACTTCTTGAGTTTGAGAATCTATTTTTTTTTTTTAACTTATCAAATTGGGGAGAAAACAACTTCAAAAGTGAAAATCCACTTCAAAAGTAAAAATTTCTTTCAAAAGTAAAATTTTTTATCAAACGGATGTCTGTTTTTAGAAGTTACATTACCAAATGGATTTCTACTCTAGAAACACTTCGGAGCGTAAATCCACTTTCGAAAAATATTATCATACGCATCCTTAGCAAACGGTCATCAAACGATCCCTCACATTGAGCAAAAAAGAAAATCGTTGTATAATCTCCCGACAAACCGTTCTTTGCCATCATTGTAGAGCACGACACACACACACACACCCCATACCCCGCGGCCGCCCTCTTGGCTCGAGGTCGTTGAGCGCATCCCGAAGCTCTTTGCCTGAATTCGAGAGATCAGAATTTTTGCCCCGTCGAAGCGAACTTACGTTGATCCTAGACACTTGATGGGTTGGCGGGGTGGGGGGTGTGTGTGATGTGCCTAATTCGAAGGACGCGTTTGCTATGCATATGGGTTAAGGATGATGCATCCCGGTGCGATATCTCGACACGGTTCCTCCGGATTGGGATCGTCGCAAGCGCTCTTAAGAAAAATGGGGTTACTCCGACAACTCCGCTGAATGCAATGCAAGGCGAGATATAATCTTTACCTAGACAGTCTCATGGTTATGTGCTCTCGGATAATTCCGATATTGCAATTCGACATCCTGACTATGTCCCATCTACACCCTTCCGTTTATTCCAACATATGGTCTCCATCTCATCATTCCAAGGCCTCACGTAAATTTTGCTCAACCTCTGTCTTGGAACTCCCACGATGGATGTCGTATTAGGGGGCAAAAAAAAAAAAAACATTTGAAACAGGATAATAGTATCATCATGTTCTTGTGCTTCTGAAATACATCAAATTTAACGGCAATCGGTTTCAAAGTGGGTCAATTCTGAAATCAGAACCTAAACCATACTCATTATGCCTCGGTTATGAAAAAATGGATTAGGGAACCGAACCGGTTATACTTGAAACCGGCCGGAACCGAACTAGTCGGTTTCGTGCCAATCCCCGATTCTATCCGAGAACCAAGTTTGCTTTGTAATAATCCTATAACATGATATTAAAAAAATATTTTTTTTCCTTTGATTAGTAAGGTTTAATTAGTTGAGTGGTCTTGTGCGCCTATTTCAAGCCGTAGGTCGTGGGTTTTTTTCTCCCTAGTCACATCTCACTATTTTTTTTTTTGGTTTGTATAAGACCGGTTTTGTTCTTGGGTTGAATCCGCGATTCTAACATAAGAATCGAAACCAAATCATTTAGAGGCCGGTTCCGGGGTTCGAACTCAAAATTGGACCGTTTCTTCTCGGAACCGGTCGGATAAGGGCGGTTCGGTCTATTTCCCCATTTGAGCAAACCCAGTTGCTCACCTCTAATCAAAATGCACGTTAAAGTTGTATTTCAAGGAACCTATTTGGAGGACAAAACAAAAAAAAATTGTTAATAGGACTTCACGCCATAATATTGGAAACGAGAGTGCAATTATCTCGGACTTTCTTTATCATTGGACAATGAAAAAGCTCATCGTGTCAGGCAGGTAAACTACAAAGGATTTTTCAAAAAAAAAAAATGCAAAAAAATTTTGCTAGCATATCAGAATTTCGATATCCGCGAGAATAATAATATGCTTTTTTTTTATCAAATAATAATAATAATAAATTTTTAAAAGAGTGGAACCATGATAATCTTTAATTATTTGGTTTTTTTTTTTTTTTGTAATCTTTAGAACATATGGTTGATCTGTCCGAATTCATAAAGCAATCCCATTGACTTACTCGACCACAAAGTTTCCCACGTAACATCAGTGGTCAAGTGAACAGATTATGCAAAATCAAATCACACGAGACCAAGACGTAAGAAGAGAAGCAGCATGTGTTGACAATCGAGCACATCGGAGTATGTACCGCCGAGATTCATTCCCCAAATTCACCGCACCACCCTCTGCTTCGCAAATAATTGGGAACCAACCCTGTTGTGCGGATAAAGCAACAAAAAATGCTTGATGGTCCATCGATCACGATCACGATCACGACCCGCCTCGAGCTCACGAGGACCCGAACCCTTTTTCTCTCTCCCTCTCCCGGCCACCGCCGCGCAAGGATGAGGAAACCCGGCTTCCCTCGTAAACGGCAAAGGAAATTACACTGGACAATGTAGGCTAAGGTTCTGCTCCTCCTTGCACCAGCAAAACACAGCAGTCTATAGGTTTTGCTCCTCCCGGAGACGTCTCTTTGGTCATGGAAGCTCAAGATCCTCGTGACTCGTGAGGATGCTCGGGCAAATTGTAATGTCACCACCTAGTTTGTTTATTCACCAAGTCAAGCCCAGTTCCTCGAAACCTGAGTAAGACCCCACTTCGAATGCAGACAGAAACTACTGTCATCTGCTGTTAAAAATGGTTATGCTCTGGTCCTCCTCCTCCTCCTCCATTCTCCGTCTTCAGCGAGGGAATTCTTCTCCTCCTCCTCCTCCTCCTCCTCCTTCCAAGTCGTACCTAACACTCACGCTTTAGGCCAACATATGTTATTTTACTGGAATCCCGGCAGCGGGCTCGTGATTCTTGGCCAGAGCAGACGAAAAATGGCACTCTTGCTCAGCGCACTAGCCAATCTCACATGACACACACACACACACACATATATCTTCCACACCCTTTTTTACTCTCTGCTCGAAACGCTTCCAGATCTCCTTCCAAGATGCGTGCTTCGATCAGTCGCCCCAAGACGTTGCCGGTTCCGTTCCTTTTCGCGGCCTTGTTCGGCGCCCTTATCACCGTCGATTCGTGTCACCCTGCGGACCGAGGAGCGTTGCTCCACTTCAAGTCCCGGATCACGTCGGACCCTTCTAATCTCCTCCGGTCGTGGACTCCGTCGTCCGACTGCTGCTCCTCCTGGGCCGGCGTCGCGTGCGACCCTTCCTCCGGCCGGGTGGTGAATGTCTCGCGCTCGGGCCTGGCCTCGGGCGACGACGGCTTCCCGGTGGACACGTACATGTCCGGCTCGCTGTCCCCGTACTTGGGGAACTTGACCTCACTCCAGCTTCTCGATCTCAGCAATCTCAAGGACTTGCAAGGCCCGATCCCGCCAGAGCTCGGGAGGCTCTCGCGCCTCGCCCATCTCTTCCTCGACTCGAACAAGCTCGCAGGGCCGATCCCGGGGACTTTCCGGTACCTTCGCGTGCTGAACAAGCTGTATTTGAGCGATAACCGTGTTTCAGGATCCGTTCCTCCAGCTGTTTTCGGATCTTTGAGGTCACTCGTCGAATTAGGCCTGTCGGGAAACAGATTGTCTGGGAAAATCCCGTCTTCCATCGGGAAATTGGGAATGCTGATCAAGCTTGATCTTCATCAGAACAGATTCTCTGGTGGTATTCCTTCTGAGATTGGCAACCTCAAGAATCTCAAATATCTGGACATGTCCGAAAACCAACTAACCGGACCAATTCCTTATTCTATCGGCGAGCTTTCATCGCTGGTGTTGCTTTACCTTAACCGCAACAAGGTACACGGAAGCATCCCCTCTTCCATTTCGGGACTCGGGTCTTTAGTGTTCTGCCGGTTATCGGAAAACAAGTTGACAGGAAGAATACCGGCTTCCATTGGCAACCTTACCAAGATTCAACGACTGATCCTAGAGAACAACATGCTCGGTGGCAACTTGCCTTACACGATTGGCCACCTCTCGGCCCTCACCGACATTTTCTTCTCGAACAACCGTTTCGTGGGACGAATACCTTCGAGCTTTGGGAACCTACAGAGCCTCCAGAGCCTTGATCTATCGAGAAATCATATCTCTGGCCCGATCCCGACAGAGCTATCGAAATTGAAGAACCTGCAGAGCTTAGACCTTTCTGGCAATCCGCTGAGATTAGTGACCATACCGAGATGGTTTCAAGAAATGAGGCTCTTCAGTCTGCTTCTGGCAAAAACTGGGATCGAGGGCCCCCTTCCGAGGTGGTTATCGTCCTCGTCTCTGTCCACGCTGGATTTATCGAGAAACGCATTGACTGGGAAGCTGCCGCGATGGGTCGGAAACATGAGCAACCTTTCTTTTCTCAACTTATCAAACAACGGCTTGCACTCGCCGATTCCAAGTGAGTTCAAGAATCTTACCCTCCTAATGGACCTCGATCTCCATTCAAACAGGTTCACCGGCCGCCTTAACTCCGTGTTCCTGAAACGAGTCCAGAACCCTCTCGGGCATTTCAACTCCATCAATCTCTCGGACAACATGTTCCAAGGCCCGATCGATGAGGATGTCGGAGAGATGGAGGCAATGACCTCGATCACATCGTTGATTTTGTCCGACAACGTGCTGGGAGGATCTATACCAAAGTCCTTGGGGAAGTTGAGCCAGATCATGACATTGGAGCTTGTGAATGACGGGATATCAGGCAAAATACCAGTGGAACTTGGCAATGCCACGGCACTGAGTACACTTCGGCTTTCGCGGAATAAGTTGAGGGGCGGGATCCCGAAAGACGTGCTGAACTTGAAGGGACTCCAGGAGTTCGACGTTTCGGACAATTTGTTAGGTGGCAGAATCCCTCCTCATAAGGCCAGTATTCCCGCATCCGCCTTTTCGGGAAATCCAGGACTCTGTGGCGTCCCTCTTCCTCCTTGTAATCATCAATAGGTCATCCGTAGGAACGGTTTTTTTTTTTCTCGCTCTTTCAATAACGACGGTCCAACGGAAGCTCATGGGATACGTTCCACACCAACTGCTTTTGGAAGAGCTTAGTGAAATACACTGAGCATGCATTAACTGATGAAAAGAGCTGTAGCTTTTCCTTCTTCCTATGGTGTCCTAAAGATTGTATCAGTTCCTTTCATTTTGCATAATACCAGAACTCGCAGATGATGCTTTTGACGCGAATAAAATTCATACCGATCCCAATTCTGGGCATTCCACTAAAACCAGAATGGAGACACGGGCAAAGCATCAACATACATGACCAGCTCTACACTTGTCAGAAGCGATGTCTCTGGCGCATTTCTCTCTCGATTTCGTTCGCATTCTAGCGTCAACAGCTCAGGAAACGTGCCTGCTTTCGCGTATTGGATCAGACTCACATCACTTGTTACCAGTCCAAAATGCTTTCAGCTTCCTGCACTGTTCTTCAAGTGAAGCATGTCATTTAGCTGGTTGTTTTGCTGAGGCAGAACAGAACAGAATAGAATAGAATTAAAAAGGCCTTGAATTTAGCACCTTGCCAGTTTCGCGGCGCCAGAGTCCACCTCTAGTCAATTGTTAAATATATTTTAAATCGCCCCTTGTTCCCAGGAGCACCAGTGGTCTAGTGGTAGAATAGTACCCTGCCACGGTACAGACCCGGGTTCGATTCCCGGCTGGTGCAGTCTATTTTTACTCCTTCTTTTTTGCACAATGATATTAAATCAATTATACGAATTAAAAGTTGGAAAATGATGTTACATTCACACGTCGATAGAAAGTGTAAAGGTCGTTAATTATGTCTTCATTTTGTCAGGGAAACTTCGGCTACATGTTTCTTGGGCATGGGCCACTCTTTTTGAAACGTTGGCAGATCAATCAAGACGATTAGGGCCATTTTCATTATTTATCATGTCCCCTCCATGGGCGGGACCGAATGACCCGTTGACTCTTGCTAATCCGTTTTTCAACATTCACAAACGAACGGCTCGTGTGCAGCTGGTGTCGACTTTTCGGAGGAGCCGGCTCTTCTCAAGAACTCAGACTTCGGTTCGTCCGGCTACAGAAGCCGTCAATCGTGAGAATGCGAGATGCTTAATCGTCTCCTACCATCCTTTTTCCCGGTATCGAACGACAGACTTGCAAAGGTGCGTGGAGAACTCTATACACTAAGTCAAATCACGTACTTAAAAAACTCCTAAGCATGTTTGATGATCGGCGGAACGTAGGATTAGAAAGAAAGGAATTCGTCTCTCTCTCTCTCTTGTTTTGTCGCGCATGCATGAGCAATAATAACGCACGAAACGAGCGAGTGAATCTTAGAATAAGTTGGGCAAGTCCATGGCTATCGAATCATCGGACGACTCGAATGATGTCTCTTCTCGGTGGAGGGAGAGAGAGGGAATCATAGGAGTCGGGACATTTGGCGACAAAGGAAAAAAAAGAAGGCTGGACTTTAACCTCGGCCTGCATTGCTTTTCCCCGCCTTTTTTGCCCACTTTTGACAAGGGCCTGCAAAGTTTTGAGCATGCAAAACGTTGGAGGATGAGGAGGAGGAGGAGTGTTGACTGGGCAATTCTTAAATCTCATTAAGCATGTTTTGGACATTTAATTCCCTAATTTTACGTAAATGACATTGCTAAAATGTACAATTCTTCCATTCTCGACGTGTCTTCAAACACGATGTTTTATAGCTTGTAAATAACTTGATTAGTATTTCCGGGATGTTTGTTAACATGAGCTTTTTAATGATGCTGTTTTCGAGAAAGTGCTGCTATTCTTTTCGAACTCTATCTGTTGTACTTAGTTTTTTTTTTTAAAATTTTTTTTTGTCTTGTCTTGTCATGATGAAGTCAAATAATTCAGTAAAGGGCATTTATAATGTAGACATTTATTTTGCCAGCAGGCTAGCACGAGCTCATAATTAAAAGTTTACAAATGCAAGAGTTTTCAAAGATGGAAGAATAGGTGTGATATATATTAAATGCATGAACTAGGGCGGTCTTCCCACTAGTTGGGGCCCCAAACACAATGAATCTGAGCCGATTTTTAATGTGGCGGCAATTAAATTAAGAAGGAAAAGAAATGTAAACTAGTATATTATGAGCAAATAGTAGCATCCCAAAGAGAAAACGTGACAATCATAATCAAATTGGCGGTCCATTGATTATATATTTGGGCTCCATGTTTCGCGAAATTTGTTTCCCAAAAAAATAATTCCCTTGTATTTTGGCGCCTAGATCGTTTAAATAATTGAGCCAATTGATAATTGGTATTGAAAATAATTCATATTTAACAATTCATGAACGAGTTTTGAAAATATGACTAAATAATTGACATTTAGATAAAAAAACTCTATGTTGGCCATGAGAAACTCAACACCAATTCTCGGGTCCTTGGTAGCGAGCCCAAGACCACGATGTCCATGCCCGAGTCCCCGGTACTTGGGGCCGGGCCCACAAAGAGCCCAAGTGTGGAACACTTGTCGGGATTCTAGGCCGAGCCTTGGTAGACCCGAGACTTTGACCCGGGGCCGGGGATCCAAGCACTAGTACCGAGATCCTCGGTCCGACATTTGTAGACTTTGAGCCGACCTTCATGGACTCGGGATTGAGCGTCGAGGATCCAAGCATGGGCATCGGTGTTCTTGCTTGGCTTTCATGGATCTAGTCCTTGCCTTAATGGACGTGGACTAGAGCACCGAGGACCTAGGCAAGGGGCACCTAGGTCTCGAGACCTCGGTGCACGTGCCTCGATTCTCCAACTGTCCGTACCAAAGTTATTAGCGCTCAAATGGTGCATGTCTATTTAGGAAAATAAAAGCACATTTTCATTCCCAAAACGATGGAAAATAATTTTCAATTCATTTATAGATTTTAACTAAACACCGAAAAATAATTTTCATTTTCCTAAAAAATTATCTTCTTATCAAATATTTCCTATGAATTCCAATTTTTTCACAAAAACGAACAAGTCTTATCCAGCGAGTAGGCAGCTAGATTTTCACATGAGTCATAGGCTACTTAGACCTCACACGGGAAATCTTTTGTTAGTTTGAAGCATATAATTAGATTGGAAATACTTGATAATTTTTGTGAAAATGACAATGTTTGTGGGGCCGGTCTCTATGGGTCATATCATAATTATAATTATCGAAACAATATTTTGTCTTCAAAACTTATATCGTTAGTAAGCAAGTTAACAATATATAAAATATAATTCGGTATATAGTCTTTTGCGTGATTACATGTGAAAATAGAAAGAACGAACATGGCTATATTAAACAATCCCCGAGAGATACGATAATAATAACGCAGATATAAAAAGTAAAGGACAATAAGAGATGGTGTTAGGATTCATTTATTCGAGAGATTTCATATATTTTTTTAAGGATGTCCCATCACTCCGATTGAGGATAACGGATAACTCGAGTTTAACACGAGGTAAATGAAACGAAAAACCGACTAATAAAGATTGGGTTTAAATGTTTACTTAATGAATATTTATATAGGGTTAATCACGGACTTTCATAAGACTGAACAGACTTAGCGGGAAAGATACGCAATAAACTTAGCAAATCAGCGGCGAAGAATGCGTTACTTACGTGGGGAAAATTACCTTAAAGGAGTCAAAAGCGATGGCGCCTCAACCCCTCAAAAAAAAAAAAAATACCGAAAGAAGAAAAGTAAAAGAGCTATTGAGAAAAAAACCGATAAAGGGCGGCTATTCACTTTCTCTCCCTTGGGATATTCACCGCATGATTTTGTTGTCGCGACATGCGGTTCCTTGTCCAGCTCCGAAATCACGAGACCCTGAAAAGAATGGCATCGGTTTGTTTCAACGACAACAAAAGTAAAATTAAATGCTATCAAAAATAATTATTTATATCTTTTAAAATAATTAATTGATAAATTTTTTTAATTATATATTGATAATAATTTAAATTGAAATATTTTCGTGAATAATAAAAATATTTTTCGTTCATTTGTATTTTTGAGTGGCACATACGATTATTTTTTTTTTCAAAATCATTCATTTTTCGTGAAATGAAATGGAATTAGAAAGCTAAATAATTATGTGGACAAGGTCAAGGACTAGAGGCTTCATAAAGACACGGCCATGTTCTTTCTTCGTAGATGTCATGCATGTAAACGGTTGAGTTTAAATTTGTGGGAAAGTCAATAGACGACATGAGAAGGCATTACGTGTTGCGTTTTGGTTGACTTTTCTATTTAATTTTTAGTTAATAAGAAACACTCGAGAACCTTTCAAATAAACTGTGTAAAATATTTGAAGGCTCGAAAAGTATTTCACTGAATTTTATTCAAATTTTAGAGAGACGAAAGTAAACAAAAGTTAAAACCTGTCCAAACAAGTATTCATTCATTAAAGCTCGGAAAAATTTTCAAAAAAGGTTGAAGTCCTCTCATTTTCCCAAATAAGGGTTAAAGTGAACGCTCGTTTGAAATAAAGGCCTAAAATGCCATCATTTTTTTCAAACAAGGATATGAAGTGAACGTTGTTTCAAATAAAGGTCGAAGTGTTATAAAATTTCAAAAAGGGCATGATCTCAAGGGTATTTCGATCTTTTTCTATATTTATTTATTTTTTTAATTAAAATTTTCTTTTTCTATTTCTTTAAAATTTAACAAAACAATTATATAAAAAAAATCGTACAAAGGCCAGAGGCTGGTTGTAGCCCGACCGCCCTCCCTTGGGCCCACCGATGTGGCTGTTTTAAACCAAAAAAAGGAAAAAAAGAAAAAATAATAATCAAAATGAGAAATGAAGAAAATACCCTTTTAGGTCATGCCTTTTTTGAAACTCTATACCATTTCAGCCCTTATTTAAAACATATTATGTCACTTGAGCCAATTTAAGAAAATGAGATGATTTCGGTTTTTTTTTGGAATTTTCTCTTAAAGCTCACAAGTACGGATTTAATAATTCATCACGCAGTAAAAGGCGAATCCAATCGAACTCATTAACATAAATAATAAAGAGACATAAAAATAAGCATCTAATATTTTTTTTCGTGTATGATGCGAACAAATGACTGCAAATACATTTGATCGATGAATTACATCGATTCAATCAAGGACAATCGGTTTACGCCACCCGTGGAAAATGAACCAGAATTTGATCTTTCTTTCTGCAAAAGCAGAGTCATTTCTAAGAATCTTTCCGCAACGAATTCCCGAAACGAAAGCAACCCAACCCAACCCCTCTTTTTTCAAATATTCAAACGCTTTCAAATTCAAACAAAGAAAACGGACAGCGAAAACGAAAAAAACAAAGAAGAGTAAAAGAGGCAAAGGGCGAACCTCGTAATTTCAGAAGTAAAACAAGATCCGCAAGTATTTAATAGGAAGACCCGTTATCCATGATCCAACGTAGGAATGTACGAATCTAATACGAATTACAAATTGGAAACAACAGAGAGGGGAGAGAGAGGTTGAAACAAAGTTAAAAAATAGAAAGAAATCATTTGAGTCCGAGGCGGACTCTTTTCCCATCCCCCTTCCAATCAATGCTTCACCCAACCCAACCCCCATCTCTTTCCCCCATTCCTTCCCTCTCTCTCTCTCTTATCCTCGTCTTCTTGCTTCTCCATTCAAGGTAAGCCAAGGGGAGAAAGAAACGATTTTTGACTCCTCTGTTTCCTGAATCTGTCAATTGCATGCGAGTTTGCGGAAACCGGAGAGAAAAGTCTCGTCTTTTGGCCGGTTTTTGAATTGTGGGTTTTCTGGGTTTTCGTGTGTGCCCAGGTCGAGAGGGAAATGGAGTGCGTCGAGGCCGCTCTGAAGACGAGTTTCAGGACGGAAATGGCCGCGAGACCGTTCGTTTCGGATGAGATTGTGTGGCCCGCCGCCAATAATTCGCAGAACGCCTCGTCGTCCGACGACTTTCTCGTGGACGACCTCCTCGACTTCTCGAACGACGAAGGCTTAGTCCAAGCGCAAGAGCAGGAAGGGGAAGAGCGAAACCCAAAAGAGCAGGAGGAGGAGGAGAAGGAGAAGCGGTGAAATTAGTTTCCTCTGCTTCCTGCTCAGCTGAAGGGCGTTTTTCAGCCGAAAAAGAGGAACTTGGGCCTTTGCCCGCCAGTGAACTCAGCGTTCCGGTAACAATCACAATCCTCTGTCGTTGTCCAAAAATGGGTTCTTCATTTTCCCTTTTTCTTTTGCTTGGGTTTTTCTCTGAAGTGGTCAATGGTTGATGAGCCAAAGTTGTAATTTTTTTGCAGGATGATGATTTGGCTGACCTTGAATGGCTGTCCCATTTTGTAGACGATTCCTTCACCGAATTCTCCTCTCCGTTTCCCGCCGCGTTCCCGGCGGAGAAGCCTCGGAATCCGCAAAATCACCAGAACCGGTCCGGACCAGAAGCTCCGGGTTTGGGGAAGCCTCATTTGGCGACTCCCGCTCAGGCCAAATCCAGGAGGAGCAAACGCGCGAGAACAGGCGGTCGGGTCTGGTCCCTCGGGTCGCCGTCCCTGACCGACGCTTCCTCGAGCAGCTGCTCTTCGTCGTCGACGAGCTCCAATTCGCCGGCGGGTAACTGGCTCGTTTGCGCGACCCACCCGGTCCAGAGCTTAGAGCCGCTCGAGAATGTGATCTACTTGGAGTCGAAACTGCCGGCGAAGAAGCAGAAGAGGCCGGCCCAGCAGGCGTCTGGCCCAGCCCAGCCGACGCGGCGGTGCAGCCACTGCGGCGTGCAGAAGACGCCGCAGTGGAGAGCCGGCCCGCTCGGCGCGAAGACCCTCTGCAACGCCTGCGGAGTCCGGTTCAAGTCGGGCCGTCTGTTTCCCGAGTATAGGCCCGCTTGTAGCCCGACCTTCTCGAGCGAGATGCACTCGAACCACCACAGGAAAGTGCTGGAGATGCGGCGGAAGAAGGAGGTGCTGGGTCCAACCGGGTCCGCTCAGGCTGTCCCCAGCTTTTGAAATTTTCCCCTTGCACCGCTCGAGTCAATAGTTGAGAAGAATGGACCGGTTCGGTCCGGTCCCCTAGGTCCCCCACCGGAGAGAGTTAGGTCCGTCGGTATTCACTAGAATGCATTAATTTCCGTGGACGAACGCGTTAGATTAGGTCCAGGGCATGAAGGGAGAGTGACTCATTAGTGTACCTTCTTTCTTTCACTAATTTTCAGATTAAGAAGCTTTTAATTAGATTTGTCCTTTTTCTGCTCATCAATTTGATTTTGCATATCTATCTATCTATAATTATAGGTGACATTATCTAACTTCTTGTTTCCAACAATGGTAGTGAATACTAGCTTCAGCAATGTCAACCAGTCGATTGACCAATGAAACTGCGAATGAACAACATGCCCGATTCGTCGAACTAATAAAATAGACAGCGGTGTGGATTAGACGCGGTCACAACTCGTTTTGTCACTTCAATATTCAGTACTATTAATGGGCACGTTAGGCTGAGCATGAAATTGGTAGCGGAATCGGATTTTTGGTTCGGATCAGATCATATTCGATTCGGGTCAAAGCATATGCACATCTTATCGGTGTGGTTCGATATTGGGTTTTTAGAAAACGTGAACCGTTGACACCCCGGCGGTGGCAGCGGTGGAGTGTCTGAGGTCGAATGCTTTGAGGGAAGGTGGAGTGTCTGAGCTCGAATGCTTTGAAGGAAAGGAAAGGCGATGGAGGTAGATATCTTGGTGGTTTGTGAAATATCTCGATGTGGACAATGTATTGATCTTGGTTTCTCGTGTGAAGGAAGGTGGACCACCCGTCTCTTGTCCTAATTTGGGCGTTGGGTTGTCAAACTTTTGAAAGTTAATCACCTTCATTGGCTATATATGCTAATATGGTGGGAAATCAAGGTGCTTGTTAATCAAGATAGCGGGGAAATTAGCAGTATTCAATTTGTGGTAGTCAAGATTATTAGACATCCCAAAGTGTTACTTATTTTTTTTCTATTCCGTTCCAGAGAAAAGATGAACGTATTTCGATCTCTATAAAAAAAGATTATTACACGCATCTTCAACAAACAATGCGTTTTGCACTAAGATGAGACACTTTCTTATCGGATCTTGACATGATTAGAATGGGTTGGTCGTGATTTTGAGATTATTTCCAATTCAATGCGATTTGAGATTCATTAGCAATGTTTGATAACCAAGATACATGCATGCATTTTTAGATGCATTACTCCTCATTCATATAAACTTACCAAGGGTTGAGCATTGTCCAAATATCCTTGAAACAAATTATGAAAATTCATACACTTTATAAATTTGTAAATGATATATTCTGCTTAGAGAATTTTTTTATATAAAAAACGTGCTTCTATGGTGAGGATGACGACCCGGAAAGGCGTACGACATTATTTTAAAGTTTGGCCCAATATGTAATAAAGTCCTAAACATTTTAATTTGTGCAACCAGATCCTAAACTTTTGGTTCTTGGCCTTTTGGTTTTTGTCCAATTTTGTGTTTTTACTCTCTTTTGTTTTCGCGGATTTTCATTTTTAACTTTTGATTCTTTCAGACGTGACGTCACATCGGCACCATATCAGTGCAAAGCGCGGTACAAGAACTTTAAAAAAAAAAAGTCACATTGGAATATGGATGTCATGTCAAACAATTTTGTCTGTGAGTTCACCAAGAGGATTATTTTGCACCCAATAAAAAAAGGTTTGGGATTTGATTATATCGATTTTTTTTTTTGGTCAGATGATTATACCAATTTAGTAATTACAAGATTTGGTTGCATATTGAGACAAATGTTTACCACTGATAATCCGATTTCCTTGTTTAAGGATTAACAACTTTTCAGAATTCAGAAGAAAAAGAGAAACGAATATTGGTTACATAAATAAAAATAAACTACGGTAAATTTACACTTTTAACCACATTAAGACATCCTAATCATCGTCCACACAGCTCGTATACTAGAAAGAGAACCAATATGACAACTTTGGTTGTAGAACAGCACATTGTGTGGTCAGGCACCTCGAAATCTTGGATGACATAATTTAAAAATGGATGGTGGATATAAACCGACGGAAATCACAAGAGATATCAATCGTGAGATAAGGACCAACGATCTTCAAAATTTAATGCTCCGATGAAAAATGAAAAATTTTAAAAATATTTTTCAATAAATGATCGCTTGTATTGCATGAAATAAATAATTAATAAAAATTATATTTTTTTACTTATAATAATTTATATCTAAATGTGGTCGTGGATTAGGAAAATAGTTTTTGTAATAAATATAAATAATTATTTTTTTAAAAAAATTTTTTTAAATTATTTATTTTCTGTTAAACAAATGAAACGCAAAGAATTTCCTTGCTGCCTTCATCCGCTTCGAGGGCGACCACTAATGTCAGCCATCAGTTCACTGCTCATTCCCTGTCTCGGCACAATATATACATTGAATCACTATGCTACAATCAAATTGCTTGAGCCACTCGAGTTTTGTGGCATTAACTTATGTCGCCTCATGGTATGCTGAATTATCCACATCGAATAGTTGTCTTCCCTGAATTTCAGGGCGAAAAAGAGATTTGATCCGTCTTAATCTTAAATGGTAAAACATGTGTCGTGACTATATCTCGAGTTTGAACCCATTGGACAAAACCCGATCCCGACTTAAACCGTACGGAAGCCCGACAATGAAAACAGAAAAGTAAGTTTACCGAGTCATTTACCGAGCAAGTTCGGACTTCGATTTCGATAACTTGGAAAGATTTTATCGGCTACAAATGTTTGCTCCGTGTTGTCGAAATATCCAACACGCTCGACAATGGGTGTTATATGTTCTTAATATTAATATGGTCTTCCTCCATCTATCAATTTAAGATTTTGATTTGGACATTCTAATGTGTTATTATACTAGGTTTTTACTCTTTTCACGTGTGTGTCTACCTCGATAGTCAAATTTCCACGTGCGATTACTAATCCCGCTTGCACGTGAGAAGGGACATTGAAATTTCTCATATCGCATGAAAATTGCATTAGATGTAGACCTGTCAAAATTGGGTCATATACCCATTTCTAAACTCGCATTTGATGGGTTGGGTTGCTATATGGACTAATAATATTCAATAAATGAGTCATAAATGTGTTTAAGTTGGAGAATCACAAAATAATATGGGTTCTAAATGAGTTCACGATTTACTTACATCTTATTGGGATGTGATTCATACTCCCAATCGACAAGAAAAAAATAAGGGTTCCAGTTGAAGGGGCGGGGGTCCGGGAGAGCTGCCTTGGATAGGGGTCTCAAGAGGCAGTGCCTCCTGGATACTATACGGCTTTTATAGTTTAGACTCATATTTTTTTATTATTAATAGTTTGGGTTTGGACCCATGAATAGCTACTTATTATATAATATATCTTTCTTTTATAATTGATCGATGTAAAGAGAGGTAGGATATATTACTTATAGTAAAATCCTCTTTGGATGTAACCATAATTTGAGGGTGAATTAAGATAAAATCTTGTGTTATGATTTCTCTTTCTCGTTTTTATGCTTTACTTCGTTGTGATTGTGCGTCGAATCCTAATAGACCCAACTCACTTTTATGACTCTCTTGTCACTCTCTGCATCGCACACTCCGTGCTCTCATCTCACTTTGGTTATGGTCTTTTTTAGATTGGGTTATATATATAAATGTTTTAGCAATATGGGTCGATGTGTGTATGAGTATGAGTCACTAAATTTGTATTGCATAAAAATAATTCAAAACAGATTAAATAAGTTAATTTAGATGGGCTTATTTATGAACCGACTCAACCCACTATTCCAAATCAAGGGAAAAAACTACTCGTTTAACGGGTCTACATACTTCGACCCCAAAAAAAAAAAAACCGGTCTATATACATGTAATCTTCCTCAACTTATCACCGTACCAACATTTACCGTCCAAATCGAGGGATGATGTGGGAAAATGGATGGGCGGTTGTTCACAAGATATGCTTTCGCATGGCTTTATTGGATACATCAGGTCTCAACCAACTTCGAGCTACCCAAAAGGTACATAATATATATAAGAAAACGTGCATAAGAAATTCCGTTGGCACGTAAAATTCCAATGCGACAATCCCTATTTTAAAGGAAAAAAAAAAAAAAAAAAAAGCTCGTTTCGTGGCTTTCACGTGACGGCTGTATCGCATCCGTCCCAACAACTCTCGATCCTTCGTGGCTTCTTCGAGAGATATCGCATGTCGTGAAACCAATTTGGTCAGAAGCTTAAGTTGTCACTAAGCTAAATTCAATATATATGTATATGTGTGTGTGTGACTATATCGTGATGTTGATGCTCTATCATCAAATGAATAACGAGGGGTCGCCAAACGATCAACTAAACAGCACATAGCATAGTAATTTCGAGGACGTTAGATGGGTCGAACTTGTAATCTGGACTTTGATATCATGTTAGGCAGCAGCATAACCGTGATAAACATTGGTCCTAGCGCAATATGTTATGTCAAGTAATATACAATTCTTGCGCGTAGAAATCCTTCGATAGAGCCTTTTTGTGATTATGGGTCGAGCCCGTAAACGACTAAAGCCCACAAAAGGGGGTGACTCACGCGAGAATCTTTTATCGAACTTAATCCGTTCGTTTTCCGAAAAGGGGTTCGGGTCGATTTTGGACAGAGAGTGTCAAATGCAAGGTGCATGTCTTTATTAACACAAAAGGGCGTGTTACGGACTCTCGATGAGTTCAACAACCCGGTCGCACGCAGATAGTTAAGACGTGTAGTAAACTTCAACACGACTACGGAATTAAATCGACATGGTCGGACATAATCGTAGGACACAATACTGGAATTGAATCGACAAAGACCTGGACAGTGGATTATAGGACACAATACCGGAATTGAATCGACGGTGCTTGAACAAGATGGATGAAAGGTACAACACCGAATCGAATCGATGGAACCGAACCTAGTGAGCAGGCATCGGAATCTAATCAACGACACTCAACTCCGGATATGAAACTCGCCGGAATTGAATCGACGATGGGATTCTGGAAAGTTATAATTACGCTAGACTAAAGGCTAAGAGCTAAGAGCTAGTTTGAAAAGATATGTGTTCGTGTGTGTTTTGTCTGTTCTTTGTGTGTCTTCGCTATGGGATATATATAGGTAGACTCTTGGTAACCGTCGATCGGTTACTTCCTTCGGACCCCCACGTTCTATCTTTCTCCACAAGTCACGTTGATTACTCTTTCAACGGTTTCTTGATCTTCGCGCTCTTTTCTTTTCGTCTCGTGGGATTTACCGCCACTCTTTGGTAACTCGCTCTAATTGTGACTTTTCTCGCGCGCTTTTCTTGTTACGGAAGGAAATGGCGCCATAATTTATCCTAACACGTGGCACCTGCTTGATCAATGTGTGCCTTACCTCGGTGTTCTCCCCGTAGGCGATTGACGCCTCCTCACGTGTTTGTCACGAGGCCTCTCGGGATTTTTTTTTAGGTGTCAACAACAATGTACATTGGACGCTTCGTAGTACGAGAATTGAAAGATACTTAAATTGCGTAAAAGTAAAGGTAAAGATAAATTTACGAGAACGTTGACTCCTTTGGTTGATCGGTGAAAGTTTGCAAAGAGTACCATGTGGCTATTTAAAACTCACAAACGACGATTACAAATGGAGATTAATAAATGCAAATAATTAAATAATTTTCTATCCTCCTATTATCTAGCAACACTTGATCCCGAAAATATTGCTACTCATCGGTTAATACGTTAATATTAGTGTCCATGACTTCTGCTGCCCACCAAAATTTGCTACTATCGACTAAGTCTATCACTTGTTGATTATAACAAAAAAAAATCATTTTTGGGTGTCAACAATAAGCCAAGCGACACGATCCACGTATTATAGACCATGATCATGCGATTAGCCATGCTACTCTTGGTAAGAAATGTCTAAAAATTCTTAAACTTATTGTACAACGATCAATTCGGTCATAAACGTTTCAACTGTGCCAATTTAGTCATAATTCTTTTGACAAGTTACCAATATAGTCCTAAACTTTTCAATTGTGTCAAGTTAGTCCCAATCCATTTGAAGTTGTTGCCAATTTAATCATAAGCCTATTATTCGGATAATTGATTGAAAGGACGACATTGACAAATTATAAGAAGGTTTACAAATAGTCAAAATATTTTGAACTAAATTGGCAAATACTCAAAAGGGTTGGACTAAATTAAGACTTTTTGGACAATTTTCTCGCTACTCTTGCAAACTTGTTTGAGGATTTCACTAAGGAAAGTTTTTAGGTCTCAAACATGTGAATTTGAAGTGACTTTTACCCTCGATTAGATCACTACTCTCTTCTCTCTTCTTATTAGCTTTTGAGATTCGACTTTACCAAATGCCAAATATCTAAAAATCTTTTCAAAGCGTATAAACAATGCAATATGAAAAATCTATTTTCCACAGTTCTGCAAGGACTCCAGATGCCATTTCTTTTGTTTTCAAAATCTCGAAGAGGAAACAAAAGTGTTTTGACCCCCCACAATTCCCTTAAATTTGCTAAAACCTCCCCATAACCACGACGCGAAGTTATCTCTCGAGTAAAACCAGACGTTTTGAGCAGCCGGTCTCCGGACCGGATTCGATGGCTCTCCATACTACTTATATAGTCTAATTATAAGAGACACATTATTCTGTCCGATGACTTTGTTGGAATTAGGATTGCGCTATTCTTAATTGTGTTTTGCCCGGGAAAGACGGATATGCATGTGTCGGCTCTCGATTTTCTCTCTCTCCCTCCGTCTCGATTAAGTGTTACTCGCGGAGCATCGACAATTTGAGCAGTGGTGATTGTACCAAACTCCACCAAAATTAACCTTTTATTTTCATTGGCCATTATCTAAAAAAATAACATATTTTTTTTTTAGGTATTGCTCAAATGACGAAATAAACATTTTTTGACTTGGGATGCAGACTCATAATGTGCCTTTGCCTTTACGTTTCTTTCCCGGCATGCCACCGATTTTGTGGGCCTGCCTTTCTGTTTTGGTCTTGGGGTAGGACATTGATGTAGGACAAGATCAGAGCATTGCCTTTTGCGTTTGATTTTGCTTTATGGGACACTGCCTCTAATTAGAGAGAAAATGGTGGCCGGGCCGGCCGCTCCACGTCGCCGTGGGGCCAGACCATTTGGCAACCGACACGTGGTGTCACGTGGCGCTTGTCTCATCTTTTTTCGAAAAAGTAATTCGACGGACGAAGTTTCTCTCCCTCTTTCTCTCACGCAACTTTTGTCGCAGAAACGGAGCGACCTCCATTTTTGTTCTCTCTCTCTCTCTCTCTCTCGCTCATGTTCTTTGATGGACCACGACGAGGACAGCAATGTCGGACATAAGCAGTTCCGCCTCCAAGAAGCCGCGGATCTCCGACGAGAAAGAGAAGTTGCATTTAGAGGAAGATGAACACTGGATAGAGAGAGAGAAAAAGAGGGAGAGAGGCTTCGTCCGTGGGATCCATTGGCGCCACGTGGCGTCACGTGTCGGTTGCTGAGTGATCTGGCCCCATGGTGATGTGAAGGGGCAGGTCCACCCAATATTTTCTCCAAATCACTTGTGATGTTTCAAGAGAGCCACCAAGATGGACGGCTATTCTGAACAGACTTGTGCTGACCAAAAGTTTCGTAAATTAACTAGCAAACGTATCGTAAGTTCAAAGATCCGTTATGGAAGTACAAACAAATCCTTAAAATTTCAAGTAGTGCAATAGTTGGAATTTAACATCGAGAAATCTTACTAATCTTTATCGATGTTCGTTGAGGAATTGCCCAAGAACTTTGTTGAATCACCGATGCGTTCTCCACGAATCTTCAAACTCACGACGATCCGAATACAATCACATGCGGAAAGTATTCTTGTTTCACAACATAAGTGCTGATCAATTCACAAAGTAATGAAGCTTTTGCCTTTTAGTGTTTTACCGTTCTTGTTTGAGAGAAAAAGAGGAAGTTGAAAAAGTGTACGTTCGTTATCTCTTCTTATTCAAACGTCTGTTATCTCCCTCGTGCCCCTTCATATCTTATTTATAAGAAGATAAGCAGGCAACATTTCGAAAAATGTAACTATTCATGGGGTCCTTTCAAACGGTGCCTCATATATGCACCCGTTCATGAAATAGATCCATTCGAGATATTATTTCAAACACACCTCTTCATGGACGCACCAAATACACCATTTCATGGATATATTATTACATCTCCCACCCGAACATGAAGGGGTTGTTAATTTTCTATCAATAATATAATGCAATTAACATCGTCTACTTTAGAATCAATTCATACTTGCAAATACGCCGTGCGACCGGTAAGTGCACCTGCACTTGGGAGCTCGGTTATGCATCCGTTAGGAATATATAACAGCTACAACCCTAAAAGGAAAAAAATAATGTCTCACAAGTACACCGGACATATTTTGTTACATCGGTTCAAATATGTCTATCCTTTAAAGGCTATACTTGACTATTCTTAATTCATCATGTATTTAGAATTATATCCGCACATACAATAGGAGATATAATTGGTCGACCCGGTAAATACATGTGAAAGATGAAAAACAACAATAGCATTCCTTCACACTCCTGTCTCTCTCCATTTCGGAAGAAGCGCTTCCCTAGACACGTCTCATAAAAGCCATATTAATTTTCATAACCGCCGATAACATACTAAAGCAGCCACATTGATCCGTTACTTTAAGAACATAGTCGAAGTAACATATGGTACAAATTAAGGTAATTAATTCATAAATTACTTCAAGGACTCACATGATGAGTGAGTAGGGATAATTATACTCATCTCCCTTATTGGTCGAATAAATCACATGTAGTATGAATTACATGCTATAGTGGTTTTCTCTTTTTCACAAGAGCGTATGTCTTTTGTTAAATATATCCATTATACGGATCTTAGCTTAAACATAGTCACATGTTTTTCATGTATGTATGTTTAATTTCGAGTGCTATATCAGCCCGCTCTCTACAAGACCCAATTAAGCACTCGCATCCGGCTTCCATCAAGCATACATGATTGTAGGAGTATCATGTTTGGTCTCATTATATATAAACCATAGACCTCATCTTGATTGCAATCAAGGCGACATAAATATATTATGTGCCGAATTTAGTCTTCCAACATCTTTCGTACATACCGTCTTATCTCAACTCGCTTACTACAACGCTTGAAGTGATTGCTCGTATGAGTGAGTCAATCATTGCCTTATGACATACCTTTCAATAATATATGTGTGTTTGTGCTAGTTTCATAACAAATTGTACTAGAGAATGAAACATCAACTTTTTTAATAATAAGTACAATACATATACTTAATGTAACAATCCTCAACAATATTACATATCATATTCTAGGCAGCCCTAGAGACATCCCGTGTGTTAAGAACACGTCTCTAGGAATAGCTTTAGTGAATGGATCAGCAACCATCTTGTTCCTAGAAATATATTATAGGACCACTTGCTTATACGCTATCACATCCCCGATGAAGTTATTTTTTATGTCAATATGCTTCGTCCTACCATGATACTTGGGATCTTTCATAGACAATGACTACTTGCCTATCACAATAAACCGTTATCGATCTTAGAATAACGGTGACTATGACTAAATTTTCAAAGAAACGTTTTAGTCATACTCGCTTCTTGCTCTGCAACAAAGCATGCAATAAATTCTGCCTCCATTGTAGATAGAGCTATGCATGTTTGTTTCTTGCTACTCTAAGAAATCGCACCTTCATTAAGTAAGAACGCATATCTAGATGTCGACTTGCGCTCATCAAAGTCTCTTCCCTAATCAGCATTGGAGTAACCAATTAAGCGTAAATCACCCCCTTGATAACAAAGTCGATAGTCCATTATGCCTTTCAAGTATCTCGGGATTCTCCCGATTGCTTTCCAATGCTCTTGGCTAGGATTTTGGTGGTAGCGACTCACTATCCCCACGACATTATATATGTCGGGTCGAGTACACATCATAACATACATTAAACTCCGATAGCACTAAAGCAAGGAACAATCTCCATTTCTTTCTTTTCTTTTGAAGTCTTAGGACACATCTCGGAACTCGGGCGTTCGCCTTGCATGATAAGGGTATCAATGGGATTACAATGCTGCATATTGAATCGTTCGAGAATCTTTTTAATATAAGACTCTTGAGATAGAGCAAGAAGGTGTACGTGGACGATCTCTTTTTATCTTAACTCCCAAAATATAAGCAACTTCTCCCATGTCCTTCATTTCAAAAGTGGAGGACAACCATTCTTTTATGGTGATAACTAGACTCTTATCATTCCCGGCTAATGAATATCATTCACATAGAGTGATAAAATCACAAGTTTATCCTCGGATCATTTGACATACACACAAGTGATCTTCTTCGATCATCATAAACCCAAAAGAAGTTATGGCTTGATGAAAATGAAGGTACCACTTGTCCGGATGATTGCTTAAGGCCATATATCGAATGATGAAGCTTGCAAACTTTTCGCTCTTGGCCTTTAGTCGTGAAACCTATTGGTTGCTTCATATAGATTTCTTCATCTAGTTCTCCATTGAGAAATGTTGTCTTTACATCCATTTGATGTAATTCTAAGTCTAAATTTGCAACTATAGCTAGGTAAGGCATATGAAGGCAAACCTCACAACTGGTGAAAAAGTTTCCACATAGTTTATACTTTCTTATTGAGTATAGCTTTTCGCCACAAGGCGATCCTTATACTTTTCAATGGATTCATCCGCCCTACGCTTGATCTTGAAAATCCATTTATTTCCAATTGCTTTGCGTCTGGATGGTAGATCAACCAAGTCCCAAACATGGTTTCTTCTCATAGACTCCATTTTATCTTCCAAAGTATTTTTCCATTCTTCTTTGTCGAAGATGAGAAAGCCTTTTCAATCTGTCTTAGGCTCGCATCGTCTTGTGAAGCAACCATAAATGCTTGCCCTTTAATCTCAAAACGACGACGAGGAATGCTTGTATGATTACTTTTACGTAACTAAAGTCCTTGTAATTTCAGTTCACTAGACGATGCAACACTCCCACTAGGTCCAAGTATGTTGAGGTAAATCATTATTTTCATCATCAACATTAGTGGGTGTGTTATCCGGATTTTTCATCTCATATAGTTGTAAATCCTTATCGATTTCACCTCTACTAGGAAAATCGTTCTCCAAGAACGTGACATTTCGTGATTCCATTTTAGTCACACTTCCATCAGCCTATTTACCCATGAGCATATACCCTTTGGAGTGCTCGAGTATCTAATAAAGATACATTTTTTTTCCTCTAGGACCAAATTTTTCATATTTATGGGAAAAGTCATGAACATATCCTGTGCACCCCTAAGGTTGCGGTCCGGTTAAATCTGGTTTTCTACCAGTCCATAATTCATAAGGAGTGAAAGTGACCGACTTAGAAGGCACACGGTTAAGTATATATGCAACGGTTAATAACGCATCTCCCCCGAATGAGATCGGTAAATTTGCTTGTGCCATCATAGACCTAACCATTTCTAATAGGGTTCTATTCCTTCTCTCAGCAACCTCATTTTGTTGCGGGGTATAAGAAATAGTCAATTGCCTTTTGATACCCTTTTCATCACAAAGAGCCTTGAATTGCTCAGATAGATACTCACGTTTGCGATCGGTTCTTAATGTTTTTATTGTTTTGTTTAAGCGATTCTCTATTAAACTTACATCGTCTAAAGCAATCAAATGCTTCGACTTATGAGAGATCGGAAAAACATAATCGAAGCACGTGAAGTCATCTATAAATGTGATGAAATATGAGGCTCCATGCCTCGCCCTCACATTCAATGGACCACAAATATCGGAATGTACTAATTGCAAACGAAATTCAACTATGATTTCTTTACCAAATGATTTTCTAGTTATTTTTCCTACTAGACAATGTTCACATGTGGATCAATCGATATTAGAGAGTGACCCTAAAAGGCCTTCTCTAGCCAATCTTTTCATTCTATCTAGCCCAATAGGACCCAATCTAGCATGCCAAATATTTGCATCAATAGTCACATTGTGAGAAGATGCAATTAAAAAAAAATCATTTACATTAACATTGTACATATTGTTGTCAATGTCTAAAACCATAAAACCATTCAAGTACATAACCATAACCATAACCATAATAAGTTGTTCCAAACTTAATGTCAATACAATCACCATGAAAATTTAAAACATAACCTAAGCCTAGAAAAACAACTATAGAGACCAAATTTCACCGAATATCGGGAGCATAGAGGACTTCATGTAGGAACAGAGTTCGACCACCATGTAAATTTAATTTACATGTGCCAACACCCTTCACTTCAATTTTGGAGTTATTTCCAACATATATCCATCTTTTTCCTAGTGGTATCCAACGATACTCTACAAATGCTCCTCGGTCTCTAGTTACATGGTCGTGGCTCCCGAGTCTATAGTCCACATATGATGTGATTCAGCAAGTATTATAATGCTAGAAACAAAATCATTACTTAAAGTAATGGAGTAATCTGTTACCATCTTTGACTCAGTGTATTCACGAGTGAAATGACCCATCTTGCGATAATTGTAATAGATCATTTTGGCCTTGTCCTTCTTCCCATGACGCTTCTTGCCTCGGAGGGTTTTGGCTTTTTTGAATGCCTGATGAGTCTCCTTCCCTTTGTTGTTGAACTTATAGTTCCTTTTGGCACTTAAAATCGATGCTTTGCATGAACTAGTTTCAAGAACATAAGCATGCGTAGAAGATTTAGCAACCTCTAGGCGCTCATCCTCTAACTTCAAATGACGCGCTATATCATCAAAAGTTGTGATATTCTTATTATGCGTCATGTTGATTTTCATATGCTCCCAACTTTCGGGAAGAGACCTAATAACAACCTGAACTTGTTGTTCATTAGTTAGCATATGGCTTTCTTGTCTTGAGCTCTCATATCATGTTTGACATCTCTCGAAGATGTTGCCTCATATTTTGATTTTGGCGCTTTCGAAAGTTGTCAAATTTAATAGTGAGACTCCTTAATTTAGTAGAAGACTTACTTCCAAACTTTTCTTTTAGAGCAGTCCAAATTTCTTGAGCATTTTCAAGTTTTTCAAACTCACACATGAGATCATCTCGCATACGGCTCGGCAACGTGATGCGAGCAATGCTATGTTTCTTTTTCCAAACTTGATAAGCTTCTAGATCTCTTACGTGTTAAGCAGAATTTCCTTGCTCAAGTTGATTCATGGTGTGGTTGAGGGTTTCCAAAACCTCTTGCTCTTCAAGGATATACTTGAATCTTTCGTTGCTAAATATCATAATTGTCACCGTTCAGTTTTTCACCCTTATTGAGGTCAACCACAATGGTTTTAGATGCATAAGCCACAGTCAATAACAATTCTATATTGACGAAGAAGCGCAAAATTAATACTAGCACATCTTTCACATTAACACATATAATTATTTTGCAGCAAAAAAACAACCTAAATAAATGACAATTCGATAAAAGACACTCAAATGAAAGTTCACTATGTTCCCAATTAGCTTCCGTGTTATGATTGTCTCACTATCATGAATTTAGTTCAATTCGCGCAAAATTTAAGTTCTAGGCGAGAATTCTATCGAATTCTACCAACCTACGAACTCCTACTAAAAAAAAAATAAAAAAATAAATCGAAACACATGACTCATTGATCACGTTCTCTCTTAATCATATAGGCTTAGCATGATACAAGTGATTCATGCATCGATCATAATCAAATGTGGAATATAAGATAACATAATCTCCTACCATTATACGAGTTTCCTTTGAACCGAAATTGCAAATTCTAAATATATAATTTAATATAATTAGAGATGTTGTGACTAATCTCTAATTAATTAAATATGTATAGATCACTCGACCTTTAATTGCATTTACAAAAATATGCACCAAATTGCATGTAATTGCAAAACAATAAATAAATTAAATAAGGGCAGAATGGTAAATAATCATACATGGCAAAAAGGTAAATAAAAAAAGAATAGCACGTGGCCTAAATGTGCAAGCCAAACCAGTCCATTGTGCAAAATGCACTGTGATGTGCGTTGTGCATTGTGCGAAGTGCACATGCACGTGCCAAGCACATACACAGTGTGCACAGGCGCGTGCACGCACTCGCCTGACTTGGGCGCAGGAAACCTCATGACTATCGGCCCTTTTTTATTTTTATTTTATTTTAAAAACACCATTGTTCCTTGAACCAGTGCAAAAATTCTCCAAAGTTAATCTAACACGACAGTTCACTATCATTGCGTATCCGGTGCGTACGACGTCCCCGAAGGCCTATCACCAGTTGATTTTTTTTCATCTCAACGAGATCTATCTTACCGTGTGATAAATAAAAATAATAATTTTCAGCTAACGGAATTTCGGAGAAAATCGTCGAATAGTATGGTGGCCTATAACCTTTATATAAGTTTTTCACACTTGATTCATCTTGAAACGTACATACAGTAATCTTAAAACAACAAGCCAAGACTCAATGAAAACAAGGCAGAGATTCTAAAACCAAGCTCTAATACCAACGTTGGAAATTAACATCGAGAAATTCTACTAACCTCTATCGATGTTTCGTTGCGGGATTGCCCAAGAACTTTGTTGAATCACCGACGCATCATCCACGAATCTTCAAACTCATGATGATCCGAATACAATCACATGTGGAAAGTATTCTTGTTTCACGACTTAAGTACCGATCGATTCACAAAGTAACGAAGCTTTGCCTTTAGTGTTTTACCGTTCTTGTTTGAGAGAAAAAGAGGAAGTTAAAAAAACGTACGTTCGTTATCTCCCTTATGCCCCTTCATATCTTATCTATAAGAAGATAAGAAGGTAGCCTTTCGAAAAAAGCAACTATTCATGGGGTCCTTTCAAACGGTGCCTCATATATGCACCCATTCGTGAAACAGACCGGTTCAAATATTGTTTCCAACACACCTCTTCATGGACGCACCAAATACACATTTCATGGATGTATTATTACATCAATTAATTCATAAATGATTTCTATTAGTTCTGCCCAATTTATGCTTGTGAAGAGTATTGACTTGCACTAGTTAATACTATTGAGAATATATGGTTTCGATCGGGGTGATCGGATTCCTAACCGGTCCCATTCTCCTAGAAACTAGGAACCGGACCGGTGGTATCGGTTCCCATTTTTGGGAATCGGAGAATAGATCGAAGGTCCTAGGAATTAGAGGTGAACGGTTCTCGATCCGGTCCGGTTCTCCTTAAGAATCAAGAACCGGACCGGTGGTGCCGGCTCTCGGGCGGTCCAATGGAATCAAGCAAATTCTATCAAGGACATTATTTTCGAAGAAATGACTCTCAAACAGCATATTCTTTTCCAAAAAAAAAAGTGAGATGATAAAATTTTCGTGCACAATCTAGTATATGTAGCATTTGGCATTTTTGGATGGAGTCATGGCAAACGAAGCTGCAAAGTAAACATGTGGTCAAAGTCTCAATTGCATGAGACCCCGTAAATGCAAAAAAAAAAAAAAATCGATCGGTCCGGTCCGGTCCTATACCTTTGGACCTGGAACCGGACCGCCGCCCTCTAGAACCGGGGAACCGGACTATCGTTCGTTCGGGCCGGGTAGTTTCCTGTCCGATCGGTCGACTTGCTCACCCCTACTTGGAACTAATATAACAGCGAATAATTTCACTATTTTCTCAGTTCCGTAACCCCTCTACATCACAAGAATTAAGCCTACAAACTACTTAGACACTACGCGGTGGTTAGAAACGAAGAACCCAGACACAGCCCCTAAACTCAACAAACGTCACGATCATGTCAGCCCAAATAGAAAGATCATGACGCACATCATTTCGAGGCAACGGATTGTACTTTGGCAGCAATTTGAGCCTTGTGTAAGTCTAATTTGTATGCCATGAGTGATGGAGTTTGTCGGGTAAACAACAGATTAAAGACCATGCAAGTATTACTTATCAATTACTGTCCATCTTCTCGCAGAATTTTTCATTACCGAAGCTTTACAAGTAAAAGGATTCACCTGTGAAGAATATCATTATCCTTAGCTCTCTCTTAAAATTATAGAATTATATTTTATAAATGAAAAAAAAGTTGTCGGTCCAATCGGGCGTTCCACCAGTCCGGTTCCTCCCTTGGAACCGGGAATTAGACCGCCTAGATACCAGTTCCACTTTTGGGAATTAGAAATCGGTTTGTTCGGTCCGGTTCGGCGATTTCCGGTTCGGATGATCCATTATGCTCATCCCAAGCACTGGCGTGACGCCAGGTGAATGCTGCATCGAAAAAATGCCGACAAAATGTCAGAGAAGACAACAATCAAGAGGAGAGAAATTGAACCCGAAGAAGATGGATGGAGATACATGATGATTGCTATTGGCGCTTGTTGAGGCTACATGGGTAGAGCCTTTTTCAATCCGAAAAGTGATTATGTGAGTGTCTCTAACTCATTGTGAGATTATCGACCCGTTTTGTAAAAAAAAAAAATTAATAATTATTGCGGGATTTACTCCTTTAAGAATTTATGGCCCATAACATGCCTATTACTCTTAAGTTCACCAAAAAACTGTTATGCAACAAATCCCTTCCAATTATTACTTGTGAATTCTTCGGATCATATAGGGAAATAAATGCTCCTTCTCCTTTGCTAGCGCACGTGGACACACCGCGGAATACGTCGACGTTTCTCGCTTTATCGTCGATTTTTAATTTGTCAACTATTCTAATTCGCTTGTGATTGTGCACTCTGTATCCGAATTCTCTCCTCGCACGGCCTAACCCCTAGCCCGGCTTAATGTTGGAGGGATGTAATGTCATGGAGATTATCTCAATGTAATCGGAAGTCGGGATTCACAAAACATAATTTTTTTGTTGAAATGGAAATCTTCATTTCATAGGATAAAGTAGTACATAACTTCAAGATAATTCGACAAAGCAAGTAAAACAAGAAAATTTGAAAAGTGGATCAACTTGGTATTGCTTGCAAGACCGGCCTTGGCCCATTTCCCAAAGACGGCTATGTTGTTTTTTTTTTTTGGGTAAAAAAAGACGGATATGTTGGAACATCAAAACTCATACAACGGCCGATCCACTACAAAAAAATGGGATTTTAGCCACGGAAAATTAGCGATGAAAGAGAATGCGTCGCTAGTTGCGACGAAAATAATTTTCATCGCACAATTCGTTGCAAAATATATGGGGCACATTTGTGATGACACATTCGTCACGAAGTCATCGTTAATATTCGCGCGACATGGCACCAATTTTTGTGACAACGTTTTAGTGGCAAACTTTGTCGCTAAAGTTTCAACAAAGCGATTTCGTCGCTAAATTTCATGGCAAATATTAGCGCGCAGTGGTGCCACGAAAAATCGTCGCAAACATTCGTTGCTAACTTAGCAACGAAAAGCGTTAATTGACAAATTCGTTGCTGAATTAACAGATCATTGCTAATTTCATCGCTAACTCGGCGACAAACCGTATTTGTCGCAAAATTAGCGACATTGCCGGGGCCGTCGTTGATTTCATCGCTAATTGGTGACAAACAAAATTTATCGCAAAATTAGCGACGACATTTATGATAATTTTTATCCACTCAATTGTTAATGTATTAGGTCGTCGCTAATTTCGTCGCTAATTGGCGACAAGCACATTTCGTTGCAAAATTAGCGATGACATTTGCGACATTTTTTTCTGCTGCATTGCTAATATAGTGGGTCGTCGCTAATTTGTCGCTAATTTTGCAACCAACATATATTCATTGCAAAGTTAGCAACGACATCTGTAAATCGTCGCTAATTAGCGACAAAACGGATTCGTCGCAACATTAACGACAACCTTTGCGACAAATTTTATCGCTGAATTGTTAATGTAATGGTTTGTCATCAATTTCTTCGCTAATTGGCAAAATTAGCGATGACATTTGCAACAATTTTTACAATAGATCGTTGCTAATTTCATCGCTAATTGGTGACAAACAGGATTTGTCACTAAATTTCATCGCTAAAGTCCACCGACAATTTTTAGTCGCTGATTTCGTAGCAACTTTATTATTAGATGAACATTCATCCCTAAATTTTGTCGCTAAAGTCTACCGATACTTTTTCGTCGCTAATTTCGTGGCCGAGTAAAATTCGCCCTCTTCAAATCCCTTTTCCCATTTTTCTCTCCGCACTCTTCTCTCTTCGCCCCGCTCTCTTCTCTCTTCTTTCTTCTCTCTTCTTATTTGTGTTATATGGTAATCATGGAATAAATTGTTGTTTATTTCACTATTTTCTTCCATCAATTGCCATAAGCTTCATCAATCTTGAGTAATTTTTCTTTTTTTTTTTAGATACGTATCCATTTGAAGGTCTCACACTCTAAGTGAACGTTGCAATTCTCATCAAATTGATCACTTTCTACTACAAAGAATTCAACCAAATACTTGGGTAAGTGTTATTGACATGGTAATTTTTTCATTTTTTCAATTTTGAAGTAATTGTCTGAAGACAAAAAAAATTCGTCGCAAAATTAACAATGACATTTGCCACAATTTTTATCTACTCAATTGTTAATGTAATAGATCGTTACTAATTTTGTGGCTAATTGGCGACAAACACATTTCGTTGCAAAATTAGCAATGGCATTTGCGATATTTTTTTTTGCTGCATTGTTAATATAGCGGGTTGTCGCTAATGTCGTCGGTAATTTTGCGACTAACATATATTCCTTGCAAAGTTAGCGATGACATCTCGTAGTAGTCACTAATTAGCCAAAAAATGGATTCGTCGCAAAATTAGTGACGACCTTTGCGACGAATTTTATCGATGAATTGTTAATATAAAGGTTCATCGCCAATTTTGTCGCTAATTGGCAAAATTGGCGACGATATTTGTGATAATTTTTATAGTATATTGTTGCTAATTTCGTCATCGATTGACGACAAACAGAATTCATCACTAAATTTCATTGCTAAAGTCCATCGACGGTTTTTCGTCGTTGATTTCGTAGCAACTTTATTATTAGATGAACATTCGTCTCTAAAGTCCACCAACACGTTTTCGTCGCTAATTTTGTGGCTTGTAAAATTCCCCCTCTTCAAATTTCTTTTCCCATTTTTCTCTCTCCACTCTTCTCTCTTCACCCGCTCTCTGCTCTCTTCTTGTTTTCTCTCTTTTCTCTTCCCTCTTCTTATTTGTGTTATATGGTAATCATCGAATAAATTATTGTTTATTTCACCATTTTCTTCCATCAATTGCCATAAGCTTCATCAATCTTAAGTAATTTTTTTTAGTTACGTATCTATTTGAAGGTCTCACAACCCAAGTGAACGTTGCAATTCTCATCAAATTGACTACTTTCGCTACAAAGAATTTAACCAAATACTTGGGTAAGTCTTCTTGACATGATAATTTTTTCATTTTTTTTCAATTTCAAAGTAATTGTCCGGTCACAAACAGAATTTTAACTTTTAAAATTTGATGGTTTTAATTAAGAATATTCAAAATTAGATATGATATTTTAAATATATTATAAATCTTTAATTTGTATACAGACACAATGCAAAAAGATAGGGCTTGGATGAATAATAAGAACTTACCTAAACGTCGAGGATCGACCGATGAGTTTCAAATCTTGGGTTGGAACAGTTTTTGAATTTTGCTAGTAGTAAATTTGAGTTCATTGATAGAAATAAGTTAAGGTGTCCGTGTAAAAAGTGTAGTAATGGTAAATTTCATGTGTGTGATAAAGTTAGAGAACATCTTTATAGATTTGGGTTTACTCCAAACTAATATAATTGGACTTGCCATAGTGAACCGTTTATATTTGATGAAAAATATCGAAGAAGTAAGCAATTTTTAGTTAGGGAAGAATGTAGCTATGATGATCAATTGAACCCATACCGAGAGGATGGTGATTGATGCAGATGGTCAAAATTTATTTTTGAATCGAACTATGCAAGTACTAGTTTTGCTCCTATACTTGAACAAGTGGATACTAGTTATACATCACAATTGGAAGAGATAGGAGTAACGGGTGTTGATGAGAATGTGGATAATGAAGCTTTTCTATCTAATCGGTTATGGGAAGTGTTGAAAGCAAGCAGATGAACCTTTATGGGCGAGGTTGTGACAATCACACTAAGTTATCGGTGACAACAAGACTTTTGTTGAAATAATGCGGGAAACAATGCCTCGTGATAACATCATGCCAAGTGATTTTTACGATATGAATAAGCTAGTGGATAACTTAGGTCTTCCAATTGTAAAGATTTGTGTATGTAGTAGGGGTTATATGTTATATTGGAAAGATGATGAAAATGCAGAATCTTACAAATTCTATGACAAACCTAGGTACAAGATTAATAGGAGCAGGTGGTCGTAATCGAAGCGTAGACCATACAAGCAAATATTTTATCTCGCCCTTAATCCCCGGATTGCAAAAGCTTTATGCGTATCAAGCCATCTTGAACACATGATTTAGCATGCAAATCATGAAACATAAGATGGTCTAATCTGTCATCCTTTAGATGCGAAGCATGGAAACATTTTGAGAGAACATACACTCGAATTTGCGATGGAGTCTCGAAACATCATCATAGGTCTCTCGTGTTGATGGGTTTGCCCCATCCGAGAAATCCGAAAAAACTTATTCATGTTGGTTGGTTATCTTAACTCCATATAATCTTTCACCTGGTATGTGTATGAAGACATATTATATGTTTTTGACATTGATCATGACAAGCTTGCAAAATCCAAAAAAGTTGATAGATGTTTTTATGCAACCATTGATTATAGAATTACAATAACTTTGGGATGAAGGTGTTCTTACGTATGATGTCTCTACCGATCAAACATTTGTAATGAATGATGCTCTTCCTTGGATGATAAATGACTTTCCAGCTTATGAAATGTTATCCGGAGGGAGTACACGGTGATATCTTAGGATGTTTGATATGTTTGAAGAGATCAAAGTCATTCATATTAAAACATGATGAGAAGGCCAGCTATTTTGATTGGCACGGATAATTTTTGCCAATAAATCATACATTCCAAAGGAATAAAAAAGAGTTCATCAAAAATGGGATTGAAAGAACACCTACACCATTGACGTTGACCGGTGATCAAATTTGGGAGCTAGTGCATGACTTTTCAACTATTGTTTAAAACACTTATGGTACAATTATTGCGTGTGGAAATACACATAAGTGGACTAAACGAAGTATATTTTGGGATCTAACATATTGGAAGACCCATCTTTTTCATCATAATCTTAATGTCATGCATATAAAAAAGAATGTTTTCGACAATCTCATAAACACTGTGATAGAAGTCCTTTGGAAAAATAAAAAATAACTTGAATGCAATAAAAGACATGAGAGATATTTATGATCGGTTTACACTAGATGTGGATGCAAGCAACAAGGGACCAAAATCAAAAGCGGTTTATACATTGAACAAGGAGCAGAGACGTGTTGTTTGTGAATGGTTGAAATCTTTGTGGTTTCCTCGATGGATACGCTTCGAACCTTGGGAGATGTGTTGATTTAAATAAATGCAAATTTACAGGTTTGAAGAGTCATGATTGTCACATATTTATGGAAAGACTAATTCCAATAGCTTTCGGGGAACTTCTACCAAATTTTGTATGAGGCACCATTACTGAGAAATATTTTCCTTCATGATATTTGCTCAATAATGTTAAAAACATCACACATGGAGAAATTAGAGAAAGATATTCGAATCATTCTTTGCAACTTATAAATAATATTTCCTCCATCATTTTTTGATTCAATGGAGCATCTCTTAGTTCACTTGCCTTATGATGCCAAAATTGCGGTGTCCCGTCCAATTTCGATGGATGAATCCATTTGAGAGGTAAAATATTTTTTTAATAAATTTCAAATTACTTAATTATATATTATGTTCGATAAACTTCTTTCTATTGTAACTAGATTCTTATATCTTTTGAAGAAAAAAGTGAAGAATAAGGCATGTGTTGAAGCTTCAATTTGTAATGCATATATTGTGCAAGAAGTGACAACATTTGCATCATACTATTTTGAGCCTCACGTATAGTGTAAGAGATGGAGAGTAGGAAGAAATGATAAGGGCCCTATTGATCCCAATTACAAATCATTCTCTATTTTCAATTATCTTGGTCAACCAAGTGGCACATGTAAGTTTCGTTATTTAACGGGCGAATAATGACGGGTAGCCCATACATATATTTTATCGAATCGTCCTGAAGTGGAACCATACTTGAGTAAGTATACATTTGCAAATATATGTATTGTGTGTGTGTCAAACATTTGCTAAAATATAAATGATATTTTTTAATAGGATTTTTCAAACTTCAATATATGGACTACCACCAATTGAGTTTGACCGTTTGTGCGATGAAGAATTTGCGAAGAAGGTTCAAAACATATGTAAGGTTCAAAACATATGTAAGTTGCAAAACATATGTAAGTTGCCTATGGACCCAAATCAAGTTATTAATATTTTATACATCATTAATTAAAATATATATTATTAACTTTGTGTTTGTGACTTTAGGTTCATAGTAATCATGATCAAGTTGAAGAGCAATAATTACTATATCATCCGTCATAGGGTCCAAATTCAAGAGTACGAACTTAGCTACATATTTCATAAACGGGTATAATTTTCACACTCAAGAATAAGGATTGGGAAAAGCTACAATGAAAAGCGGTGTATATGTTCGGTCATCCAATGATGGAAGTGCACAAGATGATTTTCATGGCTTGTTGGATGAAATCGTAAAGATAGAATATCCTGGACCATTAATACGGGTTGTATTATTTAAAAAGATGATTTTCGGGGCTTATTGGATGAAATCATAGAGATAGAGTACTGGGCCATTAATGCGGGTTGTATTATTTAAGTGCATGTGGTTCGACCCCGTCAAAGGAATGATGGTGCATACGAAGTTTAATTTGGTTGAAATAAATCACAAGAAAATTTATATGAAATATGAACCATTTGTCTTGGCACAACAAGTAATTGAAGAATATTATGCATCATATACTAGTTTGAAACGTGACAAAAGCTGATTGGTGGGTTGTATGTAAAATCAAAGCACGAAAAAAAATCGAGGAACTTTGGAAGGATACAATATATCATCAAGAGGAAGTTTGTAATACGGTTGAAACCGAGGAATATAACATTCCAACTTTACAAGATCCATGTGGAGCAAGTGATAGATGCGGATCCAATTGAAATTCACGAATCAAATTTAGAAGGTGTTGAAGAATGTGATTTTGCGACGGATGATGAAGATGATGCTCATGATGAAGATGAAGACGAAGATGAAGACGACGATGAAGATGACAATGAAGATTATGATTTTTGAAACTTTTTATTAATTATGTGTAATTATTCTTATTATTTTTATTACTATTATTATTATCGCGACGTATGTTATTGTTGTTGTTGTTATTATTATTATTATTATTATCATTGTTATTATTATTATTACATATTATTATTTGTTATTATTATTATTATTATTATTATTATTATTATTTTTATCATTGTTATTATTATTATTACATATTATTATTGTTGTTGTTATTATTATTATTATTTTTATTATTTTTATTAATGTAATAGGCCGTCGCTACATTCTTTGCTAATTAGCAACAAACAGAACTTGTCACAAATTAGCAATGACATTTGCGACATTTTTTATTAGCTGAATTGTTAATATAATAGGTCGTCACTAATTGGCGACAAACAAAATTCGTCGCAAAATTAGCGACGACATTTGCGACAATTTTTATTCACTGTATTGTTGATGTAATAGATCGTCGCTAATTGGCGACAAACATTATTTGGCGCTAAATTAACGACGACATTTGGCATTTTTTACTCGGGAATGTAGCGACGAAACTCGTTCATTGCAAATTTCATTGCTGAACTTAAGTCGTCGCTAATTTCAGTCGCTAATTGGCGACAAACATTATTTGTCGCTAAATTAGCGATGACATTTGCGACATTTACTTAGCAACGAAACTCTTTCATTGCAAAGTTTGTTGCTGAATTGTTAATGTAATAGGTCGTCGCTAATTAGCGACGAACATAATTGCCGTAAAATTTATGACGACATTTGATGATGAGATCTTGGTAATTTTTTTTTTTTAACCATATTTTGTAAAAAAGCCCAAGATCTTGTGTACTTTTCCTCTCTCCTTTTACTAATAATCAGCAAAGAAGAAATGCTCGCTTGAAGCCCAACATTTAGGTCTTGTGTACTTTTCCCTCTCTTATAACTTTTAAGGTTTGCTTTGCTCCACTTCGCTCGCATGCCCTCTTTTCTAGTTTTCTTGCCTCTCTACTTTGTGTTAGACATATGCCCTAAAGCAACTATGTAATAGTTACATGTTAGGGATTTCGGTTGTACTTTCGATTTATTATTTAATTAATGGCAAAGACGTATTTATTCATTTTTCCAATTATTTAAATATATGAATAAATTCCATAAGATCGGTTGTGACCGGATCTATTCTTGAGACGTTAAGAATATGTGTGATGGGTTCACAGTTAGACCGAATCTTTAAACTGTCCCGGTCGATGGATCATTGAATGGATATCAATAATCCTGTTGAGACCGGTGTGTTCTTAATTTCACCAGCGAGTATTGGATACTTAAGGGAATGACGAGTCACAAGTCATTGGGTATTGCGATGCCCGAGTTAGAACACAAGTGCTTGTGCCGGACAAGTTCATCGAACGTGACACAAATTGAACGATTAGCGACATGGAAAGCTTTTAGCGCGGTCAATGTCTAATTGTTCATGTTTTGGTCTTGTGTAAATAATCCTTAGACTTGAGGCACAATATTGACTTGTGTGTTGGATGGCTATGGTTCACAAGGACGCATATTGGCGGTTCATCGATTCGTCTCGTACTTGATGGTCATAGTTCATGCACATACGAAGTCACACGTGTGCGCAAAATGGAATCTGTCTCCTTGTTACATGCAAGGTATGATGTCCTATGCGATCTAATTATGGCAATGTATTGAAATCCTCGGCCGGGGTTGTAACCGAGAATGAAATATTCATGTCTCGTATAAATGCATGTCGATTAGATTTGTGCATATGATCGAATTGGTGACTTGACAAATGTTCCATGGTCTTTGTTCGATCGGAATATAGTCGGGACGAGGGATTGAATTACACTGTAGCCAAAACCGACAGTGTTCATTATGTTCTTAAAGCATTCACACTGTCTGGGTAGTCATGAAATATTGCTAGATGTCACTCATGGCTCGTAGGACCTGGAGATTGATCGGGACAATCAATTCTCTTGGATGTTCTAATGTGTTAGTGCATGTCTTACTATTAGATCGTTGATGAACCTAGGAATGTCACACACCATAACCAATTTAGGATGACGTTGAATGGGAAAGATGATATTGCAAATATGTTTGCAATCACGACTATTGAATTAGTCGGATTGAAATTAGATTAAATATGATTTAATCTAATTTTTATTTTGGTCATGGACCACGCGCATATGATGCACACGCACGTCCTAAATCGACACATATTGATGTGCCCGAAATTGCGCACATGATGATATATATATTTAGATATATTGATTTGTCTATATACATATATATATATATATATATCAAATATATATATTGAGAAATAAAATAAAATAAAATAAAATTAAAAAGGTTAATGCAAACGGTCTGACCGTGTGCATTAACTTGTGCATGTTCTGCACGGTCAACAAGCGTTGACCGTGTAGCACACTGCACGATCAGCAAGTGGTTGCTGATCGTGCAGCACTCTTGCACGATTAGCAAACGGTTGCTGATCGTGCGAGTGTGCAACGCACAGTGAGCGAGAGAAAAAACTGTTTTCTCTTAGGATGGCGTGCGTGGATATGGGTTAATATAAGCAACCAAAAAAAAAAAAACTCTCTCTTAGTTTTCAGTTCATGTGGTGACCAAAAATATTGAGAGCGCGGAGAGTCTTCTTCATAAAATTGCTAGCACAATTGTTGTGGAAATTTCTCGTTCGTCGTCTCGAATGGTGGTGTGTCCGAACTAGAGGCTCGACATTTGTGGGGCTTGGATCGAAGAACATCTGAACCTTTTCGTTTTCAAGCATGCTTCAAGAGATAATCCGTTAACTCTATTCGTTACTTAAGATTTTCGATTGAAACGCACGAACTATGCCTCTGGAGATACGTGTATAGGTATTTATTTATTTCCGCTGCGTATTTTTATATGTTTTATTTGCCTATGCATGTTATGAGTATCCCAACACTTTGCTCGCACCCCTCTTTGCGAGAGCAGGCCTCTCGCAAGTCCCAGACTCCCAGTAGCAGATCTTGTCTTTGTGCCTCACCTAGGAGCCTAACTGCACAGCCTTTGCCTCTCACGCTACGTGCGCCTCTAGCTCGACACCTCCAACGTCGCTCAGCTCGCTTAGTCCCCTCTCACGTGTGCATCTCTCGCTTGGCTCGCTTAGTCCCTCTCGCCTGTGTCGCGTCCCCTTCGCTCGACGCCTCCTGCTCAAGATCTTTGCTCGACTGTGGACTCTTGCCTCCCTCTCTCGCTCTATTTTAGCTGATTGCGACTACAATCGCATTTCGTCAAGGTAAATACTCAATACTCTCTTTTTGGTCGAAATTCAAGATTCGCAGTGTCGATGCAGGCAAAACCTTACTTGAAAGGTCTAGTCATACCAGTGTAGGACTCGATTGCTCTTCGGGAGGAATATTTCGGAGCCGGAGTGTCGGGTTCCGGCGGGTTCTACTGGCGGCTCTTGAGCTTTGGAAGACGGTACAATTTTTTTTCCTCTTTTTGCCCCGCTCTAGTGAAGCTCGTGTTAGTGCTTGTGGGTTGTTTCTTGTCCTTGGGTGTTGTTGGTTTGATGTGTTGGCTCTGGTTTATGAGTATTTTCAAGGCTTAGCTGAACCTCTTTGGTGTCCGAGGTTACGTGCTGTTTTGTTGATTCTTGCTTTTAAATGAAATGGAGATGTAAAAGGAAAGATTGAATCGCTTGCTGAAAGGTTCAACGTTGTTGGGCTTGCCATCTTTTGAACTCTTTCTTGTAAATTAGCCTTTTCATTGTGTCATTATGCTGAAGTAGAAGATTTTTCTGGTTGTATATTGCTGTCAAATGACAATTAATTAGTGTTCTGCTGCATGTATTTCGTGAGCCTTATACTTGCACAGCACCAAAATGCAATAATGACCGGCTCAGTCTCTATTCTTTTGTTTTCTGCACAATAGAAATGACTGGTGATTTCTTTTGTTAATATGTGGTGCCATTTGCAAACTGTTTTTTTTTTTTTTTTGGTAAGGAGCCATTTGCAAACTGTTCTCACCCATTAAAACCAATTCTTCCAAGTTCCAAAATTATTTGGACTTGGCTAAACAGCATGTGTTGCCGAGAGAGTCGATGGTCTTTTAAGTGAAATTTTTTGTAAATATATGTAGTTAATTAGTCCTAGTTCCACCAAAAGAGCATTGGCTTACTGGACATCCGAAACATGGGGTTTCGAGTGACCTTTGAACTTAATTGGAAATCGTTCTGCTCAATTTGTGAATTCTTGTGCTATCAACAAACTTGTTTTCCTGTCATTTATTGTATCAACATCTGTGAATTCTTGTGCTGGAAATCCTAGCAAGGCAAGCCCGTGTTAGGCAATGCCTCTTTTTAACTTTTTACTACAACTTTTTAATATGTAATTAGCGAAAGTTCCATATTTTTATGGCACTTGACATTGGAGTTGCCCTTTAACTGTGGTTAAGAAACTGAAATAAAGGATACTTATTCCAACTTAATGCTTCTCTTTTGATTATCTTCCACTTGATGTTGATATCTGTCAAACCACGCTGAATGTGGCATGGACTAGTGTTCCCTCCATGCATTAGATGCTTATCGGATGCATGTATTTTTCAGTCTACGAGACAGAGCTCAAGTGGAGCAACAAATTTATCAAAGGCGATAGCAAGTTTCTTTTATTTTCTCAAGTTTATCTCTTGCTCTACGAATCAAAATGGTAAGCTTCTTGATGTACGTCATTATGTGTCCTTAATACATGTTCTTAGTTTTTTTCATATTTGTCAAACCTTCCTACTTGTAAGTATAAACGTGGAGGTCACAAGTATGGTGTAATTTCACAAAGAAGACCAGCCCCCTTCCCTTTCCCCTTCCCCTTCCCTTCCCCGTCCCCATCCCTTTCCCTTCCCCTTCATCTAACCCTCAACAACTACACACTAGTGGACAACATGGACAGATGCGCCCTTCCTCCAACCCGCAAGAACATGTTGGGGGACAACTTGGATACATGCGAACCGAATCTACTTCAGTGTAACACTCAAATGATGAGGGAAACACATGTGAAGAAGATAGCCGACTCATGATATGCCCATATGGAGGTTCGTAAGTACTTCATTTTTTTTAAGTATATATAATATCTAGGGTTATCCCTTGGTTTGGGTTTTAGATATGGAGGTCAACCGAATTTGTCCATATTGCAAATTATCCACATGCATTTACTTACATCTCCTTTTCATTTCACTATTTCATTCTCCATATCGTTCTAACCTATTTGCAAATTCATGGATGCTACGTGTGTTGTGAGGCAACTTAATAAACTAGTCAATAACCATTGGTGGAGGTAGTGGATCCGTTTAAAGACAGCACTCCAAAAGAAGTAAAGGATTTGTGGTGGAATGAGTTTAAGGTAAGTTTTGTCCTTCAATTTTCTCACAAACTAAGTTCAAGTATAAATAAAGGCAATTGTTTTTCTATTGATTGCAGCAAAAGTTCAAGTGGGATGAAATAGAAGAGGATGAAGTTAAAAAAATTCTTAAGAAGAAAGTTGGTGATCACATATGAAATGTTTTGAGTAAAGCAAAAAAAGTCAAGAAAAGCCAAATTTTGTTGCATATGATAATTGGATAGAAATGCGGATAATTTGGGAAAGCGAAAAGAATAAGCAAATGAGTGAACATAATAAGAAGAATTGAACTTCTAATTCTGGTTAAGGCTCGCCACATGTGCTAGGGGCTCTGCCAACATCGCCAAGCATAGAAAACGAATGGTAAGTGTGTTAAACATGTTGTAAGTTAATTTAATTCAATTATCGATTTATGTTTATATTTTTAGGCGGATGAATTGGGGATCGAATCGACATATACAGCTACATTTGAACACACATTTAAAAACAAAAGATAAGACATGGAGTGGCGATCGAGCAAAAGCTATTAAGGTACGTAAGAGAATACTTTGAACCTTATGGAAACTACAATGAAATCCATGAATTCTTTTAATATTTATGGTAATTATATATATGAGTTTATTTTATTTTTATCTATATTGTTAATGTAGGAAAAATATGATGAACTTTTAATGACTCATACTAGTGGTGGTGATGGTGATGGTATTGCTGCGTCCGAGCCATCGTTGACAAGTATGGCATTGTGGGTAGAGGCATCAAATGGAATCAAAAGAGGAAAAATATTTGGAATGAGATCCTTGTCAAGGGGATACACAATAAAGGCTGCTACAACTTCATCCTCCAATGCGGGTGTTTTAAAAAGGACACGACTTGAGGAGTAAATGACTCAAGAATTGAGCCAACCGAAATATACACTTATAGAGAAGGAAGAAGAAATAAGATCGGTCAAACAACAATATGAATCACTCAAGCCACAGAAAGATGAAGAAATCAAAGAAGTCAATGAGCGATATAAATCTCTAGAGTCTCGAAGAGAATTCATCTTGCGATACCTCAACCTCAATCACGATTAGGTTCCTCCTCTACCGCCTACTAATCAATTAGGTGATGGGCACAATGATGATCAAGCACAATGATGATGATTTTGTCAATCGTTTTATTGATTAAACATCATACTTGAAAACTTATGTGAGGGCTTTTATTTGTTAATGGATGTTTTATTATGTAATTTGGATGTTTTATTTGAATGTATTTGGTTTTCGTATTATTATAATATTTTGATGTTATTAAGTGCTTAATCAATGTTAAATATAAATTCTATAAATTAATTTTCCTTTTACTTAGATTTTAAAATTGAAAAATAAAAGAAATGATTTTATCATACGATCACAAATTATAAAAATTTGTTACAAAGTTCGCTCCTGAATAGTTGTCGTCGCAAAATTCATCGCTAAAGACACATTGTAGAAAGATAAAAAATTTAATAAAAATTCGTTGCTAAATTCGTCCCTGAAAAATAGTCGTTGCAAAATCCATCGCTAAAAACATATGGCAAAACAATCATAAATTAATAAAATCTCATCGCTAAATTCATCGTTGAACAATATTTGTCGCAAAAATTATCGCTAAATTCGTCCCCGAACAATGTTCGTAGCAAAATTCATCGCTAAAGACACATTATCAAATACGTCACAAAAAAGCAAAATGTCGTCGCTAATTTCATTGCTAAATTATTCCAAAATTCGTGGCTGTTGTCGTTGCTAATTGGCGACGAACAATTTAATCGCTAAATTGCAACAACTTTTGCGATCAATAAATTCAGTCGCTAATTAGCGATGAAATTGGCAACGAAACTATTTGTCACTAATTGGTGATGAATTTTTCCACGAATAGCCTTCGTGACAAATTAGCGATAAATTTTGTAGCAGAATCTTTCGTCTCAATTGAGCGACGAAAGTCAACTTTTTAGTTGCTAAATTTTGCGACGCCAAATTGGTGACGAAATTTTTTAGCCGCAATTTTCGTCACAACTTGATTTATCAACGAATTTTGTGGAAGTTTTCGTGACAAATGCCGTTGCTAAAACCTCATTTTTTTTTGTGTAGTGATCACCAAATCTCGCGTCATTATCGAGCACACGCCGAGAAATTCCTTTCCTGTAACTACGGTTTTGGCAAAAAGTGGTATGTACCTAGATTCGATGAACCAACCTACAAGACAGAAAAATAAAGAAATAAACAAGGAAAAGAAGATGGAGGAGGAGGGGAGGGGAGGGAGGGTGGGACTCTCTCTCTCTCTCTCTCAGAGGGTTGGCGGCGCAGAGGCAGAGAGAAACCCTAGGGGTCTCGTTTGGAAGTCGCCCACACAAAACACAACTTGACCTGCCAAGTTGTTGGGTCGATTTGATTCCATCGAGTTGGCACTCGATTGGCCCGAGCGTAATCACCATGCGAGTCATTTCATAAGGGGTGACAAAATCGGATTTCATCTAGCCGGCACTTGCGACCGACTGCATTTTCCTCGTTTGTCTTTCAAACAAAGAGATGTAACGCTGAATTATCAAAATATGAGCAATTTTGACGCGAAATGAAGATTCATAACCATGACTTTTATTAATAGACGAGCAAAACCATAGGAACAATTAAAAAACAAAAATGAAAATCCATCGTGACAGATTGATTTCACGCCTTACCCAAAAATAAAATGACTTACAATGCTCTTTTGAAGTCTGTTTATTGTCCCTCCACGACAAGGAAAACCCAAACTTGGTTGTAACAATAAGAAAGCTTAAAGATGCAATATTATTTATGTATTAACCGTAAGAAGCTAAACGAGATCAAATAAATCTCGAAAGTTCGTATCCATTGTGCCTTCTCTCAATGGCCATGGTCCCTCACACTCGTAGTTCTTGCTCTTCCTTCACCAGGTTATCCATGCCCTCCGCAGCCCGGCCACACCCAGCAGCCGCCGCCCTTCCCGCCGCCGCCACCCCAACCCCATCCTCCTCCCTGTCCGCCTCCTCCACCTCCCCCGCCACTGCCTCCGCCGCCGCCCCCTCCCCTCCTCCACTCCCACCACCTCCCCCTCCTCCTCCACCTCCCCCACCGCTGCCTTTGCCCCATCCAGATCCTTTACCACTTCCTCCGCCGCCGCCCGTGCCTGAACCACCTCCTGTTCCACCACTGCCGCCGCTTCTCTTTTTCCTTTTGTGCATCATGTTTCGTTTCTTGGCACCTCCTGGACCACCCCGTCCACTGCCACCACCGCCACCACCTCCTCCTCCTCCTCCACCGCCCCCACCATTAGACACGGTTGCCACTGCATCCTGCCAAGCCGGACTCTTGTCCTTTGCCTCCACATTGTCAACGAAAGCACCACGACTTCCACGCGGAGTCTCGTGGATGGAAGTTGCGTTGACTTCCGTTTCACCCTCTCTCACCTCGGCGACATGTAGCCCCTCGGTCACGCTCGGGAAACTCAGCGACCCCGCAGCTAGTAACAACGTAAGCAGAGCTCCGACGAAGCTCGAGATCGCCATACCAAAAGGCACTAGTTGAACTTGTCACTGCCAAAAATCAATCTGCACCTTCCTCTTTTATACACTTCTGCATGTGCCGAGCCAACCCCGTAATGGACAACTGACAGCTATTTTGCAGAGAATAGTATCACCAAACCCTAAGAATTTCTTGCCTCACAAAAAAAAAAAAAAAAAAAAAAAAAGCTGCCAAAAGAACAAGCAGAGTGAGTGATGATGATGGAGTGCTCGGCTTGCAGATTGTTGTAGCCCTGGATCACGTGATCCCAACTGGCATCTATACTCAAATATAAATTAGATGAGTCCGACGTGAATCTCAACTCATCCGGCGCGTATAATTTGGGCTCGTATGAATCAAGTGCACCTAAAATTTCTGGTTTTAATATTAAGGATGATCAGTTTTTCGGTTCAGTCCGATCCCATCCTGAAAGCAAGGGTCGGTATGGTTCCCAGGCGATTCAATCATTGGAATGGTCACATTTTTATTGTTGAGATTTGTTGTTAAATTTTTCTTGTTAACGATATATTTACCGGACCATTTCTCATTAATTGTATCGCGTTGTCGCTAAACCCGAAAGTCATATTAAGCATCCTAAGCAACTTAGTTTTAGGTTTAGTTTTATATTTTAGGATTTTCTTAATAAAAATATTAGTCGGTCCATAGAGGATTTGGACATTTCTGGGTGAACTCAGAATGAGACTCTGCACAAGCATTGAGAAGGGTTTGCATGATTGGATCCAGTTTTTCCAATTGGATGACAAAGAACTACGGGATATCCACAAATTCCCTAAATTGGCCTTTGAACCTCCGGTTCCAATTTTATGGAATCGGGACCCAACTTGCCGGTTTGGTCCAAGTACGCTCGATTCTCGGTTCGATCGGTCCATTTTGCTAAGCCCTAATTAATCTGCCTATGGTTGCAGTACATAGACTCTGTCCCCACCTATGCACATATCTTCACACTCAAGAAAAGGTGGATAGTGCGAGGGAAGGAATGAGCACCAAGGCATGACCAAACTCAATAATCCCTTCTACTCCCAGCTACGTTCATAGACAGTTCCCAAGTCATTCGATTGAAGCTTCTTTTCCATTACTCTTCCCTTGAACGGAATGGAGAGGAACATTCATTTGGTACGAGCACATGAATGCGTGACCACCCTTTTCGAGGGATCAAATTTAGAGTTCAAATGTTGCGGATCCATTCTCTGAACCTAGCCCCATTGTTATCCGGTTAACATGCATGTTCCGAGTCAATTCACGATCTATTATCTGGTAGGATTTAAGCACACAATCACAACGAAATAACGAGTAAAGACGAGAAATAGAAATCGAGATACAAAGATTTATCCCGATTCAACCTTAAACTAGGGCTACATCTAGCAGATGATTCCACTATAATTAGCACATCCGACCTCTCTGTTAGAATTTGCAATTACAAGAGAAAGAGATTTCCTAGAACAATAGATATATTTGGGCCCAAAATCAAATTACTAATAAGTACGGGCTCAAACTATAAAAAGCTCTGTGATGTTCAAGGGGCGTTGCCCCTTAAGACTCCCTCCGGGGAGACTGTCCTTTGAGGTCCCCCAAAGTGTTCTTCTATCAATGGAGAATATAAACCACACCCCAACATTATTTATCATCAATATCTGATATCTTCTTTTTCGAAAGAACAAAAGACCACAACACTAGAGCTAGATACAATCTTAAAGAAAGCCTGGGAAATGTTCCAATTAATCTCTGCGGTGGCGTGCCTTTCACTTGAAGAATGAGAAACGCTACAAGAGTAGAGATCCATATGTGACCATCGGGTCACGTTCACAGAAATCATGTCGTCATCTATGTCATTCCTTGCGAATCACTGATCTCATTCTTTTTCTCTGGTCATTATCTCCATTGGGCAAGCCCAAAAACAAAAACAAAAAAGGGAAACCCGAAAATAACCCACTTATGAGTTATTATTACCTTTATTTGGTGAATCTGTACTAGCGAACCACCCTGTAGGTGGTTTGTAAAATTTGTGAAGGAAATGGGAAAATAACGAATAGCATATTGTGTATGTGTTTATTCGAATGTCACCTAGGGTATCATGGATCTTTCTACAGTAAAACCGTGCATCGAATACATGGTCTAGGGATATAAAGGGTGTGCATAAACCGGCCGCCAAATTTAACGGGCTCTCATGCACTAGGTTCACCCGAGAATTACCCATGCATTCATTCGCCATCATAATGCCACGGCGCCCGTGAATCGATTGACCCATTTACTTGGGGACACGCGAACTGTCGAATTATGTCCTTTGATGGGAAACTAGTGAACCTAGGGTTGGCCATCTTTCACATGATCTGTTTACACGATAGGTAATTAAACATATTGAGTACGTGTAGGACCTTGAACGACGTAGCTTGGTAACACCACAAATTGTTTTCTTCTTTTTGGGCCGAAAGCTGCATGAATTGTTTACGAAACCAATTACAAGGACAAGCCACCGATTTCTCTGGCTTCCTTTGGACCGTTCGGTTTGCCTAGACCCAAAACTTTGCTTCCGACCCACCACGATTCCTTCCATACGCCGTCCTGGATTCGGAGCTCCTAAGCACTCAAGCAAACCTCCTTTTTGTACACAAAGACAAATTAGATTTTTCATGCCGCTAATTAGGATTGTCTTGTCAATATCTATCGGCCTTGTTTTGTTCCAAATTTCGTAATGCGTTGCAAACTAGGGAAAATAGGAACCGAATTCGTACGAGCACAAAACTTGCTCCAACAAGTATAGAACTCTTCAAATTTGATTGATTGAATTAATATCTAATTGACTAGAAATTTGTCAGCAAATCCACTATAATGAACACATGTTAACATGACAGTGCTTAAATGTTAAGCAAAGGGTTCATTTAATTGCTTAAACTTTTAAACTAGTTGCTTGAGGTCCCATAAAATTTTGCATGGCATTAAGGCACGAAAGGAGTTCAAGTCTTTCCCCGCCACTATTCACCTCCCCAGTTACATGCTTCCATATTTTAATCAAGGGCAAGGCCAAAATCCACCTTAACTCTAATAGTTCAAGCTTTTATGCAACATTTGGCCGTGATCCAACAAAATTTTATAGTTATTTATCTTGAGAGATTGCTCGAGCGGTGAGCATACTCACTTTGGTTGCTCAGTGTTTTTTGTTTGAATCACGGCACTTGCTCATCTTTTGGAGTCACCCTAGAAGCACCAGAGTCAACTCTGACCTCATCCTCTTCTGGGGTTGTTTCTTCTGGATAACTCAGAAGTCGAACGTGACGGTATGAACTCTCTTTCCAGATCATGACCCGCGACAAAAATAATTAACAAGCTGGATCTTATCATTTAGTGAATGAATCCTCTCGAAGTCAAAAAACCAAATGGAGAGAAAGAAATCAAGTCTGCCGGGTCATTATCTTCACCAAACTCTCCATGCTCACTGCAACTGTTGTTCAAAACCCGAGGGTCTCCAGCTTGACCCGATCAAGGGATGACAAGATAACGTCCAACATCGATTGCGGGTTCTTTGATCAATCCCGTTCCCTTCCAGGAAAGGACAAAGGATGCCGTCACATTGCCGGCGTGATGTTTTTATCGTAACTTTTGAGTTTGGCAGGGATGTATTGTCAAATTTTAAACGCAACTTATGATTGATGCGTTCATGAAGGATGAGGTTTATGTATGTCTTGCTTGCTGTGCTTTCCTTGTTAGGTGGAAGAAGTGGACTCATATACATTGATTTGATGTGGCATACAGTCGACTTGGTTCAAGGAAAGATACAACAGTTTACACTATCTTCCCATTATCATAAGGACATTCCAATATTATTGGAACGACTCATGAGTTTGAGTGTAGAGTACACCAAAATTGGGTGAAGTGCTTCTCAGTCCTAAATCTTATCAATAGACTAATTAATTGATAAGAGTTTTCCAAGTTATTCCGTGGTTTAGGTACATAAGATCATATTGATGAGGAAGCATATGCACACTGAAAATGATATACTGGTAAAACGATGATAGGCTGTCTTCCAAAACGAAACGGCTGGATATAATGCCCCATTCTTGAGCAGAGGAAATTTCTACCAACCATGTCCATGCCTCTAATTGGTAGGGACGGTTTCGATTTTAGGGTGGGTCGGTTCCAAGCTGAGAGCCTGCAATCTACCCGATCCGGACCTATTTCAGGTTGTTGGAACCATGAATCGGACAGGGAACCCTTTGGACCAGCCTGGAGCTGAATTGGCCGGTTCCAATGCAGTCCTAGTGGCCAAGTTGCAAGTTTCTTTTTTGCCATTTATAAGGAAGTTTAAACTTACTTTCAGAATAGTTATCACATTAGCTTCCCTCGGCAAAATGGTTGAAGCATTTCAAGACTTTCGAAGTCAACGAGGACTGAATCTCCTTTACTACAACTTGATGTAATATTTTCAAATAAGATTAAAGATAGATCAAAAGCTGGTTCACCCCTAATAATTGGTGGATTGCAAGTCATGGACATCGCCTCTATGCAAATTTAACTAAATATAAACACTTGCCGAGATTGCGTGCTTCAACCCAAGTTGGCAAGAGAAATTTTTTTTTTTTTATCTATTTATTTTCCTGAGCGGAGAAGAGCTCACATTAGAGAATGCTCATATAAAATTATGAAGATGAGGACGAACTTTTGTTAAGAGATCTTAATCAAGCTAATAATTTTGGTTTAAGTCATATGTGAAAGGGAAACTTAGGAGAAGAACAAAAACAGATTAATTGGCTACTTAAAAAGTATAACATCGTCCCCACAAAAACTTGATTGAAATGATTCGGCATTAAGATGCAAATGGTCACCTCAAAAGATATTTTAAACAACATTTAATGATATGTTGCACGTCTAAATAAGTTAGCATTAACATCAAATTTAGAAGACCTAAACCTATAGATTTCCAAATAATAACTTGGTCTGAAAAATTAATCGCTTCCAGGCCTTTCATTCTTCAATAAATTCGAACAATTCGTTTTGTCTTTGAGAGACAGAGAGAGGTGGAAAGGACATGCAAATCAACTCAAACTGCCCCCACTTGTGGCACCATCACAAGCAAATGGAATTAACAATCGCGAAATGGATGCGAGGTCACGGTGACCTTACTCATGATGTTATTTAGTACATGGACTTAGGTGATACATGTGTACATATCCATAAGGCTGCCGCGCAATTACATAAGTCTCGCGGCCAACTCACAAAAAATGCACGGTCGGTTTTGAAAGTCCTGCCGGTGCAAGAGAGCTACAATCCGAATGGATCGTATCGTTGTTATGGTGCACGTGTGAGTTGTGTTAGAAAAGTCCTATATTGAAAAATTGATATGGTGTGGAGCCAGTTAATATATTCATGTTGATATATGATTCATTGACTTAAATTTTTGAATGAAGGTGGGTCCAATTGAAAATATTCGCGGGACTTCTAACCAGAGCAAACAGCATCATGAGCGGTCTCAAAGACAAGAATGATGAGAACGCTGTCCTTTTGGGTTTCCTAAGGGAGGGGATTTCCTCGTGAATTAGTAAGCATTATCAATTGAAGGATGGTCCTATTGGACCCTGTCGTTTTCGATGAGCTAAAGATTATGTCGGCCGAAGGGGTCGCCCCCAATGAAACAAAGTCACCCTTGAGGCGCTAATTAATATATTTTTGACGTGGACTGATCACCAAATCGGTTAGGTAAAATTGTAAACCACATTGCTTTCACTTTGCCAATTTGGTTAGATTAAAATGGGATAAAAATTGAACGTAATCATCACCAATCACGGCCGCATTTGTTGAAAAATTATGTTTTTTTTTTTTTCAAAGAATCTTGCAACTTATGACTTTCGAGAGTTCGTGCTATTCCCTTCGGGATACATGTTTGAATCTTGTAACTTATAAATTCGATAGTTGGCATCTATGTTTTTGCTAGATGGCAAACCGCGCAATGCGGTATAGGTACAAAAATAAGACAATTTCATTAACATTTGAGAGTATTATGTGGGGAGTGCTTGAAACAAAGTTGGTGTAAATCTGCTAACGCATATTGTTGTGTGGAATCGATAAAGAAACTGTAGAAAATGAGTTGTGATTTTAGGATAAATCAAGGCAGAAGTCAAAACAAAGTGACAAATAAAATCACAGTTAATGGCGTAATAAATGGACCCCATTTATTTCATAAATCACACTCGATAGCATTTAGAAATTTAATAAATATTATAACTCGTTATGGAGAGAAATAATCAAGAGGGACCAAGAGTTAACCTCTTTCCTTAAAAGGACATTCATTTGAACTTATAACAATGAGCCTGTTTGGGGTCCTATCTCCTTTGACTTCTTCCTTTTTTACTTAACTTGCTGTTGTGCGCCGCTTAATTAAAATTAAAGTGCATTTTAGGCTTTGCTTGTGTTACGAAAAAATGTGGCGTTTCTAGAAAATAATTTTCGGGAAGCCATTTTCATGGAAAAAATCGTGTTTGGCTAAAATCTAAAAATGAATTAGAAAAAAATTTCTGATATTTGGTAAGGAAAATCAATTTTCACCGTACAATCCTTTTAATAAATTTTTTATTTTTATTTTGTAAAAACTCAAATTTCTTAATTATTTTATTTTATTTTATTTTTTTCCTTTTTCTTCTACGGCAACAGGCCACGGCAACCAGCCATCGAGCCGCACCACCGGCCAACGAGGCTCAAGATTGTCGGATTCCAATGGCCGAGCCTCTCCTATGGCTGGTCCCCGCCCATGGCCGTGGCCGTGATCGGTCGAAGAAGAAGAGAAAAGAAAAGAAAAATTAAAAACTTAAAATTTTAAAAAATAAAATTTTCAAATTTCTAAGATAAATAAAATAATGAAAAGAAAGTAAATAAATAATTAAAAAGACAGGTAATGTGAAAGAGAGGGGGAAGGAAATATGAGAAAAATGGTTTCCTCTTCTCAAAAAGAGGAAAAAAATTTCCCCACTTTTGAAGGAGTTTTTTTCCGTGGGTGGAAAATTTTTTCGTTGAATAACTTATTTTTTGCGAATCATATGCCGAAAAAATATTATTCTGATTTTTTTTTTTTTTTTGCGAAGCAAAGGGAGTCTTAGATTTGGAAATTTAGCCCAGCTGATAGAAACCATTTCCTTGTAATCAACACTTCACAATTTAATGGGAAATTCCATAATGGTCATCCTTTCCAAAGTCCTTGCTTGAATTTGAAACTCAGAATTTCACTCTCTCACTTCATCTTCCATTTGTTGAGTAATCACTTTCGGACAAAAAATGTTGAGTTTTTTTCCCCCTGACAAAAAATGGGGAGTTAACGAGTGCTCCTAGAGCACTTGCTAGTCATGCTCAGTATTTTCGTATTTCAGTATAATTTTCAATGTGTAAATTTTGAAAATGAAAAATGTTGTTTCATTAGGGTGTATGTATAACAAGAAACAGAAAAGCCTCCTCATTTAGAGAAGCTTATAAATGCAGGTCACATATTTATTCAACCTGGACTTCCTATCGGTGGGGATAATAATCCAAAAAGTCCTAAACTCGTTGCCTGCGGTCAATTCAAGACTAAACCTTTCAATTTCTCCAATCTAGCCCTAAATCTATTGATGAAATAATTGGCCAAAAGAACTATCTTGCAAGTGGCGCAGTGGAAGGGCCATTACGGTTGGTATCGTAACCAACTCCCGGCAAAGCATGTGTGGACCACGGTGGGCGCTCGTTGGTGCCGGCGAGGGCACATCGAGAACGATGTGCCACTAAGAAGAGGAGTATGTGACATTCCATGGAGGGGATGTGCATGGCTCTTTGTCCCACATTGCTTAGGGAGAAGGTCTTGGGCTAGCTTATATAGAGCTAGGGTCCTCTTGACTTGCAAGACCCGTTTTCTGGGGGTTGTATGGGCGGCTCTCGGAGGAACAAAACCGTGAGGACTGTGTGTCCAAAAGCGGACAATATCTTGCAAGTAGCACGGTGGAAGGGCCATTACAGTTCAGGTCGCAGCTGTAGCTTTTAAGCCCCCTTGAGACTAGACCCAAGTGACAATGGCCACGACCGCCGATGTATCGATGGATTGAGACGTGAGAGGGAGGGTGAGAGGGAGGGATCATTGGAGGGGTTTCATTTTCATTTCAATTTATTCTATTACGTGAAGGTTTAAATATCGGCCACCTATAACCATGTAACCCACTAATAGTTTCCTCCAACACAAGTCGAAAGGATTCCATATCATGAGCTATCTGAGTTATTTTTCATTTTATCCCGGAGAAAGTCATGCTCGGATATTGAGTGGAATCTCTCGTACGATATGTCCCCTCAATCTTCGAAATCTAGTCTTGTCCAACGATAGAGGACTTGATACTTGTCTTTGACAAGCCTTGATCGGGACGAGATCAATAGCAAGTGGGGACGATCGATCGTTAATCTCTATCAAAAGACCTCGCTAAGGCCCCAAACCATATAGTGCCAAGGAAAGATATGTTTTTAGTTCTCGCATTTAAATCCGCCTTCTTTATTCTTTTTGTTTATTGTATAAGTTATTGCAATGCCTAATGGTAATATGTATATGATTTGATATAATATATATGTAAGTAGTTACGGACCGCTTGCATTTGAACACGTTCAATTCAATTGTCGTAATCCTATTACAATTGTGTCAATTTAGTCCTAAACCTTTTGTATTTCTCGCCAATTCATCCATTCACCACTTTTGACCGGAAATCACCGACATGACAATTTTGGTAGTATTTTTAAATATTTTTATAGAATATTCTTAAGTTATTTATTTATACTTTTTTTTCTCTCTTTTTTTCGCCTTTCTTCTTCCTCCGGCCGGTAAAAGTTGCCACATCGTGCCGATAGCTCCACGTTAGCAATTTGCAAACAGAATTAGCTGGGTGGATTGAATTGATGCAAAAGGCTTAAGACTTAATTTGCACAATTGTAACAGGTTTAGGAATTTTTTTTTTTTGATGACTTTCCCTAATAAAAAGCATCAAACTAGAAGCCACGCCTTTCCAAAGTAATGGCACCGGGGTGGATTTCCATAGATGCTCTTGCATATAAAATCAGAAAGCTGCCAAATTGTTATAGCTGCAAAGCATGTGGGAGGCAGGGAATGAAATTTGGCGACGAACAAAGATAGCGATGAGACATGCTGTCCTCTGAAGATCCTGCCTCAAAAGCTTAGGCTAAAACGTGCTTCGACTTCACACATATTGTTGTCGTTTAGCTACAAACAACGTAAAAACAAAAAGAAACGATGGCCTTGCTCCTAAGTTTCACCCGTGAGTGCGAAGGATGACACGACTTTTGAGGGAAAAGAGTTCTATAACAGCACGTGGAAATGGAAAGAATAAATCAATCGGGCACGAGCACGAGCAGACCGTGTAAATTCTAAAGACACCAATGGAGGAGGAATCAATGGTTGGTGAAATGAATCTCGAGGGCAAGGGACGCAGTCAGATCTGAAAAGATAAGAAATGGATTATTCTCTTACTTGGCTTTATATAGATAATGTAACCAGGAAAGGGAGTAATCCGACTATTACAAGGAAATTAGCCATCCTAATCTAAAAGAGAAGCTAATTATCTCGAGACATAACAAAAAATTGACGATATGTTTAATATGTAATAATCTCTAAGTCAATGGAAACCCAATGTGAAAAGTAATATTGAGTTTGAAAACAATGTATTTGAATATTGTGGACGCTTGAAAATTGAGAAAAATAAATAAAGTAACAGATGCAATAAGCAATGGCGCTGAAGTGCGAACAATCCCACATGGTGCGCAAGCCGGCTCTTACACAAATTAGATTGGAAGAGGACACTAGAGGTGCCATGACTTTCATACGGCACTTACTTGAGTGTCACAACTTTTTGTTCATTCACTTGAGTGTTACATCGGTGTAAAATCGTTCACTGGAGTGCATATTTAGGCAATTTGACTCATGTGGCTTTTCTTCTTTCTTAATTTTTTTTACTCCGAAGTAGTTTTTCAAATAGAAATTGAAGTCCATCATGATAAATCTTTGCATAAAAGGACAAGAGTATAAGAAATGTCTCGTTTTTCTCTCCTTCTCTCTAAATGTTTTCTCTACAGAAATGACTCTCTTATGCTTTCTCAAACAACGGTATTTTTCTCTCTCTCTCCAAAGGCTTCTTCAAACGATTATGTTTCGACCAATTTTCGAATAAAACGCTGGCGTGGCTAACGCGTGGCCAAATTTTTGCACCCCATGTCATTTCCCTATCGTCCCTTAGTCGGCATTTGGTGCATAGATTGATCGGAGTTCGGTTCAGAGTGCATTTATTGAAAAAGAAATGTAAATTATATGCTCATTACAGACATGCCGTCTCTTCCACTTGTTAATTTAAGTTTTTGGATCAGAAATCATTCATGCCCTTCTGGTTGTGTATTTTTTTTTCCTTGTTTGCAGGTTAATGCCCGCAAGTGGTGTTGAAATTTGTCATGTGAAAAGATGATAGGTTGATATTGTCGGCAATTTCTGCTATGACTACCCTCCCTTTTCCCTTTATTTAATGGCCTAAAGCTTATCGGTTTTCGCATATGATCTCATCGCTATTACCAAATGGCAAAAGACGAGGGATTAGATACACCTAACTTGAGAAGTTAAATATATGCATGTATTCATTTTTTGAAAGTGGAGGATTAATGCGTTTGAAGTGGTCAAATCGTCCTATAAAGACCTCATCTTTCGACTAACTAAATGGAACAATCAAAGGTTAGTGAGCTTTATACAAGAAAAGTATTACAATATTTAAATATTAAACCACAATTTCATCTAATAGAGAAAGCTTTCTGAACAGTTAGCAGCTTTTCCACAAGTTTTTTTTTTTTTAACTTGAGCTCGACATTTTTCTAGACTCTTTAATTGTCTCCCTTATTACATATTTTCACGCCTAGTCTTAGGTTAAAGTCCAACTTACGCGTGAGAGGAGGAGTGTCAAGATATTTACATAGTAAATCACTCTTTCTTCTAACATGTGTTAGCTTTCTAAAATGATCTTACAAAATATTTCAAGGAGAAAAAACTAAGACGAGTGACTCTTCATATTATGACATAATCTATGATGCCATCATCAGGTTCACTTTCACCTTTGGGATCACCTACTTCTCATTGCCTCAGCAACATGGACTTGTTTTTGTTTGGTCGAAGGTTTTGGACTCCCTAAAAATGTAGATAACGTCCTTGTTTTTTTGTCCTTTTCTTACAAATCTTGTTCATCCGTGTATCATTTCTTCGATCTAACCAAAGAATCTCCCTTCAATTGCTAGTAAATTGGTAGAAGGTGCGACTCGCTTGTTGTGCCGATCATCCTGTCTCACCCTCTCATCTATAAAAAAGAAAAGAAAAGAAAAGAAAAGAAAAAAAGTTGGATCACAGAATTCGCTTCGATGAAGTTTCCATCTGTTTCACCTAGCTTAACATTATACGGCCCCCGATCGAAGTGAAATCGCTTTTATAATGCGAATAGATTAGGTTGTAACTTGCAAAGGTGTAAAACAAGGGTTCTTCTCTTTCTTTTCGAGATTGTGGGATTCTTGTTAACCAAAAATTGCTCAAATTCAAAGGTTTAATAACTTGTCCATTTCCAATAAAAGTTGAAGAAAGTTGACAGAGCAGGAGTCCTTTTCTTAAATAAATGATTACAACGACTTCTCAAAACTACGAATTGAGGAATCATTGAGGGTAAAGAACACGGAAGATCTTCTTCTGCTCGATCCACACACGGCATGATCGTTCTAGTGCCAATCTACTTTGGGGTCCAAAAGATCCCAGGCTATATACATGAGTGAAGAGGCGTATGTCCAATTAACAAATGATTAAATTAATTACATTGACTCCCCATGCAGATTCCAATTTTTCTATAAAAGCAATCTTAAAATGAAAACACATAGGTTTAATTATGGAATTAAGTCTGTTTTGCCAAAAGCATAAACCGTTAGTACGTCATTTTCTAAATTCGACTTGCATGACAGCGCAATTACTTTTCAATTTTTGTGTGTTAGCAAGAATTAATCACGAAAGATGCCAATTTGGCTTGACGTCAAGGTGACAACAAACATAGGCCATCTCCCCTCGTTCGACGCTTCTTTTTCAGACAAAGATAAACAGAGACAATAATTGGTTATTAATTGAGGTTTTTGAGAACGAAAAGAAAAGGCCGACTGACAAATTGAGCTTTGTTGTCTAAATGCGATAGCGACCCATAAAGTAAGAAAAAAGGACCCAATGGCTTTGCTAGAGAAGATCACTAAATTATTGCATCATTACATATCCTAGGTCCGTACTCAGTAGGTCTATATCACAGGGGACTGACTCGATTATAAGCTGCGGAAAGAAAAATTCGCACATTATTTGTTAGCATAGAATTAACAAATCGAGGAGTGAAGGCCAGCAGCATCAATCAAGGCCGTCTCGATGTTCACTTTAGGAGCGGTTCATTTGTGCTTGCACGGCTTTAAAATGGATCGTGCTAGCTTAATGTTGCGTAACCAATGACCATATTCGTGCGATGTGGAATTAGAGAGGTATCAGAAACCCAAAACCCATATCCCGTCGCTCGTACAACTTAGAGTAGACCGACGGCATCGCGGAGGCGCTGCCTGAGGCCCTACGCGATATTGTTGCCCAATGTCTGTACGGCTTTGGAACGTGTCGTGTTAGTTTAAGGTGCATGGGACTTATTAACTCGTGTTCATAGGCGATAACGTTGGATCGTACTTCAAGCCCCTAAGGACACTTCCCTATAAGCAGGAAATTAATTAGGAATCTGACACTCATTTTGGAGACTCGTGAAAAACTACGCAAGTCTCTTGAATTAATTAAGTCTAGGTCTTTTGCCTCCATAGATTTCCTGGAGCAATTCGTAATCGGTTGTTAACCTTTGAACATGCGACCTCTAATTCCAAAGTTAGAAACTCTCTAACGCGCCCCAATCTGGGGCGCCCGCCCTGGGTTTTCATAATGGCCTTGGTTTAGTCTAAATATAATTAATCATTAGGAGTCTAATATCCTTTAGTCTAAATCCAAGAATATACACAAGCAATTGCTGGAAGAAGGAAGAAGCGTGGCCAAAGGAACCACCACACGTGGCGCGTTCTCATTGGACAAGGCTCGATTTTGTATGCCAGCCGGACACATCTTAGTAATGTCTACACTCATCTTATGATGGAAAAGCACATATCAACTATAGTACACGAAATGATTTAAATGCACGGAAATGATGATGTTCTTTTAGTATATAGCTTGCCCAAACATTGCAAAGGTGTGCATGCGTGCGTGCGTGCCTGCAACGTGTAATGAAGATGAAAGGGAATAAAATATATATATATATATATATATATATATATCTTAGGTACATTTTAGGAGGAATAGAGAGGATTGTGAAATTTTCTGTATATTCCGATATATATAATGAAGAGTTCGTCGGCCTATTTACAGGTTTTATGAGATAACTATTGAAGGTAAGATATATCAATCAAAATATGCACAATTAAAGGGAGACATACGCACAATCTTAAAAGATACATAGATCAACATAATTATCAAATGAGATCCCTAATTATCTATAAAAAGAATGATACCATAGATTCCTAATTTTTTTTAATTTTATTTTATTCAATATAACACCCAAACTTTTTTATGTCAACCTTTCGTTAGGGAAAATGGTAAAAAAAAACATAGACATGTTGCATTGGCGCCATTCTAAATCTTTTAATTATGTCAATTTAATCCTAAATCTTTTGACTTAGAGCCAATTTAGTCATTTTGGCTAATTTTGGCTAGGTATTAGTGACGTGGACGTCGGCGGGCGTTGACATGAACCGTTTTTTATAATTTTTTTTTTTATATTTTCTTTGTTTTTGTCTTTTCTTTTTCTCCTCTTTCCTTGGTGGCCAGACATCCATGGCTCGCGAGGGTGACCCTCGCCGGGTGTTGCTTGGGTGAAGGTTGGCCTTGCCCTAGCCCAAGTGACACTCGGCGCGAGGCCACCCTCGCCGAGCGAGAGTCGGTCTTGCTTATCGCATTACCTTTGACCGACCGATGCAATGACAAGACAACAACGACTAGCGTCGCTTGGGCCAAGGCAAGGCTAGCCCTCGCCTAGTGATCGGTGAACCCCTCCGACCGCTGGTGAGAGTTTGCCAGCCATTGCCGGCTGACGGTGGGGCGGCATAACCCTCGCCGCTGCTAGTAGCTCCCCCCTTTTTTTCTTGTTTTAACTTTTATTTTATTTTTTGGCTTATTTTTAAGATTAAGATTGAAATTTTTCAAAGAAATTTCAAGTGGACTGATTTTTTTAAGTACATTACCACGTGGAGTCCATGTGGACTGATTTTTTTGAAAAACAAATGCCACATAGACTTATTTCTTAATTATAAATAACATGTCACAAAAATATTTTAATTATAAATGTCGCATATATTTTTTTGCTGTAATTTCTCACCATGGGCACTTAAGTGATCTTTTTGTTTTTGTTAGATTTGATACTTAAGTAAGCCGATGAAAAATTTTGACATCAAATGAGCACCATACATAAATTTCGGACACTTGCGGTGTCATTCGGCCAAGTTTTTTCTAACGTGATAGTCCATATTTGTAGCTAGAGAGGCAAAAAATGACATGATCGGTCCCGTCGGGATTAGATAGACGTTCACGAAATGTAGCTTTTTTTGAATTTTTACTTAATCTCCCATCTTTCCCACTTGTGCCTTAATTCTTGTTTGCTGCGGAACCCATCCTTCATCGCCACCCTCGACGCTGCCGTCTTGCGCAGTCCATCACGCCTCTCTTTCTAGCCATCCCATTAGCCGCGGATCTCTACCCTCAGCCTTGAACGGAGGCGGCAGGGCGGCCTATGATCCGGGGCACTGCAAGCCTCAGATTCGAGGCGTCGTGGCCACTCACCCATCGAGTCGCCACTGCTGCCTTCGTTACTAGCACCGTCGTCACCCTCATACTATCTCTCCCACCCTCCGGCGGGTGGCCGATGACCCTGGGGTGAATGGAGGAGACAAGTTAGATATATATATATTGTCATATAGACGAGTTAGACATTTTTTTCTTGTTCGAAAGACAAGCTAGACTTTTTTTTTTTCCTTGTTCGGAAGACAAGTTACACTTTGAGAGCACTCGGAGTTACAAGTCGGCGGGTGCTTCTTTACGGATGAATGTTGTATAATTTGGTCTTTTTGCTCATGCAAATCTCTATCAAAGTGCAAAGTGATAGCTTCAAAGATAACAGAGAAGATATTAACCTGACAATACTGACAAGACCGTCGATTATTTGACCACACGATCTCCCAATCAATGAGTATTTTATGTAAAAAACGCGGTGATGGTGTGTGGATCAACGATTGATGAATTATGCCGTCCATGACAAGATCGTTAGGAAAGCATTTCTTTTTTTTAACTTTGCCAATTTACTGGACCGTCATGTCAGTAATGCCTCGGCTACATTGAAATTTCATGTAAAGGCCTATGATTACATTGGCAAAAAAAAAAGAGTTCAACAATGAGTTGGAATCGTTATAATAAGGTTAGGACCGACTGGGCTCATCATTGACAATGTCTACCGCAAATCTTATTATTATTATTATTTTGTGGTCGAAACAGACTTTCATTCATTCATAAAACTGGATTACAAGAACAGGATCTTAAGTTCAAAGTAACCTTAAAAAAGCTTAATCAAAACAGCTCATGCTGGCTCGGGTGAGCATCATGAAAATCACCAAAAGTTAACAACGAAAGGCAAAAAAAGAAGAAGAAAACCTTCACCAACCCCGCTTCTAACTGCTTATTCGTTATAACATTCGCCAAAGGATAAACACCCAAAGAGGAAAAAAAAAAAATCAACTTGGCTTATACTTTCTCCAAAAAAAAAAAAATTCATGTATATAACCCCCCATAACCCTACCTCGAAGAGCGGCAACTCTTCCTCTCTCAGTTGCACCGCTCACACAAAGAAGGGAAACAGATGAGAGAAGCCATGGACTCTCTGCTACAAGCTCTGCAAAACCAGCCTCTCCCCGCCGCCACCCTAGTCTCCGCCGCCGCCACTCTCCTCCTCCTCCTCCTCGGCCTCGCCCTCCGCTCCCGCCGCCGCCTCCCTTACCCTCCCGGCCCCAGGGGCCTCCCGGTCATCGGTAACATGCTGATGCTCGACCAGATGACCCACCGCGGCCTCGCGGGGCTCGCCCGGAAGTACGGCGGCCTCTTCCACCTCCGGATGGGGTTCCTCCACATGGTCGCCGTGTCGTCCCCGAGCACGCCCGCCAGGTCCTCCAGGTCCAGGACCACACCTTCTCGAACCGGCCGGCCACCATCGCCATCAGCTACCTCACATACGACCGGGCTGACATGGCCTTCGCCCACTATGGCCCGTTCTGGCGGCAGATGCGGAAGATCTGCGTCATGCGGGTGTTCAGCCGCAGGCGGGCTGAGTCTTGGAGGTCAGTGCGCGAGGAGGTGGACGTGACCGTGCGGACCGTTGCCGGGAGTATGGGCACAGCCGTGAACATAGGCGAGCTGGTGTTCGCGCTCACCCGGGACATCACGTTCAGGTAGGCCTTCAAATGGATTGACCGAGTGCGTAATAAAAGTCGACAAAAACTGTTTTCTATTATATACCGAACCAAAATAAGAATTAGGAGTACGAAGCTGGTTAATAAGCACCGTGCGAAACAAATGCTGATAACGCAGGAGCCAAAGCTCCGATGACTCTTTCCGGACGTGAAATGCTACTATACGATCCTATCCAAGCAATAGACAATCGAGTTAACATGGAGTCCACTTTCTTCGACGTCACCTCTCAATTACCATTATTTCTTTTTCTTTTCAGTAGACGGGAAATACCCTCTATATATTTTACATCTAATGGATTCCAAGCTCCAAATGAGCTTTAGATGTAGTAGTTTTAGGACATACTAAGGTCCGAACTGTTTTCTAGTGTATACCGAACCAAAATAAGAACTAAGGCTGCTTATGCACTGTCATGTTATTTTATCAACAATCATAGACAAATTCATTTTGTTCCTCTCAAGTGTCAGATAAGACGAAATTGAATTCGTCCACTTCCGCTTCCATGAAAATTGCTGAGTACTACTAAACATGAGACTGCCTTTAAACCTACAGGGCTGCATTAGGAGCGAGCGCGACCCAAGGGCAAGACGAGTTCATCGGGATATTGCAGGAGTTTTCGAAGCTGTTCGGGGCATTTAACCTCGCGGATTTCATCCCGTACCTCGGCCGGATCGACCCACAAGGGATCAACGAGAGGCTCGTCAAGGCTCGCCGGTCGCTCGACGTATTCATCGACAAGGTCATGGACGACCACATGGAGAAGAAGGCGAACAAGACCCTCTTCGGCGAGGAGGCCGAGACGGACATGGTGGATGACTTGCTCGCCTTCTACAGCGAAGAAGCAGGAGTCGATGAATCGGCGGACCTCCAGAACTCCATCAAGCTCACCAAGGACAACATCAAAGCCATAATGATGGTGAGATAGACAGCAACTTTTCTCGACATTTTTTCTTCATGGATTTCGAAGTTTCCGACAATCATTTGAGACAGACTGAAAGAGGATCTTAGTATAGCATTTGGTAAGAAGAAAAACTAGTAACAAATTAAGATTACGATAAGTATGTAGACTATAGATGTGTGTGCATGACCTGACTAATGTTTATAAATCTTGTAGGATGTTATGTTTGGTGGGACCGAGACGGTCGCGTCTGCCATCGAATGGGTGATGGCGGAGCTGATGCGGAGCCCCGAGGACCTCAAGAAGGTCCAGAAGGAGCTCGCCGACGTGGTGGGCCCTTCACCGCCGGGTCGAAGAGTCCGACTTCGAGAACTTGACCTACCTAAGATGCGTGATCAAGGAAACACTCCGCCTCCACCCCGCCGATCCCCCTCCTCCTCCACGAGACGGCAGAGGACGTGGAGGTCTCTGGCTACTTCATCCCCGCCAAGACCCGCGTCATGATCAACACGTGGGCCATCGGGCGGGACCCGAGCTCGTGGGAGGACCCGGACACCTTCAAGCCCGCCAGGTTCTTGGGCGAGGGCGCTCCGGACTTCAAGGGAGCAACTTCGAGTTCATCCCGTTCGGGTCGGGCCGTAGGTCTTGCCCGGGCATGCAGCTCGGGCTCTACGGGCTCGAGTACGCCGTGGCCAACCTGCTCCACTGCTTCACGTGGGAGTTGCCCGACGGGATGAAGCCCGGTGAGATGGACATGAGCGACGTGTTCGGGCTCACTGCGCCGAGGGCTCACCGCCTCGTGGCGATCCCGAGCCCGAGATTGTTGAGCCCCTTGTATTAAGACGAAGGCGTCGATCCAACCGAGGGCGTGTGTGAAACGTGTGTGAAACGTCTTGAAATGGCTGACTTTGCACGTGCTTTGCTCCTTGCATGGAGTTTCTTTTCTTCTGATACAATCTTTTCTTCTTATTTTTACCCTTCTTTTTTATCCATGGTGAACTTTTGCTTCGTTTTTCTTTCACATGTCCATTCAAATAATGGTCGCGTCACATTCATAAAATGAAGTATCACACAAACTAAAGTGAAAGCTTTTAAAATAAAGGAAAAATTTCTGTATTGCTTGTGCAAATAAACAAAAAATTGTAGACATTATCTTGGTTTTGTATTATATACTTGCTTATTATTTAGCGTTTTGTCACTCAATTAAGATATGTTGGGCCAATGAAAAGCCTTTGCTGGGGATTCTATCAAAGCAATGTATATAATTCTAAATATAATGTGCACCGTTGGCCAAACTCATGCGACACGTTAAAAGGACAAAAAGATAGGACATGTTCGCTTTCTTAACCACGGCAAGAAACGTTTAAGAAAATCGAAGTTGGTATGGTCGAACTTCCAAGTGAGGGAGCAATAATTGAAGCTGAAGTGAGTGAAGGGAAGTGACGTTCCGATGTTGGACGAAAGTCGAGCGTTGACCACCATCAATTCTCGAGCAACGCTGACTCTGACTTGACGTGGCCCGTGAGATAACAATTTGATGGACATTTGAGTCAGGTAAGATTAAGGACATTTTTTTTATTATAGAAATAACATTTCATTTTATTCGGGATAAATATACCATGGATGTCATAATTTTTTGTACGGCATTTACTCTTGAGTGCCATAACTTTCTTTTTTTCGTTCATTTGAGTGATCAAAATTTGAAAAAATATTCACTTAAATGCCACTCGCTGATTTGGCTCGTCGGAAATCCGACGTGGAGTTATTTTACTATTGAACCATCCTATGTGGCTCGCCGGAACACCGAAGTCATCATTAGAGATGCGAAACAACGCCATATTGAGGAAGAACTTAGCTTCTTGAACAAATTGAGACAAAATAGAAAAGAAATCATGGAAGAACCCTAACCTAACTCCACCTCCGATTTGAAATTCTTCCAATTGGGACCTTTTCACCTCATTATATTCGCAATGAGAAGCGGAAGGTGGAGAAGCGGGTCAAGATTTTATGAGCAAAGCGAAAATGAAAGTCAAAACTATTGCTATTGTGAGCTACGAAATCCAACAAGAATAGCTTAAACGCGAGATAATCCGAGGAGAAGGTTCATTGGATGCGCTAGTTATAGAAAAGGCTTCAATTATGGATATTTCGGATGGGTTGACAAAAATTTTCAAACCAAGCAAGAAAGGTGATCTTGTAGCTACTAGAAGGACGTCACGAAGCTCGACCCGTATTGATGGATGAGTAGGACGATGCTTGTTGACACCTAAATTTTAATTTTTCTTTAAAAAAATCATTTGTCTTGCATAAAAAATGAGAGTTAGTCTTAATTCTCACAAAATATATAATTTATTTTTCATGCGTAGCGCTTTCAATTTTCTTTAGCATACATTGCATTTTGCATATTAATTTCAGACCACCAACGAAAGGGGAAATTGAAGCTGGCTAGCCGACTCATCAAGACCATCATAGACTGTTCGGCCTAGTATGGAGGCAAGAAAGTTAGAACTTAATTGAGTCTGGTTTGGCCCTTCAATGGCCTAATTAGGAATAAGCCTCAATAAGTTAAAGTCCATTAATGGAATGAAAATAAATTTAGGCATATGAGGGGTGGACGATTTTCATTCATGTCCAAAACATGGATTGGTCCAAATTAATAGACCAAGGTTGGCACAGTTGATCACAAGCTAACTCGTCCAAAGGAAAAGCCCATCAAATTCATGGTCCATGATCAAGCACGTGTGATTGACCTAGCTTTTCGGCCAAGGAACCATCTCCGAGGAAGTTGCACATCAAGCGAGGCCGTGCCCAACGGATCAGCGAGGCCGTGCCCAATAGATCAACTTGCCTCTGCCGTTCCACCACATCACCGTTCAAACGACGCTTGGTCCATTCTCGAAGAACCAGCCACGTCGGTGTCCTCATCCCCACCATCCAGCTCGTTCAAAGCCAGTGAAAAGCACTCACTGTTTGGGCTGATTAGTTGCAAATTCGGCTCTTGTTCATCATCGAACTCCTGTCCGCGAGTTGATCTTTGCTTCGAAGACGCACAATTTGACGAATCAGGTAACGATAGTTCTAACTTTGAATACTATCATGTTATCGTTATCAATGTTGTTTGCTCAGTTCGGTGTTGGGTTTTGGTGCTAAAAAAATCCTTTTGCTAAGAAATTTAGCTTTTGTCCGATTCCATATTAGAAACCAATCATGCTTAAACTTTCTTCGTGTTTCCTTTGCGATTTTTGAGATAAACATGCATATTCGCTGGTGGTCACGTGAATTTTCGTGGGTCTTGGATTGACGCTCAGATTATCAGGAACTTGCTCATTCGAAGTTGTTTTGGCAAAATTGACTAGATAACTTTATACTTAGGCAAGATAATCAGTGAGATGTTATGTATATTTTTTTTTGTAAATTCATGAGTGAGTTGCCTATTTGGAGTGATCTCGATCAAATCTGATATGTTCACATATTAAATTGGAATTGATCCTAATCTTTTGAAATCTCCATGAGATAATGCTCTTTATCCGAAAAAACATATCAAGATTTGACAAATAAGGCAAGATAATCTTTTAAAGGAAATCCCTCATATTGTCTCATGATTTTCGAAATTGTGCATATCTTGAGCATATTATTTTGAATCGGTGGCATATCTCTGGATACTTAGGTTTATCTTGCAGTTGAAGTTCATATCCTCTAAGAAATTTAATCACATCTTTTAAGATTTAGAAAATTATCGATGCACTTCGAAATTCTAAGAGATAATATTTCCTAAATTAAAAGATATCGAGATCCTTTGTAGATAGGGGCCTATTCCCTTTAAAATTTCAGCACCTACCCTAGCTTGGCCGAAAAATTATTTTTTTAATACTATAGTCTAAATCAAATATTTCTATAATTTACCTTGAGTATAATACATGCTCTCTTGCGCCTTAGTCCCTCGAAATTTATGCATTATGGATGACTATATGACTTCACCTCTAAAGTACGACGTCATCCACGCAATGAAATTGTCTAACCTATCTCATAACTTTGGGACCGAACCGACAAATTTCGGCTTAAGTACACCTCAAGTGCCATAAGTTGCGTACGACATTCACTTTAGTGCTAAGTTTTTGTAACTTCCATCATTTCGGTGCTAATTTCGGATAAAATCGTGTACTTCGGTGCCATTCCGACCAAAATCCCGGCGAAATGAATTACGTGGATTTTATAATTAATTTTTATTATATTACGTGGCGACTTTTTAGAAGCAGTTGCCATGGTGGAATCCGACGAGGCTTAAAAGGGCGGAAATGTAAAATGACATCGTTTATGTATTCGGATAAACGACGTTGCTGAGTGTTGTCTTGTTGGGTGTTGTGCGAAGGGGCCGAGGGACTTGTGCGAAATCCGGTCTCGATTGTCGCTCGTGAAGTTACAACCGTCGGTCATTGGCCATTGTTCATCTTTGGTTAGCCACCGATCGCCCGCTCACCGTCGTGAGGTATGCATCCGCGTCCTCTGTCCCTCTCTCGGTTAGACTCGAGCCGAAATTAGGGCAAAATTAAGATGAAATTAGGGCTTTGAGGGGAAAATTAGGGTTAAGGGAAAAATTAGGAGCGAATATTGTAAAATGAAGGCTCATGATTAATGCATTTAGGACGTATACTACTTTAATCACAGCCTCTCTGTCTTCGGTTTCTTGATAAAGAAAAATAGTGGCCCCCGAGATCCCTTCGGTCCCTTTCGAATTTGTATTTTTTGCATCCCTTTTGGTCCACTTGTTTAATCAAACTTCGACACCTTTGCAATATAAAATTGCCTTTTATTTGCTAGGAACTAGTGAACTGAATGCCAACGGACCTCAAAATATGGAATCGAAATCTTGTGTTTTGGTTGTCCTATTGCTTTGTTGATACTAAATGACAAATAACAAGTCTTTAATCAAAAGCGAGGCTTGTGGGAACCTCCATGTGCATTTGTTGATTATGGTCCCAAAAGTTAATACCTTCATTGATTTTTTTTCTCTTTTCGTGCGGGCATGGACAAGAATCTTCTTGCTTGTCATTATTTGTTATGGCGAAAATTTTGTCATTGGTACCGGACGAGTGGGATTATGAAGGTGGAAATGAAGGAACAATTTTCCTCAATGTCGGGACATCGTCGTATGTTTCTTTTGTAAGAGATATAGTGCACTTCTACTACTGCAAAGTAGGTAAATTCTTCTATTGTCTTCCTGGGAAGGGTTTGAGGGATGAATTTGAGAGAGTTGTGGGATGAGAATGAGTTTAAAGATGTGATTTATCACTATCTCCATGGCAATGCAGCAAAAGTGTATGTAGATAGTGATAGTGATGATGAAGCTGATGATGATGCTCGGGATGAAAACATAACTGAAACAAGAGAAGTAGACATTGATTCCACTTCTCATGGAGATAAACCATTGTAGAAGGGCATGAGGAATGGGCGAGAGAGGGAAGATTGGGCTAATAGATAGGATTGTGGCGGAGAGGGAGAACAATGAGGAGAGGGAGGACATGGAAGAGGGAGGAGTAAGCAATACAATCGATGAGGCAATCACCTGAATTAGATTGGGATGTTGCAAAATCCAATGATGATGAAGTTGTGGGAAATGTTAGCTTTGTAGGAGACGACGATGACGATGACGATGAGGAGCTACAACGGTCAAGGCAAAACTGCAAGGACTTTGCAAGGGGAAAACGTGTAGCATTTGCGGAATTAGAGGGAGGTGAAGCAGCAAATAGAGAAGAACCTACATCTCCTACAGCTACCGGTAACGATGAGGAAATTGGCGGTGACAACTGGGTTGGTACTTCGATGACGAGCCCGAACAAGAAGAAGAAGTTGCAACCGTGCATAGAAGGAAAAGTAAGTACCATTCCTATGATCCAACTATAGCGAGTCCTGTTTTGAGTCTTGGTATGAAATTTGAGGATGCGAAACAGTTTAAAGATGCCATTCTGAAGAGCTCTATTGCTGACCGAGGAGGACTTTAAAGTTTCTTCGAAATACGAAAGAGTATGTGAGAACTAGGTGTCCACAACGTAATTGTGGATGGAAGATCTATGCAGCATTAAGCAAGATGAGCGAGTCATTTCAAATTAGATCATTTCGGGAGGAACATACGTGTTCGGTTATTTTTGACAACAAAAGGATAACAAGTAAATGGTTGTCGAAACAATTCTTCAACACGATCAAGGCGATCTTTGGAGATTAGGAGTCCCTACTTGAAGCAGCTGGTGAAAGAGTAGGTAGGGATTAATATGTCGGAGAATTAGTTTAAGAGAGCCAAGTGTAAGGTGATGAGAACACTCTTGGGTCAGTACAAGCAAGAATATGCCCAAATTTGGAATTATGCCTATGAATGTAAGCTTCATGTGGAGGTTGTAGAAAGGCCACCGCCTAATGAAAGGACCATGTTTGACGGGTTCTACGTGTGCTTCGACGCATGCAAGTATGGATTTTTATCCGGTTGTAGAAGAGTAGTATGATTGAATGGGTGCTTTTTAAAAGGCTTATGCAAGGACGAATTGTTGGCTGCAATTGGTAGAGATGGCAATAACCAAATGTTTCCTATAGCTTGGGTTGTAGTGAGGATAGAAAATAAGAACACTTGGTCCTAGTTCATGAAAAATTTGATGGCCGACTTGGAGATTACCGACGGGAGCGGTTGGGCTTTCATGAGCGATCAACAGAAGGCAAAGCCATTGTCAATGCATTCTTTTGAAATGAGCTCATTATGTTGTATTTTCCCTTTTCTTACAATTATTCATTTGTTTAATATTGTAGGGGCCTGTTCCTGCATTAGCTGACTTGATGCCATATACCGAGCATAGAATGTGTGCGAGACACATATATGCGAACCGGGCGAAGAAGTACAAAGGGGATAAGCGCTGAAGCAATTCCGGCAAATTGCAAAGAGCACGAACATGGCTGGCTTTAGGATAGCAAAACAGGATTTGCTTGAGCTAACCAAGGATGGTTTTGAAACGCTATTCCAAACTAAAGCGAAGCATTGGTGTATGGCTTTCTTTATCGAAGAATTCAAGTGCAATATCATCGATAATAACCTTAGCGAAGCTTTCAATGGCAGCATATTAGCCGCTAGGTGCAAGCCAATCATTGACATGCTTTAGGATATACGATTTATGGTCATGACTAGGTTGCGCAATAAAAGAGATGATGCTGCAAAGTGGACTAGAGAATGTAGTCCTCGATTGCGAAAACATTAGATAATAATGTAGCTGCTAGTAGGTTCCGTCGTCCAATTTGGAATGGCGATGACGGGTTTGAGATCAAGAAGAATGAAAACACATATGTTGTTCACCTCCCAGAGGAGGAAGTGTTCATGTCGGGTATGGCAACGCAATGGAATTCCGTGCGCACATGCGATTTTTGCCATCCACCACAAAGAAGAGAACCCGGAACATTACCTAACCTGATTACTACAAAGCAAAAGGTCCTATCTTGATGCATATAAGTTCATGATGCAACCTATTAAAAGTAGCAAATTTTGGAAGCCAACCAATCGTGATGCCCTTGCACCTTTGCCATTAAAGAAACAAGTAGGAAGGCCAAAGCGGAAACGAAAGTGCAAGAGGGAGAGATTTCAAGACAAAGGATGAACAAGGGCTGATGCAAAGATGATGTGCTTCGTATTGCAATAAGCTAGGGCACAATAAGAAAGGCTGTCAAGTGAAGAAGCAACATGAAAGGCAAGTGGTTGCTATAGATCCGACACAAGAACCACAGGAAGGCCATATTGTGCAAATGTGAAGGGCCGCAGGAAGAGCACAATGAGTCAATTGTTCATCAACCGAGGACAAAATATCCGGTAAGATGTTACATTATTTATTTATTTTTGTCTTCCTATAAGATGTGCAATAGTGTAACCTCATTTCTACGTTTGAGGTGAGAAGAAGGGCAAGAGTTGACCAAACGCCCAACCTCTATCACCTGAAGAGCTAACACAAACCGTTGCACCAGGGTATGTTGTGCAGCCACCTCAAGAGCCAACACAAGCTGCTTGTACCATGGCATGTTGTGCGGTCACCTCAAGGTCCAACAAAAGGACAAGTTGGATAACCAACTAAAGTGCCAATAACTCAAAGAACAACCCGGCCACCTCCACTGGACCACACTTGAATCCGCAATTGAGCAAACAAGGAGAAAATATTCAATAAGATGAACATTCTTTGTTTGTGTTACTTTATGGCTCGTAGTATAACCATGTTTCCACACTTCGGGTGAGAAGAAGACCAGCTCAAAGAACAATTCAGCCACCACCACCGGAGCCAAAAGAACCTGCACGATCACCACTTCCCCGACTAATAAGAGGGGCTCTTGGAAAGAGGTTGAAAGAATATGGTTATGGCCTATTCTGACGAACGCACGAATGACTATTTTGCATGTAAGTTTTATAGGACTTGTCCATTTAAGGACAGCAATTTAAAAATTTCTGAATTATTTGCTTCGTTATTATGTTGTTGTAGTGGGAGAAGCTCGAGAGATGCTTATTTCCGAAGGTGGGCCAATTCAAGAGTCAACGGCTGCGCCAAACAAGAGTTTGCGAAAGACGAGGACAAAAGCTGCGGCTCCGGCGGCCACCAAGGAAGAAGCCAAGAAGAGTTCCATCTCAACTAGTGCGGGATACACAACTTAAAGAGCTAGAACCTACACATGTTAGAAAGAGTGCTAGGATCATGAACCAAGTCAAAAAGCCATCGAAAGGAAAATGAGTTGGAGGGGATGTTAATGTTGACTAATATGAATATGGGATTGGAGTGAAACTTGTATTTAGTGTTGTCATTTTTTTTTGGAACTTGTACCGATTTAGTGTTGTCATTTTTTTATTAGGAACTCATACTCTTATTTTTTTGTTAATGTAAACTATAAAATCAATGACGATGGAGCTTCTTGTTGAATTATGCATTTACATTCTTGTGATTCCACTTCTTATTGTGTTGTTTAGCTATTTGTGAATGCCGGTGATTATAATTGCTTGGTTGTTGGCTGGTTATATTTAGTTGTGGTAGGTGGTTATAGTTGTTGGGGGTTTGTTTTAGCACAAATTTGAGAATTGCAAGTTTTCATGCACCAGGACTTGTTGGTGCAATGTTAATACACCAGCAACTTTACGGTGCAATATTAATGCACCAGCAACTTCTTAGTGCAACTAGCTCATCTTTGGTGCACCAGCATGTTGCTGGTGTAGATCTAATGCACTTGGTACGGTGATGGTGCATCAGCAAGTTGTTGGTGTAGATTTGGGAATGCACCAGCAACTTCTTTGGTACACACACGGTACATTGCACGGTGCACCAACACATTGCCAGCAATTATTGGTGTACGGTGATTGTTGGTAACTACTAAAGTCTTTGCTTGCACGAATTGGTATGACGAGTTTTAATGATGCACTTAAGTGATCGCTTTCGAGCAAGTTGGCACTCAAGTGAGCAATTTTCGGAACAACTTGGCACGTAAGTGGTCACTTTTACAAAAAGTTGGCACTTAAGTGATCACTCTTTAACCCCGACCGGCATTTAAGTGATCGGCATGTACAACTTATAGCACTTACATTATAACCGATAACCAGCATTTGTAGCAAAAAAAAAAAAAAAAAATACTGCGACAAGATTTTTGCAACCTTTAAATAGCTCCAAATATGAAAGCTTGTAAACAAATATCTCCCCAATATATCATACTATTTGCTTCAACTCAAACAAAAAATGCAACGGCAAACCTTGAGCTCCGATAAATTGAGCACCCAACATAGCAATAGCCAAACTTTGTAGTAAATGAGCATGGTCACAATACAAGATAGATTTCGGGCTTCAAAAAATGGAGAAACGATTCGATCGCAGTTGTAGTTCCATGTGAAACAAATCGCTCAACTCAACATATGAACCAAAGTATTAAGAAAAAAATATGTCAAAAACCTCCCCAACTATATGCAACAGTATCAGCAAAAAACACGTAAAAAATCCACAAGTAAACTACCGGCAACTTTTGCAACAAACCAAATAACTAAACGAAAAACTATGAAAAAGTGTTGACAATACATAGCTAGTCCAAAAACTAAGCAAATACGCATTACAACCTTTCATTTCCAACAAAATACTTCAAGCAAGCTCCTTCATCCATAGAAAAATCGTCCATTACTTATACATTATGCAATACAAATACATATCGAACTCAACTTCACCTACGGAAGATTAAGAAAGTTCCTCTCGTCACACACCTTACACTTGAACATTACATAGGTTATACAACATAACAAAACGATAATTAATGCTTGATCACGCTTTCTTTGTCTTCGCATCGTTGATACTTCCTTCTTCAATTGATTTGCCGAGAGATGTTACGGCCTTCATCTCGGCTTCCCTTGAATCAACATCGTCCAATTCGTCCATGAATGTAGGTAGAGGTTCATTCCGTCTTTCAAGAAGCTCCAATATCACCTCGTGACTCGATTGGAGAATGTTTTATTAATCCATTTGAAATATTTTCACTTCGACCCCTCTTTATATCTACCACACCCCGTGAATCTTCTTCCAGGATTCAACCGAGTCCAAGATGTTCTTGTTGGACTCGGTAACTCACAATAACGATAAATCTCACCATTATCTTCGGTTAGTCAAATTGAATTTAAGCTGCTATGAAGCTTCTTCCCTCCATTTCTACCTAGGGCTATCAATTTTGGGGCGCAATCAAAATGTGGGACTCAAATTTCCCTCCCAGCTGTGAGTAGGGTTTCTATGAGGTTCAATTTGGGGATTTAGGGTTTATGTTGTGCGAAATCGATTGTAACGACGTCGTATTGCTCTTGGGAATGCTGAGTCGGCCTTGGGAGAGCCACATCGTCCTCCTTTTTTATGTAAAAAGTCCACATAAGCTCCACGTAGACTTTTTGGCGGTCACATTTGCGCTTAGCTGAAGTGATCGAAGTTACAAAAACTTAGTACTAAAATGATCGATTTGAAAGTTTTGGCACTAAAATGAGCGCCGTACGCAACTTATAACACTTGGGGTGTACTTAAGTCGACAAATTTCATAATACATAAATTCACTATTTGACCCCACCCTCGGAGTACGACGTGAATAAATCACCTATTGACCCCACCTCCGGGGTAAGAAGCGAATTCATCGAAAAATTCCGGATACAAAGGTGTATTATGCTCAAGGTTTATTATATTTTTATTTGATCTGGTTTTCATAAAAAAAATCATAAAAATCATCTTGTCTTAGTCTTAATTGAAATATCAAAAATTACATCTAAAAAAGACTCTTAATATATATTGGATTTTAATTAATCAATTTGTGTTAATTGTCGAGACAAATTTAAGGTAAAGCCAAAAATTAATTAATAATAATGACATTTCATTTGCATAATCATTTCGCATGTTATTTAGACTAGCCTTGCATTTTTTGCAAATTTAGGATAGACCACTTCTTTACCCTTTATTCATACATATTTTCATGTCATATAGGTTAGAAATCACATTCATGCATATAGGATAAAACCCATTCTCGCATGTCACATCATATCTTATCTTGTTTCATGCATTATTACGTCATGTCGTACAGGTTCATTAAGACATGCCGTATGTCATTATGTTAGAATTCATATTTTTCTTGCATTAAAATTGGATTTTTTCTAAAGTCATCATGCATAGCCATTTTCATGTCATATTGTTTCATGCTGCATTTGCATTTAGATAGTTGCACTTGCATAGCATGCATTTAATCCAAAAAATCACAAAAAAATAATTGTACCTTAATTTTCAAAGAAATCAATTGAGTTTGCTAATCAAGAGAATTTAATGCAAAAATGGTACCGAAATGGTGTTAACTGAAAAATCAACATAATCAAGTCCCCGAGCCTAAATCTCTAGTTAGCAGAAAATAAAGTATTCTCCTATACTAAATATCTAAATTACCTACCAAAAAACATTAGTGGCGGCTCCGAAATTAAAAATCTTTTAATTAAAATCGAGTGAACCTAAGTTGCGAATTAGTAGAGCTTGGGAGGGCTTGTGCTAGGTTAATTAATTCATTTAATTAATCTGGTAATCCATTAGCCCGAAGTTCAATCCGAATTTTAGGTCGCGACAATGCTGACTCAATGCAAGCAAAAATCAAGGGTCTAGAATCTTTGATAATCCATTTGAAGAAACAAGTTTCAAAGATGAAAATTCAAAGGGATATCTTTGGAGCATTGCTTGTGTTGTTGTTATTGAGTGTGGTTTGGTTTGTGTTCTTATGTAAGATACCTCAGCTAGATCTAGTGCGTTTTTTCTGTGCTTCGATAAGTTATAAGTCCATTCTTGAATTCGAGATAATCCCCGATTCGAAATTTGCAGGTTCATTGATGGGTTTTCCCAAATGGCCTTCGTCCATGGGCAGAGGAAGCATACATGTTATGCTATTTCAACACTCTGTTTACACAGGGGACATAAAGGATCAGGTACTACCTTCCTTTTAAAAAGATTTTCCTTTGTTGGGAGAGCACCCTGGCAAAGATTCCACATAAAGAATTTGATTTTTGGAGGGGTCTCCAATTTCCAAGTGTCTGTCCATAGAGACTTAGGTGGGTAGGAAGAAGAAGCTGTGTTCTCTGTTGTCTGTTTACCTGCTTCTTCACGAATGAAGTGATATCCACTTTTCACAGTGTAATAACCCGCTCGAGTGCAAGTCCACACAATTTTGTCTCTTTCTATTTGAGGTCTTATCGGAATTGTCAAGATCTCACACACTTTTTGCTCATCAAAATGTTCCTGCAAAACATCTTCATTCCAACAGCCCTCTTCTCTTTTTGTAAGTCCTGATACAAGCTGAGGTTCGTTTCTATTTGCAGGACCAATTAAATCTACTTTCTTCAGCCACTTGTCTTTTCTAGTTCTTATTTTTGTCCCATCCCTTACGGTCCACATTATAGAACATGAAATGGAGTCCCTTCCCAACATCAAACTCTGCCAACCCCATAACGGGCGGTACTCTTTTTTGCATGTTGAAAGTCTCTATTTGGAAAGTAGACGCCTTTGAAGATTTAACCCCAAAGTGAATTGGGGTTCATACATAAGCGCCAAGCTTGTTTGGCCAACGTTGCTTTGTTAAAATCCAGAAAGTCTCGGAAATGCAAACCCCTTTCATCTTTTCTCATCTTCAGCAAATCCCACCTTTTCCAGTGGACTCTAGCTTTAACCTCGTTAGTTTTCCACCAGAATCTTGCAATTTTCTGCTCAGTAGCCTTGCAAATTGATACTGGAATCTAGAAAACAGACATGACATATTGTGGGAGCACTTGTACTACTATCTTAATTAAGATTTCTTTACCTGCTTTCGACATAAGGTTTTCCTTCCAGCCTACCAGCTTACTGTTGACACGTCCAAGAATCCAGGCAAACATGTGTTTTTTTTTATTCTCCCCAATCCGAAGGTAATTCCAAGATATTTCCATGCCTTCTCTGAAAAAGGAACTCTCAGTCCCCTTGCCATATTTTCCTTCAAGTTCTGAGGACAATCCCCATTGAAAAAGATCCCAGATTTATTCAAATTCACTGCTTGTCCAGAAGCCATGCAATACTGGTTTAGAATTAATGCTAAGTTCTCACATTCAAGGACTTTCCCATCCAGAAAAAAGATAGAGTCATTCGTGAAGAGTAGATGAGAGAGAGTGGGGCACCACCTATTTAATTTGATCCCCCTAATACTTCCATCAACCACTGCTTTCCTCATTAACGACGTTAACACATTGGCCACCAGGATAAACACATATGGGGAGAGAGCATCCCCTTGCCTGATTCCTCGAGATGGTTTGAAGAATTGAAGAGGCTCTCCATTTACTTTGATACTAAACGATGCAGTAGTTACACATTGCATTATCTATCCCACCCATTTTGTATCAAACCCAGTTTTGATAAGGCAATCTTCCAAGAAATCCCATTCGACACGATCGTAGGCTTTTTCATATCAAGTTTCAGAATTGCTTGGAATCTTCTCTTTCTTTTCCAAATTCTGAGTTGGTATAACACCTCCTGCACTACAAAAATATTATCCTGAATTTGATTTCCTCCAACAAAGGCACTCTGCTCAGCAGCTATAACTTCGGGCAGCAATGGCTTTAGTCTAATCGCCAGCACTTTGGCAATAATCTTGTATCCAAAATTGCACAATCTAATGGGAAGAAATTGGTCGATCTTCTTTGGGTTTGGCCCCTTAGGTATTAGAGAAATCGTGGTTTTATTAAGTTCTGGCAGCATGGTTCCTGATCTGAGAAAATCCTTAACTCCCTGAAAAATATCAATTTTAAGCACTTCCCAGTATTATTGGTAAAGTAAGCCATTCAAGCCATTAGGACCAAGTGCTTCCAATGCCCCAAGTTGGAATGCAGTATTTCTAACTTCATCAAAACTCATGTCAGTTGTCAAGGAGAGGTTCATTTCCTCGGTAACTACCTTGGGACACTGTTCCAGAACAGGGGAGAAGTTTCGAGAGCCCTCGGATTGATAAATATCTCTAAAAAATATAAATACAGCTTGCTTAATCATACCTGGTTCTGTAATCCAGGTTTCATGAGCCCCTTTGATCATAGAGATCCTATTTCTTTATCTTCGTTGGACCATTGTCGCATGAAAAAATTTTGTGTTTCTATCCCCCCATTTTAGCCAGTTTATCCAAGATCTTAACCCCCAATACATCTCTTCCTGTCTCCACGACGCCTCTATTTCCCCTTGCAATTTTTTCAATTTTTCCTTTTCAAAGAGAGTACGACAGTTGTTCAAGTACTATTGTAACTCCTGTTTTAGTTCACAAACTCTTTTCTGTCCATTTCCGAATGCTTTTTGGCTCCATTTAGTTAAAGCTGTAGATATCGCAAGTAGCTTCCCAGTTAAGTTCTTATCAGCCTGGGTCCGAGAACTCACCTTGCATTCTTCATTCTCAAGCTAAAATGCTTCGAATTTAAACTCTTTTTTCCGTTTGACCTGCTTTGCCTCAAAAGACAGAAGGATGGGGCTATGGTAAGAACCTACGGCTGGGAGAGCAAAAGCTTCGGCTTCAGGGAATAAGACTCTCCATTCGATGTTGCACAATACTCTATCAAGCCGTTCTCTGAATTGTCGTCCCCATCTCTGTTATTAGACCAAGTAAAGGCACATCCTTTACTTTCGATGTCCATTAAAGAGAACATGTCCAGAAAATCCCGGAAAGCTGTCATTTGATTGTTATCAGGCATACGTTTCCCCACATTTTCCCAACAAGACAACACCAAAGTAGAGGAGTTCAAAGTTTGAATGATTGCTGGTTTTCTCTGACTTATGTTGAAATAATTGTCCACTGTCTAGGCTTGAGCTTGGGCAATCTGCGGTATTTGTAGCTTAGACTGTTAAGAGAGCATATATTCGATAATACTATTTTCTGCTGCATGCAACTCTGCTCCACTTGGAGTTTGATCAATTGGCTATGTGGATTTTCAGTTCAGTCTATATAGCCTCTTTTGCCTGCACATGCCAAAATATTTCTGTAGAATCGTCGTGCAGTAGGACCACTTGTTTATGGTTCTATGCCAAAATATTTCCGTGGACCTCATCTGAAATTCTCTGGTTGAGCTTTCTTACGCTGAATGTTTCACTGGTTGTTTGTGACTTGAGAGCTTTTAGTAATTAATGTTGAACGTTTCTCCTCCTGAGGACCTTTTATGGTTTAAGGTTGTTTTTATTTGGTTTGATTTGCCCACCTGCCAGGTTTGATGATCCACTGACAACCTGCAGGATAGTCAAAGTGTTTCTTTTTACTAGGACGGATGTGTAGGAAACTCAAGATGCCGTTCAACGGAAGGAAAAGAGACAAGAAGGGCAAGATCAGGTCATATGTAATTTAGGATACTCTTGTGTTTGCTGGGACATGCGAGAACAAACTCGAGATGGGAACAGGAAGAAACAAGACATTCTTGGGTTTTTGGATTTATGTATAGTGACAGAGGATTTGAGTGCAATGAATGATGACTATTCATGTTGTTGTAATAATTTTTTGAAGTTGAATCATGGCATTATGTGAGTTGTTGTCTTCTTTGTTTCCTTTTGGAAGATCAGTTGTTTGCTTTTGAGATTGATTGTGTATATATATATTTGTGGGTTGGTCATCCGTGAATATGACCTTAAAAGAAGAATTAGGAAATAGGAAATTATATTTCTTATCTTTTCTTACAAGTACACGGATATATATATATATAGTGTAAGAATTGGATGAGATTATATTACTTTATTTATTGTAAGTATTTAAAGTACAGGATCGCTAATACTTTATGGAAAGATATCACCTAGAATAAATATAATACAATATCTATCCTAAGCTATGAATTTTATACATGAAAAAATAAAATCCTCTATACAAAGAAGGAAAAGTATTTGTCAACTTTGGAAACTCTCACTGCACTTGCCATGAGTATCGAAATTGCTTAGCTGGTATTGATTTGATTGAAAGCAATATTTGAAATTGCTTTGCTGTTGAGATATACTTTCTCCGATACGCCCCGCAAGAGAGGCGTTCTATCGCGAATGTCGATCTTGGACCGTAAAGAGTAAACTGTTGTCATGAAAGAGGTTCCGTTAGTGCACCTACGAGTTGATCATGGGTAGACACGTGACCCACGCGTAACATACCTTTATTGACCATGTCGCGAAAAAAGTGGTAATCAATGGCAATGTGTTTCACCTTGGAGTGAAAAACAGGATTGGCGCGCACATACGTAGCACCTATTTTATCGCAATAGATGCTAGGTGTGGTCAAAGAAGATATTCCAAGTTGTTCATGTAGTAGAGATTGAATCCATGTGAGCTCGGACGTTGTCGCAAAGAATCGCGCGATACTCGGCTTTGGTTGATGATTGAACCCATGTGAGCTCGGACGTTGTCGCAAAGCAATCGCACGATACTCGGCTTCGGTTGATGAATGAGCAACAGATCTTTGCTTTCAAGAGCACCATGATATAGGATTATTGCCAATATAAACTATTTATGCGGTTGTAGACTTACGATGATTTCGATTGCCTACCCAATCAGCATCAGATAAGGCATGGAGAGATGGATAGGGACTACTTTGCAAGTGTAGGCCCGGATTTATAGTCCCCTTCAAATAACATAAAACGCGTTTAATAGCACTCCAATGCAACTCGGTTCGTTGGTGCATCAACCGAGAGAGTTTGTTCACGAGAAAAGCAATATCGGGCCTTGTAAATGCAAGATACTGAAGAGCACTAATGATCTTCCTATATTTAGTTGCATCTATACGAGGTGATCCATCAACAAGAGTGAGAGCTCCCGGTAGCCATTGGGGTGATAATCTCCTTGGCTCCTAACATGGTTGCTCGATCAAGAATGTCCCTTATGTGTTTATGTTGTGTGAGAAAGAGACTAGACTTTGTGCGGATCACCTCAACTCCCAAGAAGTAATGTAGGTCTTGTAAATCCTTTAATGAAAATTTACTCGCAAGAGCACCGACGAACTTTTGCAAAAAATTCGTATCACTTCCTGTCAAGATTAGATCATCTACATAAACCATTAAATCGTAGCCCATGAGCAGAGAATTAAATTGAGCCAACCAAGTACGGATAATTCATCGAAGTTAACTTGAAAGGTAGTTGCAAAGCTGCATTGATCGACACAAGCATGGTAGCGTTATTTGAAGAAGGGCTAGTCACTATCGTAGGAGTGTTTGAGGATTCTTTTGCCATTGAAAAAAAAATGAACGCTATGCTTGTGAGCAGTAGGCTCTGATACCATGTAAGAATTGGACAAGATTATATTACTTTATTTCTTACAAGTATTTAAAGTACAGGATAGCTAATACTTTAAGGAAAGATATTAGTTAGAATAACTGTAATACAATAACTATCCTAAGCTATGAGTTTTATATATGGAAAAATAAAATCCTATATACAAAGAAGGAAAAGTATTTGTTAATTTTGTAAACTCTCGCTGCACTTGCCATGAGTATCGGAATTGCTTGGCTGGTCTTGATCTGATTGAGAGCAATCTTTAAATTTGCTTTGCTGTCGAGATATACTTACTCCAATATATAGTACAAGGAAATGCAAAAGTAGGAAATAATCTTTTCCTATTCTACACACTTAATTTCCAATATCATGGATTGATTGAATCAAACAATCCACAATTTACACCATCAATCTGATGGAGGGAATCAAATCCTATCTCCAACATTCTCAAGAAAAAAAAAAATTCCTGTATATATCCCCCATAACACCACCTCAAAGGCCAGCAAATCTCTCTCCCAGTTGCGCCGCTCACGCGAAGAAGGGAAACAGATGAGAGAAGCCATGGACTCTCTGCTACAGGCTCTGCAAAACCAGCCTCTCCCCCGGCCACCCTTGTCTCCGCCGCTGCCGCCCTGATCCTCCTCCTCCCCCTAGGCCTCGCCCTCCGCTCCCGCCGCCGCCTCCCCTACCCTCCCGGCCCCAGGGGCCTCCCGGTCATCGGCAACATGCTGATGCTCGACCAGATGACCCACCGTGGCCTAGCAAGGCTCGCCCGCAAGTACGGCGGCCTCTTCCACCTCCGGATGGGGTCCCTCCACATGGTCGCCGTGTCGTCCCCTGAGCACGCCCGCCAGGTCCTCCAGGTCCAGGACCACGCCTTCTCGAACCGGCCGGCCACCATCGCCATCAGCTTCCTCACGTACGACCGGGCCGACATGGCCTTCGCCCACTACGGCCCATTCTGGCGGAAGATGAGGAAGATCTGCGTCACGCGGGTGTTCAGCCGCAAGCGGGCCGAGTCATGGAGGTCGGTGCGCGAGGAGGTGGACGTGACGGTGCGGGCCGTCGCCGGGAGCATTGGCACCGCCGTGAACATAGGCGAGCTGGTGTTCGCGCTCACCCGGGACATCACGTACCGGTAGGCTTTCGAATGGATTGGCGGAGTGCGTAGCAAAAGTTGACACTGACTGTCATGTTATTTTATCGATAATCATAGACAAATTCATTTCATTCCTAGTATAGTACCTAAAATGGTGATTCTTTAGATAAACGAGAAAAATTTTCAACCCAAAATAAATAAATGAGAATAGGGTTACAAGCACCCAATCTATCTAAATTAGATCAAGCTCACCAGATTGAATTCTCTAGATATGCCGGGGTTTCAAAATCAGACCATGTTATGATTTTCTTGGTGACTAAGGTCTCATGCTTGTCAATATAAATGATTGCACACTCAGATCCCATCAATTGAGCAACACAATTAGATAGCAAGGGCCAAAAAAAAAAAATTCTCCCTCTCAATAAATTATTACATATTTATAAATCGTATGGATTGATATCGTTTCAATCATGAATTATACAGAGCTTATTCTGAGACGCGTAGCATGGACCGCTTCATTTACAAGATTTATTTCTCTGGTTGCACAGAAATGGATTTCCTCTCAAGTGTCAGATAAGACGAAATCGGACCCCAAAAAAAAAAAATGAGAGTAAATTCCTCCCCGTGCGAGTTCTGTTCTTATTTATTAATTGGTTCGATTTGATAGATTTTTTCTTCAATTTAATAATTCAAGTCTCTTGCTTGATTTTAAATTTAATATTACGAAATTTTTATCGTTGAACTCTATGTCCATTTACACGAAAGAAATTGAAATTTCCATGTTACTTAGTTGTCCACTTCCGCTCATTGAACATCGCCGCGTACTAAACATGAAACTGTCTTTAAACCTACAGGGCAGCATTCGGAGCGAGCGCAACCGAAAGGCAAGACCAGTTCATCGGGATATTGCAGGAGTTCTCGCAGCTCTTCGGGGCATTTAACCTCGCGGATTTCATCCCGTGCCTCGGCTGGGTCGACCCGCAGGGGATCAACCAGAGGCTAGTCAAGGCTCGCCGGTCGCTCGACGAGTTCATCGACAAGATCGTGGATGACCACATGGAGAAGAAGGCGAACATGACCCTCGGCGAGGAGTCCGAGACGGACATGGTGGATGACTTGCTCGCAAGCTACAGCGAGGAAAGGAGAGTCAATGAATCGGAGGATCTCCAGAACTCCATCAAGCTGACCAAGGACAACATCAAAGCCATAATTATGGTAAGATCGACGGCAATTTGTCTTGATAATTTTCTCTTCATGGATTTCGAGTTTCCGACAATCATTTGAGACAAACCGAAAGAGGGTCGCAGATAAAGCATTTGGTAAGAAGAAAATCCTAGTACCAAGTTAAGATTAGGATAAGTATTTAGACTATAGATGTGTGTGCATGACCTCGTTAATATTTATGAATCATGTAGGATGTTATGTTTGGCGGGACCGAGACGGTCGCGTCTGCGATCGAATGGGTGATGGCGGAGCTGATGCGGAGCCCCGAGGACCTCAAGAAGGTCCAGAAGGAGCTCATCGACGTGGTGGGCCTTCACTGCCGGGTCAAAGAGTCCGACTTTGAGAACTTGACCTACCTAAGATGCGTGATTAAGGAAACACTCCGCCTCCACCCGCCGATCCCCCTCCTTCTCCATGAGACGGCGGAGGCCGTGGAGGTCTCCGGCTACTTCATCCCTGCCAAGACGCGTGTCATGATCAATGCCTGGGCCATCGGGCGGGACTCGAGCTCGTGGGAGGACTCGGACACCTTCAAGCCCTCCAGGTTCTTGAGCGAGGGCGCTCCGGATTTCAAGGGGAGCAACTTCGAGTTCATCCCGTTCGGGTCGGGCCGTAGGTCCTGCCCAGGCATGCAGCTCGGGCTCTACGGGCTTGAGTACGCGGTGGCCAACCTCCTCCACTGCTTCACGTGGGAGTTGCCTGACGGGATGAAGCCCAGCGAGATGGACATGAGCGACGTGTTTGGGCTCACCGCGCCGAGGGCTCACCGCCTCGTGGCAATCCCGAGCCCGAGGTTGCTGTGCCCCTTGTACTGAGAGAAGGCGTCGATCGAACGGAGGGCTTGGTGTGAAATGTGTTGAAATGGCTGGCTTTGCATGTGCTTTGCTACTTGCATGGAGTTTATTTTCTTCTGAAACAATCTTTTCTTCTTATTTTTATCCCTATTTTTAATCCTTGGCGAACTTTTGCTTCGTTTTCTCTTCACGTGTCCAGTCAAATAATCATCGCGTCACATTCAAAAAATGGAAAAATGACACAAATAGTCTCGAACTTTAATTAAATATGCAATCTCATCCCTCGACTTTTTATTTGTTCAATTTGATTTACGTACTATTGGTAAATGTTCAATCTAGTCCCCAAACTATTTAAATTTGTTCAATGTCATCCTTCCGTTTACTAAAGTTAACAGCATTTGCTGAAGTGGCTTTTAGTCCTTTAAGTTAAATATAAAAAAAAGCCATGTGGAATATCAACGTAAGTTATTTATTTCAATTTAAGAGAAAAAATCGACATGGATATTATCATTAAGAAAACTTAAACCCGGGCGACCGAACAAAAAGGAAAAATAACGGCCAAATCTTTTTCTTCTCTGTTTCGAACGATCAATGCTCTCAATCTGCAGCTGGACCAAAACCTTGCGGCAAGACAAGAAAAAGGAGGAGAAGAAGGAGACGCCGTACAATCTCTCTTAACATTTAGGGTTCAAGACTCGAGCGTACTCCGAACGACGACTCTATCTCATCGCACAAGAAAAGTTACTCTATGCCCGGAGTGTTGTCTCGGGCATAATGCTTCCAATGAAGACTCGGGTCTATACACGTGTGGGTTCTACAAGGACGACGTGTCCTGTAGGCTCCTCCATGGCTGTTATTTAGAGTTAGGGCTTTCTTGAATATGGGTTAATCAGGGCTTTTTCAGAGATTATAATGTACAGTTTATACTCGATCAAAGCGTGGTAAAATGTAAAGCTAGAATAGTTTATTTGGGCAAGTTGTGTTATGCAATACCTCATAAGAGTATTAAAACAATATTGAATGCACGGCAAGTTTTGTTATATTAATCTAATGTGGTCCCAACTTGCCGTAGTTTTATGTTGTAGCTTTTTCATGGCTTTTCACATGTGTCCCTTTTGTCTTTACTTTCTTGTCTTTAGATTATATTTTTTTATGTCTGTTTGTTCATATTGTATGAACAATATAAATATATTGACGAGTGTTCCTTTTTCTTTTTTAGTTTAACTGATTTTTTTGTGTAACTTTTTGCAGATTTACATGGCTAATGAGAAATTCTGTTTTACTCTATGGGGTAGTTTTGCGCGTGATAGAATAATAGAGTATGTTGATGGTCACAGTAGTGAGTGGCTTTATGATCCGGACAAACTATGCTACTTTGAGATTTTGCATTTGGTACAAGATATGGATTACTTTAATATTGAGGAACTCCACTATTTAATGCCTAGGAAAAATTTTGAGAATGGTTTAAAATTAATTGAAGATGACACTTCGGTACTTGCTCGATGGAAGTTTGGACGAATTTTGATGGTACATGTGAGATATTCATTGAACATGCTGAAGACATTTGTTATGATTTAGCCGACGGATTGATGAATGTAGAAGAAGATGAGGGAATAGTAACGCTTATTGATGGGGAAAATCATGAAATTGACGGGGATGATGAACTTTTTAAGGTTCCATGGTTATCGACAATGAAGAAGAAGAACTTTAAGCGGTTAGGGGAAAAATTAAAGCGTTTAAGGAAGACAATGCATATGAAGTTGCTAGGTTGCTGTTGATATATCTAGTGAAATAGATATTAAAGTAGAACAAAAAAGGAGGAGGAAAAAGGCTACAACAAGCCATTGTGAAGATGATGTTGAGCTTGAGATCGAATACTTTGACTCAAGTGACTCTAATTGGAGCTTTGTCATGAGTGATGAAGAACTAGAGCTAGAAGAGGCTATTAGAAGGAAGAGCCCACATGCACGGTATGATAAAACCACAGAGATAACTCACTTCGAATCGATGGTCGGAGCCCACGAATCCACCGACAAAGCACCACTTGCACGCGATCACTCTCGCTTCCCTACACGTCCTCCTCCCCTTCTCGTCGGCTTTCTCGGCCTCGCTCCACCCGAATCCACCGGCCTTGTCGCATTGGAGCTTCGAGAGGCGAGAGAAGAAGCGCTCGAGAATGTCGAAGGGACGAGGAAGGTCGGTGAGTGTTGAAGGAGTAGTTGGGAGGATTGAAGCTATTCATGGTGTTGCTTCAATGGAGGTAGCGATGGTTACAGGGAAGTGACGGAGCTAAAGCCCTAATTTATTTTCCTCGGCTCCACTTCATCAATTTTAATAATCTAACTCAGCTCTACGTCATCAACTAATGGCCCGCATCATCGATGACGGTTTGAACAAATAGAAGGACTAGATCGAACATTTACCAATAATTCAGGGACTAGATTGAACAAATCAAAAGTTTATGGGCGAAATTGAATACTAAGTCAAAGTTCATGGACCATTTGTGTCATTTTCCCTAAAAAAATCTAGTACCATACAAACTAAACGGAAAGCTTTTAAATTTGCGTAAAGGAAAAACACTATCTTGGTTCTATACTATGTAGTTGCTTATTATTTGGCGTTTTGTCACTCAATTAAGATATGTTGGGACAATGAAAATCCTTTCTTTGGGGGATTCAATCTAAGCATGTTTCTCTTTCCCGAAGGCAGTGTAATGTGCGACGTTGGCTAAACTCAAAGTTGGTATGCTCGAACTTCCAAGTGATGTCACAATTTAAAATTCAAAAAATTTCGGGTTAATGGATTATCAAGGCTAATTAAATGAACTAATCTTTTGACCCAAAAAAATTAATTAATCTAATTCGAACTCTTTCAAATCCTACCGAATAGCAACTTATGTCCACTTTATGCAAAATTTATTTAATCCGGATGACCACTAATCGCTTTCTTGGTGGGCCGATTAGACACTAAGTAAATTAGCTGGAGAACTAAATTACATTTACGAACCAGAGAAAATGAGTCCGGAGACTTTGTTATATTAATTAGAAAAATTAATGCCCTTTCGGTACCAATTTTCATGAAAACCTCTAGATTGATAATGTGATTTTAGGAAAATACAATGCAAGTGATCATGTGATATGCGAAAAAAAAACCAATGATTTTTTTTGTATTTTTGGACTAAATTAAAACAAAGAAAGAATGAACAAAAATAAATAAATATGTCCATATTATACATTAAATTTCAAAATTCCGATTAAATTCGCCTCATACCCAAAGTTTAGGGTTGGAGGGGAATTTTATCTCGCAACATACTCTTAAATTCTAGCCAAGAAGCGGATATAATATAGAATTTTATCGTCCCATTCTAAGGAGGGCAGAGTAGGAAATTCTAAATGAAATTACCAATCCATTCCATCAAGATCAAAGTTAAAGTATGTAATTTGCATATTCCGAAGGGTCAAGGCCCAAAGAGGAGCATATATTATGAGCATATTTATTTATTAATGTGCAAACTTTATAACAAAACAACTACATAAAATAAGCAAACATAACATGATAGATATGAGAAGTAAAAGTCAACCACCAATTTCCAAATTTTCGAAAATTACAAGGGGTGGCCAAAATTGTGTAGGGTCCACTTTTCCATTCGCCAAAATTCAATTTTTTCTTAAGTTTAGGAAATTATCTCTTAGAATTTTTCAAAGTATTTTCAGGCAATCTCTAAATTTAGAAAGATATTATCCATCCAATTCAATCATGTCCATAGCATAAAGATAAAGCCAAATAATGTAATTCAACCAACCCAATATGCAAGAAATGATTATCAAAACAAGGATCATCCACAATAAACAAATTTCGGCCATCAAAGGAGTGAATGCAAAAAATTCAATTCCAATTTGGCAAAAATTCTTATCCTTTTCAACTTAATTTGATCTTAGAAAAATGCCGAACAATTTTTAAATTTGAGAAAAGATATTTTCCAATCAAATTCCATCAATTCTCGAAGAATTCATTCAAGTTCATCAATCAAATCAAGTTTCTATAAAAATCAGAATCCTTTGGTGCAAAAAATATTTTCGGTTTTAGCAATGAACTTACTAACTTAGTTGTTTATCAAAGAACAAGCTATTTTCAATATGCTGAATCGTAAAACATTTCAAACGACTCTAGGTTGTGGCATGAATGTGGCATACATGCTCGATTGAAGGCCATACAATCAAGCAACATCTCAAAAGCTTCAACTTTGATAATCAACTAAGAGTTCAAGTTTTTTTTTTATCAAAAAAGCTTGAACTTTATCAATTTTAATGGCCAATCATATATGGTCATTAAGATATAAGAACATAGATGCAAGATAACAATCAAACAAGCATGAATTTGCAATCAAAAGTTGAAAAATTTATACCTTTTCCAACTTGTGCAACCGGTGGAAATCAGCCAAAATAGTCCACTTTTAGCTCAAATCCGTAGCAAATCAAGCTCCAAATTCACGAAGATTCTTACACAAGACGAGCAAATATGTTAGACTTTCAATAATAATTAAAAACGGAGCTGAATCAATCTCGAATATTGCTGAACAGTGGCTAAGAACTCAGCTGGATAGAGGGCGTTAAAGGGTGCCTAAGCGGGCTGTTCGGCAAGGGCGGAGAGGATGATGGTTGAGCTAGTGACCGATGGGGTTTGTTCGACGGCCGAGATGGGATGCCAAGGCCGTAGGGAACAATGGGGTTGTGGTGGAGCTTGAGATGTCGAGGCCGTTCACTACGGAGGAGTGGTGGAGCTTGAGATGCCAAGGCCGTAGGGAACAATGGGGCCGTGGTGGAGCTTGAGATGTCGAGGCCGTTCACGGCGGAGGAGTGAGGCATGCGAGAGGGGGTCCGGGTCAGCCTTGGTTTGGTTGCCAAGATCTCCTTGTTTCTCGCTTCCTTTTGCTCTAAATTTTCTGAATTGAGTATATGACAATCAATGTGTACTAACTCAAGGCATAAGGTTGCTTATATAGAGTGAGGTTTCCCAATTCTAATGGGAGTACGATTTATTCTTGACCGTAGGATTAGGAAACCTAGCTAGGTAGGATAAGATATGGACTAGGATCTCTAGAGCCCGAATCTATTACAACTCTAATCCTTAGTTAAGGTAGGACTCTTAATTTAAATAAATTCTAAATTAATTCAAACTTGAAAGAGTCCAAATCCACCAAAACTCCTAGGAATTTTCAGCCACATAGGGGTACATGGGCTAGCCAAATTTTGCAGCTCTTTGTGGGCCTAATTGTGCAATTACTGGGCTCAAATTGGGCTTCAATTGATTAAACGCCTCAAATATTTAAATGAACAAAAATGGGCTGAACTAAATTTGAAAATTAGGTCCAACCCCATCAAAGTTTCGGCCATACCCACCAAAACTTAGACCAATTTTGTAATCAATTACGGGCTTGCCGCACAATTTTGGACTCAAATTGGGCTTTTTCGGAATAATAGATAGTTAATTAAAAAGCCTTATAGTATAAATGAACTTGAACAGGATGATTTGAGCTAAAAAAAAACCCAATGGCCTTGTAAACTTCGGCACATGTTCCCTCGCAATTGTCGAAAACTTCACCTTGATCCAAGCCTGTCCATTTAAGCTCAATTCCTTCATCGTCGGTCCGAATGCATGATTGACAGAAAATAAATATGCTATGCATGAAAAACTAATTATTTTTTGTGAGAACTAAGACTAATTCTCATTTTTATGCAAAATAAATGCTTTAAAGAAAAATCAAAATTTAGGTTTCAACAAGTGAGGGACCAATAATTGAAGCTAAAGTGAGTGGAGCGAAGATGTTCAAAGTTGTACGTAAGTCCAGGCATTACCCACCATGAACTCTCGAGTAACGCTAACTCGATTTGACATGGCCATGACGTAACAATTTGATGGACATTTGAGTCGGGCTAAGATAAAAGTCAGAGGTTGAAATGTGATTTTCAAGGAGCATATGATAATGAACTCTCGCGAGAAATCATGTTCTCGACTGTGTTCGCCCGTTGCCCCTCCATTGCTCCTCGCCAACAGCCCTCCACAAATCCTCCTAAAGCTCCATTCGGTGCAATACGGCTGCACCCAACCTCTCATAATTGAATTCCTCCAACCATTCGGTGTCCGGCCAAGCTTGGATCTTGTCGTCTTCGACGAATGGTCGTGTTAACATACTAAAATATTATACCACTTCTTTATTTAATAGTTTTTAAAGTTTTAGAATAGTTGGCAGTGATACCCGTATAATCACATAGTATCGGAGTATGACGTTTTGAGTTCGGATTTTTCTAGCCCCTTGTGTGTCTCGTGTTTTGCCTTGTATATGGGAAATAAGCATGAGAGAAAGCAAATAGAGCAAATTGAATATGTTCGCTTTATCCCTTAAATCTTTTAATCTTCAAAAATGGCATAAGAATAGCAGAAGTGCCATAACTTTCGCATCGCGCTCACTTAATGCTATAACTTTTTTTTTCGCTCGCTAAGTGCCATAAATTTGAAATATTGATCACTTAAATGCCATCGAGGATTTGTCTCATCAAAAAAGTCGATGTGAAAACCAGTTGTCCTACGTGATACCGTCAATACTAACATGGATAATTTTTGTAATGTTTATTTTAAATTCCACGTCAAAATGAAAAATTAAGTGAAAAATCCACATAGGATGATTTGCCGGAAATGACACCGAAATAATCGATTTTATTCCGATGTGACACTTAAGTTAGAGAAAAAAATTATAGTACTCAAGTGAGCACCATATGAAACTTATGGCACTCCAATTGCTCTTATCTCGAACTTAATGAGAGACAAGTTTTGGTTTAGTAATCCTTAAAAGAGTAGGTAAATTTAAGGGGTTACTAATCAACACAAATAAAAGTTGATAAGTCACTTGAAAAGTTGGCATATGGAATAAAATAATTAGATTTTGGTACTCCAAAACTAGTTGGTAAGTTAGTCTAACAAAAGTTAGCAATCGCTCTAATTAATTCAATAATTTAAGGTAATATTTAGTAAATTTGAAGCCTAAGTTATGCAATAAAAGTTTGTAAGTTGATATAATCTATTGGTAATTTGCAAATTGTTAAAGAAAAATGATGATTTCGTAAATATTGATAAATTACCAACAAGTTATTTGTAATAATAAAAATAAATCATTGGTCATTTTTTCATAATATATATTTTATATATTTACCAACTCTTATAGAAAAAACACTTAATTAAGATTAACCAATACTAAAATGAATTCATATTATTATGCATATAATGTTATTAGTCTGCAAATCTTCTGGGGATAGTGGAGGCCATGCGTGGATATAACCATTTCAATATATAAGCTAAACCACAAACCAGAAGATAATGGATGGATGCACCAAAATAATTGGGATAAAAATCCACTTTGGCCAAGTCGCCAGTGAGAGAATAGCTTAGTCCCACCAACATAGTGTTATTGCCATCGTTATCACCTAGAGGGGGCGAATAGGTGATTTCGAATAATTTTAGAAATCAGTGCGAAAATTCAAATGGATAAGCTTAGAGCTTCGTTCGGATGAAGATCGCTACACAATATCTAAGGTGTCCTAAAATACAGCGACATGCACGCTGCACAATTCTATTATCACATAATAATAAAGAGTTTGAGAATTGAGAATTTGCACAAAGAGTTTATAGTGGTTCAGCTTAGTTCAAAGATTACAATAGCTCTTGAGTCAAAAGACTTCCCGCCTAACACTCTCACCCGTGAATGTTCTCCTCGAGGTATTACAATGTTTGGATCAAAGGTATGTAAAGAATGTGAAACTTTCTTGATCTTGGAATTTAGAATTATACTATCTCGTTTTTTCGCTCTTCAATCTTAAGGTCTCCTTTTATACTCATGCACCTCCAACTACCCATTGTAAGGCATCCAAACAATCACTCTCCAAACTTCCTAGTTTGGACGAGATTATATACAAAGATCTTGTAGCTGTTGAGGTTGACAAATAAAAGAAATCCCCATTGGATAAAATCGCCCATATAATCGTGATCGTGGGTTTCCATAAATATAATTCTTCATTGAGTCATAATCGTCTCATTTAATCCACGTCCTTGATTGATCTTCAAGATTGAGAATCTCCAAAAACGATCCAACTTGATAATTCCACTACCGAATCCATCAAGCTGTGGTGCTCCTCACACGCAAATGTCAAACTACCTCGGTTGTATTCAGTAGTCTGAATGAGTAAACTTCCCATGCTTTCACAACTGCTTTTATTAATTCTCTTGTGGAATTTTCTTTTCACATCAACTTCATACATAACTTGACAAGTTCAAAGATTTCAAATATGCAGCGATAAGGACAGTCCATGAAGTCAAAAGAAACTCAAGTATTATGGGAGTTCTCATCTAAGTTTTCATCTTGGTTTGAACTAGATTCGCCAATTCAAGCGAGCATCTATGCATCAAGTTCAATTCTCCAATTCTTTTGTTGAAAGTCGTCACGCGCAACATAAAATAAGCAATTTTCCCAAAATCGAAGAATCAAAAGGTTGAGGCTTTCACATTTGTGCCATCTTATACATACATAGATCATAGTTGAGAAGAAAATGATCAATTTAAGATATTAATCAAGAAAGCAAACTTTGTATGGTTTGAAAAATCAAAAGGAATATAGATGAACACAAAGTCAACTAAAAAGAAGAATTCTTCTTTTTAAAATGCATAACTTCAGTGACGGATCCATAGATCTATTTCTAATGAGTATTTTAAAAGATTCACTTAATGGATACATATCATTTAGACTTTGAATTGAATTAAATCAAATTGTATCATAATATCCTAATCATTTTCACAGTTTCAGTTTGGCGATCCTTATCAATGGATGAAATGAGCTACTTTTTTTATTATATGACATGGCAATTTCATGTATCTATTTTGTAGGAAGATTCCAGAGTGATACCTTGAAACATTTAAGCGCTACCACCTCCAAGAAGAGGAGAGAAGAAACCCAACGACTAACAAAATGGACATGTAAAATACAGGATTTCCAACTTTAAGTCATGTCAGCCAATAGAAATTGATGATGAACAAAAAGATGCATGATTATATTCAATTATGTTAGAGTATGTTAGAGAACAAATTGGACCAATCAATCTCCATGACCTGAAATCCAGATCTACAATTCTCAATAGTTCTATTTGTCAATTTAACATTTAGTACGCTTCTCGAACTAACTTTACAAATGTTATGTAAGATATTAATTTGTGACATACATCAGGGTTTAGATATTAATCTGTACATGTAGATGCAGTCCTTGCACCTAAAATTTTTTGCCAATAAGATTCGTGTATGATATGTTTTCTGTTGTATTAGTCCATCCATTAAAAGATTAATAGAAGCAATTGACTCAATTAAACTAGATTCAAAAATAGAATCTTTATTAAGGAAAGTTTCTAAAGTAAAAGAAAATTCGAGTATTTTGGGATATTTCATTCAAATCTTCATTTGGGTAAGAGCTAGATTTGCCAACGCAAGCGAGCTTAACTTTAATTCTCTAATCTTTTCTATGAAAGGTTTTGCACGTAACATCGTATTACAGTTTTTCCAATAGTGAAGAATCAAAAGGTTAAAAGAATTTAACATTTGCACCGTGTTCTTATGTATCTAGTAATGAGAAGAAAATGATGGATTTGTTATATTAATCAAGAAAGTAAGTTTCATATGGCTTGAAAATGAAAAAGCACACATTAGAGACTGTATTGAGAGAAAAGAGTTCTTTTAAATAAAAAAAGTGTTTAAATTCAATAATGGTTCTGCATATAGCATTGAATATTTCTGTGAATAATGAAATACTTTTCATTGACTAATTATTTTAAGCGATATAAGCCAAAATATTTTCCAACTCATTCATTTTTCGAGACCTAAACTGATCCTAATTATGTGATTTTGTTGGAGACTCAAATGGACCATCAAGAAATTCAACAACACAATAGGTCGGATATATCTATGATTATATCATATCAATGATCAACTCGATTAAACTAGATTCATCAATAGAGCCTTTATTAAGGACAATTTCTAAAGTAAAAACAAAAATTCGAGTATTCTGGAATTTTTTATCCAAATATTTAAGAGCTGGATTTGCCAACTAAAGCAAGCAATTGTGCCTTAACTTCGATTCTCCGATCATTTAGATGAAAGGTTCCGAACGTAATTTTAGATAAGGAAATTTTCCAACGATGAAGAATGAAAAGGTTAAGAGACTTTCACATTTGGTATATATTGTTGTGAGAAGAAAATGGTGGATTTAAGATATTAAAAGAGAAAGCAAGTTTCATATGGCTTGAAAATCAAAAGGCATGCATTAGAAAAAAATGTCTATTGATGAATACACATAATGTCATCACAGAAAAAGAGTTCGTTTGAAAAAAAATGCTTACATTCAATGACAAATTTCGGTCGAGTATCTTCCAAGGTTCATCTAATGAATATTGGAAGATGGACTTTGAATTGAATTAAAGCAACTCGAATCGCAATATACAATCCGAGATTCTGATACATAGAAACTATCATTTTACACTTTAAATTCAGATATCTCTGTCCTTGGATGAAATAAAGTCTTTTTTCTGTATACAACTGAGTTCTAACAAATGCACCATAATAGTTAAGATACAATAGTAGGTCAAAATAAGTCAAAATATAATTAAAGAAAAAACAAAGAGCTAGAGCTTAAAACCCCCTTCGGGTTTCTCCAAGAAATCCATCGTCTACCAACTCTCATAGGATTTCCTATTGGTTGAGATTTCTTTTCCTCAATTCAGCAAACCCTGCAACCACATGGTGTAATTACAATCAATAGATAAGCCAGAGAGTCAAAATATAAATAATGAACAAATGAATAATTTAATATATATTGTGAAAGCCTTAGCATTGGTCACTCCAAGTTCTTCTTGGTGTCCAAGGAAGATATATCGCTACACAAAGTGTCTTACCGAATTCGACGTCCAAAGTATGATGGAAAGCATATGCACAAGTGTCATGAGAGAACTACTAGAGAAAAAGAGATTGAGGGATACATTGTCTAATGTTGCGATTTTGGCCTATGACACTAAGCCATCTACAATAGTCACATTCTCAAGTCACGAGGTAATTCTTTTCCAATAATTCCAAATGATGACAATTTGTTTGTTCCCATCTAAATTGGATTGTTGAAACCTTGCTCGTTAGGTAACAAAATCAGCAAGTCAAGGTGCCCTCTTTTCTCACATATGCATCACGATTTCGGCGGTGCCGTTTACCTACCCATTCACACTTTCCAAACGGGCATGAAGGAATTTAACCTATGGTGTCATTGCCAATAATTCGATGTGACTATAACAATTGCCTTGGGTGCTTTTTGCTATTAAGATTTTGCCCACAATAGTCGAAGTATGAAGGAAATTGTGGGAGAGACTATCGAAATGGCTGAAACAGCAAAGCATAACAAGTTTCTCCTACTATCTATTGATACGGGCACAAAATCTCAAGAAGGTTGCTGTGCGTATGAAGCACGAAGTGGGGCATATTCGACAAGCTCTACAAAGAAGGGAGTTCTTCACTTTTGAATATCCTCAATGGAGGAAGCAAGGCATAGACCGACGCAACTCTTTCCCATTTCATGAAGGCTCTTCCGCAAATAGGTGCGGCGGGACCTATTCTAACGGAAGAACTTAACATTAGAGAGTTTGGCTCCTTTTGGGTCAAATGCTTCATCTTGTGGTATTGAGAGCTTCCAAATCATCAAATTTACCTAGAACAGTATTTATTTAGAGGCTGTTAGTACTTGGCAAAGATTAGGATGCTTAAAAACTGTTTAACTTCAGTGACAGATCTGGATTGAGTATTTTTGAAGATACACTAATGAATTCATATTTTTAGACTTCGAATTGAATTAAATCAAATTGTATCGTGATATGCAAATCGAGAGCCGGTTCATAATAATAACTATGATCTCAAATTGATAAACTATCATTTTACGCTTTAAATGCACATATCCCTATTTGTAGTTGAAATAAAGTCAGTTTCATACATGGCAATTACTACTCAAGTTTTAACAAATGCACCATACGAATTAAGGAATTCAACAAGATAGTAGGTTGAATATGATGACATCATATCGACAGTTGACTCGATTAAACTATGTTTACTAATAGATCCTTTATTAAAGATAGTATCTAAATTGAGAAACAAAACTCGAGTATTTTGAGATTTTTTATTTGAATCTTCATTTAGGTAAACAAAATTGAGCTGTTCTTTCAGTACGTTGACACTAATTATAGTTAATACTACACTTCAAAATTCTAAAGGATTAAGAACATAACGAGTTTGTCCAACAATAGTAGACATTACTCCCAATCTTCAGGGGATGGTAGAGGCGAGGCCAGTAAGTGGATGTGACCATTTCAATTTATAGACTATCCATGAATTATAAGACCATGGATGAGGCAGGAAATTATTTGGGATGAAAATCCAGTTGAATCGGTTGCCATAAGAGTAAAAGAAGAGCTGAATCCCACCAATACAGAGGATCAAAGAAAGGAAAAGAAAAGTGAAGCCACATGTCATGTATAGACAAGATTATTAAAATCATAGAGAAGATTAGAGCTATCATGGCTATCATGAACGTGGTCTTCTTCATGGCGACCGGATCCATATACTGTTGTTGTTGCTGCCTCCAAGTATAGCAAAAGCCGCAATGAAAACTATAGTTATGGTCATGCTCGAAACAATATGATTTTTCTACTATCTCCAGAAAAAATAAAATGGAGACCGATCAATATAGACAACAAAACACAAATACTGTGAACAGGCTTAAACCACTGCAATTCCCTCTACAGAACGGTGCTCCTCCACATGGTTACGCAAATGTTGAAATAGCTCGGGTCCATTCAGTAGTATAAACTAGTTAATATCTAGGCTTTCACAACTGCTTTTATTAATTCTCTTGTGGAAATTTCTTCCCACATCAACTCTAGATGATTATTCAGACATAACTTCACAAGTTCGAAGATTTCAAAATCTGTAGCGATAAGGACAGTCTGTGAAGTCAATAGAAACTCGAGTATTTGGGAGTTGTCATCTCGTCTTCATCGTGGTAAGAACGAGATTCACCCAATCAAGTGGTAATTGTGCATCAACTACAATTCTCCAATCCTCTTGATGAAAGATGTTGCACGTAATTTCCTAAAATTAAAGAATCAAGAGTTGAGCTAGATCTAATTAAACTAGATTCACCAATAGAACCTTTATTAAGGATTGTTTCAAAGTAAAAATAAATAAAAAACCCTCGAGTATTTTGGGATTTTTCATTTGAATCTTCATTTGCCAAGTCAAGCAAGTGACTATGCATAACTTCGATTCTCTAATCTTTTCAATGAAAGGTTTTAAGAGACTTTCTCATGAAAATGATGGATTTAAGATACTAATCGAGAAAGCAAACTTCAAAAAACAGGCATAGAATAGAAAAATCTATAGATGAAATGACACAATGTCATGAAAAAATGAGTTCCCAAAATACTCAAGCTTAAAAAAAAAAAGCTCGAGTATTTTGGGATTTTTCATTTGTTTTGGTAAGAGCCCGATTTGTGAAGTCAAGCAAGTAGTTGCGCATTAACTTCAATTCTCTAATCTTTTCGATGAAAGGTTTTAAGAGACTTTCCCATTTGCACCAATGATAAGGAAATGATGGATTTAAGATATTAATCGAGACAGCAAACTTCATATGGCTTGAAAATGAAAAGGTATGCATAGAATTAGAAAAATCTATCAATGAAGTGGCACAATCTCATGAAAAAATTTCATTCGAATCTTCATTTAGGTAAGAGATTTGCAAAGTCAAGCAAGTAGTTGTGCATTAACTTTGCTCTAACCTTTTCGATGAAAGGTTTTAAGAGACTTTTTCATTTGTGCCAATGATAAGGAAATGATGGATTTAAGATGTTAATCGAGAAAGCAAACTTCATATGGCTTGAAAACCAAAAGGCATGCATAGAATAAAAAAATATATATCAATGAACTAGCACAATGTCATGAAAAAACGAGTTCCCAAAATACTCGAGCTTTAAAAATAAAGCTCGAGTATTTTGGGATTTTTCATTCGAATCTTCATTTCGGTAAGAGCTAGATTTGCGAAGTCAAGCAAAGTAGTTGTGCATTAACTTCTATTAAAAAGACTTTCCCATTTGTGCCAATGATAAGGAAATGATGGATTTAAGATGTTAATCGAGAAAGCAAACTTCATATGGCTTGAAAATAAAAAGGCATGCATGGAATAGAAAAATCTATCAATGTATCGACACCATGTCATGAAAAAAACGAATACTCCAGCTTAAAAATAAAAATCGAGTATTTTGGGATTTTCCATTCGAATCTTCTTCTCTGTAAGAGCTAGATTTGCCAAATCAAGCAAGTAGTTGTGCATTAACTTCGATTCTCTAACCTTTTTGTTGAAAGGTTTTAAGAGACTTTTCCATTTGTGCCAATGATAAGGAAATGGTGGATTTAAGATATTAATCGAGAAAGCAAACTTCATATGGCTTGAAAATCAAAAGACATGCATAGAATAGAAAAATCTATCGATGAACTAACACAATGTCATGAAAAAAAACAAGTTCCCAAAATACTCAAGCTTAAAAAAAAGCTGGAGTATTTTGGGATTTTCATTAGAATCTTCATTTTGGTAAGAGCTGGATTTGCAAAGTCAAGCAAGCAATTGTGCATTAACTTTGATTCTTTAACCTTTTCGATGAAAGGATTTAGTAGACTTTTCCATTTGCGCTAATGATAATGAAACGATGGATTTAAGATATTAATCAAGAAAGGAAATTCATATTAGCTTAAAAATCAAAAGGCATGCATAGAATAGAAAAATCTATTGATGAACCGACACTATGTCATGAAAAAACAAGTTCTCAAAATACTCGAGCTTTAGGATTTTTCATTCGAATCTTCATTTTGATAAGAGCTAGATTTGCGAAGTCAAGCAAGTGGTTGTGCATTAACTTCGATTCTCTAACCTTTTCAATGAAAGGTTTTAAGAGACTTTCCCATTTGCGCCAATGATAAGGAAATGATGGATTTGAAATAATAATCGAGAAAGCAAACTTCATATTGCTTGAAAATCAAAAGGCATGCATAGAATAGAAAAATCTATCAATGAGATGGCACAATATCATGAAAAAACAAGTTCCCAAAATACTCAAGCTTAAAAATAGCTCGATTATTTTGGGATTTTTTATTTGTATCTTCATTTCGGTAAGAGCTAGATTTGCCAAATCAAGCAAGTAGTTGTGCATTAACTTCAATTCTCTAATCTTTTCGATGAAAGGTTTTAAGAGACTTCCCATTTGCGCCAATGATAAGGAAATGATGGATTTAAGATTTTAATCGAGAAAGTAAACTTCAAATGGCTTGAAAATCAAAAGGCATGCATAGAATAGAAAAATCTATCGATGAATGTCATGAAAAACAAGTTCTTCTATGAAAAAATGCTTAAATTCAGTAATGAATTTCGATTGATTAATTTTCCGGATTCACCTAACGAATACATATTTTTTATGCTTTGAATTGAATTAAATCGGATCATATTGTAATATGCAAATCGAAAGTTGGTCCATATTATAGCTATGATCTCAAAGTGATACAGTGAAAAATATCTTTTTTACACTTTAAATTCGAAGATCCATATTTGTAGATGAAATAAGGTCATTTTTTCTACATATAACATGGCAATTACTACTCGAATTTTAAGAAAATGCAGCGTATGAGTTATGGAATTCAACAAGATAGTAGGTTGAATATGTTTAAGATTACATCATATAGATAAGTGACCGTAGATTCATCAATAGAGGCTTTATTAAGGACAATTTTAAATAAAAAAGAAAAAAAAACTCGAGCATTTGTGCCTTAATTTCGATTATCTAATATTTTCTAACTCAAATGAGCAATTGTGCCTTAATTTCGATTATCTAATATTTTCTATGAAAGGTTTTGCACTAAGATTAGCAATTTTTCCAACAATGATTAATCAAGAGGTTAACTTCCACATTTGCGCCATGTTCTATGTATAAATAGTAGTGAGATAAAAATGATGGATTTAAAATATTAATCAAGAAACAAAAATTTCATATGGCTTAAAACAAAAGGCATGCATAGGATAATATAAAAGGCTATGGATGATTACACAATGTCATGTGAAAAAAAAAAAGAACGTTTCTTTTTAAGTGGTAAATTCAGTGACGGACCAACAGTTCTATTTTCAATTGAGCACTTCTAAAATTCACCTAATAGATACATATCGTATAGACTTTGAATTGAATTAAAGTGAAATGTATCTTAATATATGAATGGAGAGCCTGTCCATGCCAATTCATGTGATCACAAAAAGGAATATATAGAAACTATCATTTATACTTTTAATTTAGGCTTTCCTATCCGTGGAGGAAATAAGTTCATTTTTTCTGTACATAACATAACAGTTTCATATATATGATTTTGTGGCAATATGCAATAGTGATATCTCGAACCATTAAAGTGCTAATGCCGTCACCTCGAAGAGGATAAGGAATTCATGACGAACCAAAATATGCATATTCAAATGTGATTATGCTGTAATATGGTAGAGAACAACTTGGATCAGTCTACCTCCATGATTATAAAACAAATCTACAATTCTCGATAATCCTACTTGCAATTTGACATTGAGCAAAATTTCTCGACTAAGTCTACGAATGTTATAGTAAATATTAATTTGTTTCATACATCATGGTTTAGATCTTAAGTTTTATTCCAAGATGCAGTCTTTGTCCCTTAACTTTTTGTCAATATGATTCCTGAACGATATGTTTACTATGTGTGATCTTCGTAGCTTTGGCGTTGTAAACATGTCCTAGGTCTAGTTCTATTTCTTTCAGATTTTAGATCAATCAAGTCCAGTTGATCCAAGCTTTGAACAGAACAGTGCTCCATCTCTTGCATTCGAGCCCTTTTTTTTGCCATATTATTCAAGCTTGGAAAACAAAATTGGGATCATTCGCAAGGGCAATTTCGAACGGGGCTCATTTCAGCTCCGTAACTTTTTTTTTGCTCACAAATTTGTAAAATCGATCACTTAATTGCCATCGACGATTTGCCTAGCTGAAAAATCCGACGTGGACACCAATTCTCCTACGTGGCATGGCGACGCTAATGTGAACAATTTTTACAATTTTTTTTTCAAATTCCACATTGAAATGAAAAATTAAGTGAAAATTCACGTAGTACGATTTGAGAGAAATGGCACTCAAATGATCGATTTTACTCCCATGTGACACCAAAGTAAGCGAAATAAATTATAGCACTCAAGGAGCATCATGCGAAAGTTTTGACATTTTTGTTGTTCTTATTCCCAAAGTGTATCTCTTGGATCCTCCCTCAAACCTTCATGTTCTTTGAGTGGATCTAATGGTCCCAATGATTTTATTTTATTTTTTTGTAATAGGTTTAAACTATTAGAATATTTATGTATCAAATTAAAGAGACGAAGAAGATAAAATTTGATAATTTGGTTTATCACAACTCAAAGAAAATGAAGATTGGAAGATAATGCTTAATTAAGAGAAGCTTGGATAGTTCTCGCTTTTCCTGTAGAATGACAAGTTCGAAGTCCAGCTAAAAAAAGAACACAAGCCACAGTTTTCTCATCCAGTCCTCAAATGTAATTCCTACATCAAGATCCGGATGATGGCGAGGCCAACGGCAGAAATAGACACGAGGGTGCCAATGCAGTATTTGACCAGATCGTACTTTGCAGCTTCCAACTGTGCCCTCAAGGCATGAATTTCCTGAGGGGTCGAATCACATCACAATCAAGTGATTCAGCGGCAGCGGATTAAACGGAACAAGGAGGGACAAATTTAGGCCGTCGTACTAACCCGATCGAGCTTGTTGGTGAGGTTAGTAGTTTCGGCATTCTGACTCGCAAGATCCTCCTTCATCCGCCTACGGCATATCGAACCGAAGTGAGTATGCAACGGTCGGTGTGTGCAAAGCATCTTGAAATCTACCAAAAACTAGCGAGGATGGAAGAATGTGTGAGTTCCGTACCCCTTTTCGAACAGACATGATCTTGTCGATTTCGTACCTATTCAGCAGACATTCGATCCTATAGGACAAGCGTAGGATTGGCAACGAGCATACGCTTGAAAGACATTTTGGTCGTACCTCAGCTCGCTCCGCAGTTTGTCTATATCGCTGCGAAGTCTCGTCCTCGTGCTGCAGCGAGGAGAAGTGGTGTCCCTGCATACTCAATTACTGAAAATCTGAGACCATTTTACACGCAGAACCGAGTACGGTAAAAGATCCAACCATAACAACCGCTACAAAACCCGCGTTAGATTCAAAAAAGGCTTAAAGGATACGAAGTTCACAACAGTGAAGTACAGGCAAACAGAAGCCGGTGGCTAAACTTTTCCGGGCAATCGAAATGTTCTCGCCGAAATATTTTCGATACGTCCATACCTGTGAACTGTGGACCTCAGACTTGAATTTGGACATGTTGGTTTCTTGAGCCATTTCAACCTGTGGAGGTTTAAGGCACCGCATCCAGATCAGTGCAGCAGACTAGCATAACGGAAAACAAGCCGGATTGTCCAAGAAAGGACCTTTACATTCTGCATCTCCTCTCTCGAAACGAAGTAGCAAGACACATTCTGCATGCTGTCGCGCTACACCTCGGTTATTGCCGAGTTATCAGCTCGGCTTGTCTGGTCGGTATGCCTTCTTCCTCCAGCCTCCGAACCTATCTGCCAACCGTTAGTACGGAAGAAAATAGGTTGAAACATGAGCAAATTTATGTTAATCTGAGCAAGATCGAGACAGGAGCGAAATTACTAAGGCCAATGTGTCCACAAGAAGCAACCGCTTTCCGTTAACGAGTTGAGAAAAGAGTCTACATCGCGAAACTTGACCCGAATGACACGACAATCGAGCCCCTGATCCAGGCAACAAACCAAGTGCCCCCAATCTCGAGAAACCGGTACGGGGAATGCCCCCAAACCGCCTTGCAAGGTTACAAGCTGCGAAAGCGGCCATTCGAACTCCTCCTCGACAATGCCGAATCCAGAAATCCAAAAGCCTGACCAGAACAGTTGGAAATGATGACGAACTTCATTTGGTGGCACAATTCTCCCAAAAATGTATATTTTCTTGACAACTAAATGGCCCGATTACCGAACGATGTGAGATGTACCTTTGTGAAGCTGTCTGATCGCGTTAGGCTCGAAAGGCGATCACGTTCACGTCATAAGTCAACCCAATCAATCGAAGAAGCTCATCGACTAGCGAGATCGAGATGAGGCAATACCAAGACAAAGCTTTGTCTTTGTTCCTGATGTTCAAAAATAACGTTGTCCCCTGCAGTTGTCCTAAAAGATGACCATTCGACACAGACCTGATACCTCTCTCTCTCTCTCTCTCTCTCTCTCTCTCTCTCTCTCTCTCTCTCTCTCTCTATGTTTGTTGATCCGCAATCTACTACGAAGTAAATGTGGCTTCACTCAGAATATTTGTTTGTAGCCTACATTAGTTTCTAAATTATCAGACAGCTAATAATAGAAGAGTGATAGGCCGGAGATTTTGAAAGCGCCTAGTTATAAATCTACCAAAAAGGCCTTATTTTGAAAACAAATGTCTAAGAAATCCTAAACTTATTATACTACGATGGCCAATTTAGTCCTAAACCTTTTGATAATTTGCCAATACAGGGTGACCCTGCTAGCTAGAATTCCAATGATGGAAAAAGAAAAAGAAAAGAAAAGGAAAAAAAGGAAAAATTCAGAAAAACATTATGAAAAACATTCACATCAACGGTGGTGGTGCCATATAAGAGTGCCGACATTGATTGGACTATCAAGTCGGCTATCCTTAGCCAAAATTGGCTTAAAAGACTACATTATCAAATCATCAAAAGGTAATATGGACTAAATCGACAAATCGCTAAAATATTTATGATAAAATATAAAAAATTAGGATTGAATTGATTGCTGTAACATATATTTAAGGCTTTAGATAATTATCTTGCTCTATTTTCCTCCGATCATTGATTGGTGGGTTTCAACTACCGACAACATTCGAGTTTGTTTAACAACAACGCAGACAAATTGTGACGATGATCAGAGGGAGTTTCCTTCTTATCCGGTCTTCTTGGGCCCAGCCCATTTTTAAGGATCTTGGGCCCTAATTTCAAGCACTCCTCTCGAGATGGGTAGCATCTTTATTTTGGCATGGGATGATGAGACAATTAATCCATAAACATTGACCCAATATATAATATGATCCATAAAATTTAAATTTGTTCAATGCAATCATAAATTTTAGTCAAATATTTAATGTGGTGATTAGGATTTAGGGTTGAGCGGAATGGATAAACCGAATCTCGAACCAATCGGTTGGTCCATTCGAGGAGCCTCGCATTTGGTTCTCGATTCCTAAAAATCGGACCGGCGTCCGGGCTGTCCCGTTTCCGGCTCCAAAGGGAACCGAACAGACCATTTTCTCTTTTTTAAAAATATAAAATTAAATTTATTTTAAAATAGGTAGCCACTGGTCCACTACCCATCCCTCCCGCATGAGAGGAAAAAGCCCACCATCCCTCTCATGTATCCCTCTCGCATCTTGTTGACATCTAAAAATATTCCGAGAGGGCTCGTGACAAGCACGTGAGGGGCGTCAATCGCCTATAGGGAGAACACCGAGGTAAGTGCACACATTGATCAAGCGGGTGCCACGTTTCAGGGGTAAATTCTGGCGCCATTTCCTTCCGTAACAAGAAAAGCGTGGGAAGAGCCACAATTAGAGCCGCTTACCAAAGAGTGGCGGTAATCCCCACGAGTGCGAAAAGAAAAGAGCGCGAAGACCAAGAAACCGTCGAAAGAGTCATCCACGTGACTTATGGAAAAGGATAGAACGTGGGGGGCCGAAGGAAGTAACCGATCGACGGTTACCAAGAGTCTGCCTATATATACCCCATAGTGAAGACACACAAGGACAGATAAAACACACAGTAACACATATTTTTTCAAACTAGCTCTTAGCTCTTAGCCTTTAGCCTAGCTTAGTTATAACTTTCCATAATCCCGTCGTCGATTCAATTCCGGCGAGTTTCATACCCGGCATTGAGTGTCGTTGATTAGATTCCGACGCCCGCTCACTAGGTTCAGTTCAATTCGATTCCGGTGTTGTACCTTTCATCCATCTTGTCCAAGCACCATCGATTCAATTTCAATATTGTATCCTATAATCCCCTGTCCAGGCTGTCGATTCAATTCCAGCATTGTGTCCTACGCTCGTCCAACCCCGTTGATTGAATTCCGCAGTCTTGTTGAAGTTTACTACACATCTTGACTATGCGCGCGCACTGGGTTGTCGAATTCATCGAGAGTCTGTAACACGCCCTTTTGTGTTAATAAAGACATCTACCGGATTTGACACACTCCGTCCAAAACTAACCCGTAACCCCTTTTCGGAAAACGAACGGATTAAGTTCGATAAAAGATTCCCGCGTGAGCCACTCCCTTTGGGCTTCGGCCATTTTTGGGCTCGACCCATAATCACAAAGAGGCCCCTGTCGAAGGATTTCGACGCGCAACAATCTTTTTTTGGCACGCCCGGTGAGACCGTTGGTGTCGGTTCGAGAGAGGTGCTATGCCACGCACAAGAGAACGTAACAATTTAGACGGTGTTGGATACGAACCCCAAGAAGAGATGCAAGGAGTAGAGTCATCTACGGCCCGTCAGTCCAAGTAGAAGACGCAGAAATCTCTCGACGTAACGTCGAAGAACCAAGGAGGAATCCGGAAATGACACCCGTCATGTTAACCTCGATAAGACGCACTATTGAGGAAGTTCGAACGAGTTTGTTGATCATATGGTCCAGCTAATGACCGAGGTCGTCATGCCATTAATCATCAACACGTATCACGAATGTGTCTTGCGGGACAAGATGGAATTACGGTCAACCCACCTCGAGGATCAAGAAGGGAATGGTTTCGATACCAGCAGCGAACGGTGCATTACCAAGAATAACACCGCGAACGTAGGTATCGTCGAACAAAATATTCAGCCCTTTGGGACCTACACCGATCCCGCAACGAGGAGGCGTTGCCGTGCCCAACGAACCCTGGACCCCCGGTAAATGCAAATACGGTGTATGTTCCCCTGGATATCCTATTCGACAAGATATAGCTATCGGCCGCCAAGAAGTCGCCGCCCAATATAATCTTATCCGCCAAAAGAGCAACCAAAGACTTGTGGTCATCGAAAATTAGGGGGAATACCAATACCCTTTAGGGGCAAATGGCGAGCCAGGGGGCGGGACCAAATTCCCGTGTCAAAGGCCCAGGCCAGGTTGCACCTCAAGATGTGCGGTCTAGGTTTCAACCAATGAATCAAGCTCTCCAGCCACCGGGTCCCGAGCCTATGTTTCACGCTTGTCAGCCTCCCATACAACTTGTGTAGCAGCACCACAACCTGGATACCATATGCCATATTATCGCCCAAAGTGGTTGATCGGTACCCGCATATATTGACCCAATGGTAGGATACAGTGGTTAATGTCTACCGAAAGCCATATCCCGATTGGGTGGATACGATCCCGTATCCAAGAGGATTTAACCCGAGTTCACGCCTGTTCACCGGTGAAGATGATCAATCTACATATGAACATATTAATCGTTTTCTAGCATTATGTGGAGACGCTACACATACAGACCATTGGAAATTAAGGCTCTTTCCATTGTCTTTGTCACGGACAGCCTTTACTTGGTATACCGCATCGCCACCCAATTCAGTGCTAACATGGGAACAGATGGAACGTTTGTTTCATGGGCGTTCCAAAGAGCGGTGCAGAATTTGTCGGTAGCTGATTTATCGACAATGAAGCAAATGGCAAATGAGACGGTCGACCCCGCTTTATTGCAAGGTTCAAACGAGCTTAGAACAAATGCTTGGTTCCTCTACCCAAAAAACATTTGCAGAGTTCGCCTTCAATGGGTTGAAATTGAAATACGGAGACAGATGGTCGGACATCCATGCGCCGATCTATTCGAGTTATCCATAATGGCAGAAAAGCATGAGAGTATCCTCAAAGAAAAAGACAAGAGGCACACCCGGAGGGAGATATAAGTTTTGTCGAATCACCCGATTTCGACGAGGAGTTAACGGATCCCGTCGAAGTAGCCGTCGCCCAACTAACCATCGACAAGCCATACACTTGCCAAGCATCAAGTCCATAAGGATGAAAGAAAAGTCAACTATAATGGCTAAGGCAAAGGACGCGTGTTCTATTCATTCGATGCAAACCGAACAAAAGAAATCTTCGACATGTTGTTGGCGACGGACAAATAAAGCTAATGTAAGAACAAGATACCATCCAAGGAGGAATTAGCGAGGAAGAAGTATTGCAAATTGCACCACTCATAGAGCCATAACATCTCGGATTGGTTAGTTCTCAAAAAGAACATTCA